>JAGSMX010000047.1:0-330860 GCA_029286785.1 Meandrusa payeni | reverse complement strand
ATTGTACCAGTTGATCCGTTTGGAGTCGATTGACGAATGGACAGGAGGTACCGGAAGAGTGCGGCAGCTTCCGTAACCAAGATCTTCTTCCGGATGCCGCAGACGCATACCGCACGGTACGAAAGACGGAGATGGATGCTAGGCTTGTGCAAGTGCTCACAGGACATGGCGGGTTCTCCGAATACTTGAACAGGTTCAGGAGTGTAGAGCCCATCATTGATACCTGTGACGAGATGTGGACGAGACTATTATCCATCTCCTCACTGAGTGTCCCATTTACGCCAGCATGAAAATGGATGTCGAGACAGACTTAGGGATAAAAATTAGTATAAATAATCTGCCGACGTTAGTTGGTGATAAAAGATTGGTCGAAGGTTCCTTTGCTACTGCAGGAAGATAGCGGAGAAAGCAGCGCAAAGGAACAAAACCTAGCGAAAGGAGCATCGAACCCACACTTAAAATAGTGTGGGTGGAAATACCCGTTGATAAAAATTTTAAATTAGAGTAAAGTAGAATCGAAATAGGAAATTGTATTGTATAAAAATAGTATAGTTAGAAAGATAAGGTAATGATAAGACGAAAGTGTATATTAGAAATAGAAATAGAATAAGAAATAGAATAAGAGAAGTAGAAATAAGTTATTGTAGAAATAAGTTATTGTAAAAGATGGATGTAAGAATGCAGGAATGGGAAAGGCATGGGAGAAAAACTGCCCTAACCTATCCACGTTAGGGGAACTAGGAAATAGCTTAGGCATTACTGTGTCTATTCTTAGAGCAAAAGGACAGGGGCTATAAAACTCTGAATTTAGAAATAAGTCAGCAGTAATGCCTCATGTTACATTAAAAAAAAAAAAAAAAACCTAACCTAGCCTAACCTAACCTAACCTAACCTAACCTAACCTAACCTAACCTAACCTACACCTTGGCCGATTGCCCGCGCTGGGGGAGGATAGGGCCGCGCTCGTAGCGGCGTAGGAGTGACCTCTCACTGCCGGCTGTGGTTCGTTCCATGGTCGGTAGCGAGGCGTCATGGGATGCGGTAGACCGATTCTGCGACTCTATTATGTCGCAGAAACGGGGAACCGAACGTCTAAGGAGCGGGTGCCTGGGAGGCAAGACGCGGTCGAAGTGCATAGAAGGCCCATCGCCAACAGGCGGGGCCGAGCACAAGACTTTCGCCGAATGCCTATCGCAGGCCCGGAGACCTGGCGTCGCGACCGACATGGGCCGTTGGTCCGGCGCCCCCTCGGAGAGGTTCCCACAGGGAACGATGGCGGCGCGTTTGTATTCGACGCGCCGCAGTGTAGTAATTGGCTAAGGGGGTGCTTCTCACCCCTCACAAATGAGAACCCGGAGTACGGAAGGCCGAAGTTGCGGAAGAACTGTGGGATGTTATCCCGTGACCCCCACATACATGGTCGTATGGGGAATACCGTGTGAAGATTTTTAGTCGGTTGGGCCAGCACTACCGCCGTCGCCGGCCCTTATGGCTTCGGGGTGTGCACCTGCATTTTGTTACACGTAAATGAAAGCCACAACCTAACCTAGCCTAACCTAGCCTGGCCTGGCCTGGCCTGGCCTGGCCTGGCCTAGCCTGGCCTGGCCTGGCCTAGCCTGGCCTAGCCTGGCCTGGCCTAGCCTGGCCTGGCCTGGCCTGGCCTGGCCTGGCCTGGCCTGGCTAGCCTGGCCTGGCCTAGCCTGGCCACAACTGGCTAACTGGCTAACTAACTAGCTAACTAACTAACTGGCTAACTAGCTAACTGGCTAACTAACTAACTAACTAACTAACTAACTAACTGGCTAACTAGCTAACTGGCTAACTAACTGGCTAACTAACTAACTAGCTAACTAACTAACTAACTAACTAACTGGCTAACTAACTAGCTAACTAACTAACTAACTAACTAACTAACTAACTAACTAACTAGCTAACTAACTAACTAACTAACTAACTAACTAACTAACTAACTAACTAACTAACTAACTAACTAACCCCAACTAACTAACTAACTGGCTAACTAACTAACTAACTAACTAACTAACTAACTAACTAACTAACTAACTAACTAACTAACTAACTAACTAGCTAACTGGCTAACTAACTAACTATTAACTAACTAACTAGCTAACTAATAACTAACTAACTAACTAACTAACTAACTAACTAACTAACTAACTAACTAACTAACTAACTAACTAACTAACTAACTAACTAACTAACTAACTAACTAACTAACTAACTAACTATTAACTAACTAACTATTAACTAATAACTAACTAACTAATAACTAACTAACTAACTAACTAACTAACTAACTAATAACTAACTAACTAACTAACTAACTAGCTAACTAACTAACTAACTAACTAACTAACTAACTAACTAGCTAACTAACTAACTAACTAACTAACTAACTAACTAACTAACTAACTAACTAACTAACTAGCTAACTGGCTAACTAACTAACTAACTAACTAACTAACTAACTAACTAACTAACTAACTAACTAACTAACTAACTAATAACTAACTAACTAACTAACTAACTAACTAACTAACTAACTAACTAGCTAACTAACTAACTAACTAATAACTAACTAACTAACTAACTAACTAACTAACTAACTAGCTAACTAACTACCTAACTAACTAACTAACTAACTAACTAACTAACTAACTAGCTACCTAACTAACTAACTAACTAACTAACTAGCTAGCTAACTAACTAACTAGCTAACTACCTAACTAACTAACTAACTAACTAACTAACTAATAACTAACTAACTAACTAACTAACTAACTAATAACTAACTAACTAACTAACTAACTAACTAACTAACTAACTAACTAACTAACTAACTAACTAACTAACTAACTAACTAACTAGCTAACTAACTAACTAACTAACTAACTAACTAACTAACTAACTAACTAACCTAACCTAACTAACTAACTAACTAACTAACTAACTAACTAGCTAACTAACTAACTAACTAACTAACTAACTAACTAACTAACTAACTAACTAACTAACTAACTAACTAACTAATAACTAACTAACTAGCTAACTAACTAACTAACTAACTAACTAACTAACTAACTAACTAACTAACTAACTAACTAACCTAACCTAACCCACAACCTAGCCTGGCCTGGCCTGGCCTGGCCTGGCCTGGCCTGGCCTGGCCTGGCCTAGCCTGGCCTAGCCTGGCCTAGCCTAGCCTGGCCTAGCCTGGCCTAGCCTAACCCTGGCCTAGCCTGGCCTAGCCTAACCTAGCCTGGCCTAGCCTAGCCTGACCTAGCCTAGCCTAGCCTAACCTAACCTGGCCTAACCTAGCCTAGCCTGGCCTAGCCTAACCTAAGCCTAGCCTAGCCTAGCCTGGCCTAGCCTGGCCTAGCCTGGCCTAGCCTAGCCTAACCTAACCTGGCCTAGCCTGGCCTAGCCTGGCCTAGCCTGGCCTAGCCTAGCCTGACCTAGCCTAGCCTAACCTAACCTGGCCTAACCTAGCCTAACCTAACCTAGCCTGGCCTAGCCTAGCCTGACCTAGCCTAGCCTGGCCTAACCTAGCCTGGCCTAACCTAACCCTGACCTAACCTAGCCTAGCCTGGCCTAGCCTAGCCTAGCCTGGCCTAACCTAGCCTGGCCTAGCCTAACCTATTCAACCTAGCCTAGCCTGGCCTAGCCTAGCCTGACCTAGCCTAGCCTAACCTAGCCTGGCCTAGCCTAACCTAGCCTGGCCTAGCCTAACCTGGCCTAGCCTGGCCTAGCCTGGCCTAGCCTAGCCTGGCCTAGCCTAGCCTGGCCTAGCCTGGCCTAGCCTGGCCTAGCCTGGCCTAGCCTAACCTGGCCTAACCTAACCTAGCCTAACCTGGCCTAGCCTAACCCTGGCCTAACCTAACCCTGACCTAACCTAGCCTGGCCTAACCTAACCTAGCCTGGCCTGGCCTAGCCTAACCTAGCCTGGCCTGGCCTAGCCTGGCCTAACCTAGCCTGGCCTGGCCTGGCCTGGCCTAGCCTGGCCTAGCCTAGCCTGGCCTGGCCTGGCCTAGCCTAGCCTGGCCTGGCCTAGCCTGGCCTGGCCTAGCCTAACCTGGCCTAACCTAACCTAGCCTAACCTGGCCTAGCCTAACCCTGGCCTAACCTAACCTAGCCTAGCCTGGCCTGGCCTAGCCTGGCCTGGCCTAGCCTAACCTAGCCTGGCCTAGCCTAGCCTAAGCCTAGCCTAGCCTGGCCTAGCCTAGCCTAATACAACCTAACCTGGCCTAACCTAGCCTAGCCTAGCCTGGCCTAGCCTAACCTGGCCTAACCTAGCCTAACCTAGCCTAGCCTAGCCTGGCCTGGCCTAGCCTAGCCTGGCCTAACCTGGCCTAACCTAGCCTGGCCTAACCTAACCTAGCCACAACCTAACCTAGCCTGGCCTAGCCTGGCCTGGCCTGGCCTAGCCTAACCTAGCCTGGCCTGGCCTGGCCTAGCCTGGCCTAACCTAGCCTAGCCTAACCTATTTCAACCTAACCTAGCCTGGCCTGGCCTGGCCTGGCCTGGCCTGGCCTGGCCTGGCCTAGCCTGGCCTAGCCTGGCCTAGCCTAACCTAGCCTAGCCTGGCCTAGCCTAACCTATTTCAACCTAGCCTAGCCTAACCTAACCTAACCTAACCTAACCTGGCCTAGCCTGGCCTGGCCTAGCCTAGCCTAAGCCTAGCCTAGCCTAAGCCTAGCCTAGCCTGGCCTGGCCTAGCCTGGCCTGGCCTGGCCTAGCCTAACCTAAGCCTAACCTAGCCTAGCCTAGCCTGGCCTGGCCTAGCCTAACCTGGCCTAACCTAGCCTGGCCTGGCCTGGCCTGGCCTGGCCTAGCCTAACCCTGGCCTAGCCTAGCCTAACCTAACCTAGCCTGGCCTAACCTAGCCTGGCCTGGCCTAGCCTAGCCTATTACAACCTAGCCTAGCCTGGCCTAGCCTGGCCTAGCCTGGCCTAACCTAGCCTGGCCTGGCCTGGCCTAGCCTGGCCTAGCCTAGCCTGGCCTGGCCTAGCCTAGCCTGGCCTGGCCTGGCCTGGCCTAGCCTGGCCTAACCTAACCTGGCCTGGCCTGGCCTGGCCTAGCCTGGCCTGGCCTAGCCTGGCCTAGCCTGGCCTGGCCTAGCCTGGCCTAACCTAGCCTATTTCAACCTAGCCTAGCCTGGCCTGGCCTGGCCTAGCCTGGCCTGGCCTGGCCTGGCCTAGCCTGGCCTGGCCTGGCCTGGCCTAGCCTAACCTAGCCTAACCTATTTCAACCTAACCTAACCTAACCTAGCCACAACCTAACCTAGCCTAACCCTGGCCTGGCCTGGCCTGGCCTGGCCTGGCCTAGCCTGGCCTGGCCTGGCCTAGCCTGGCCTGGCCTGGCCTAGCCTGGCCTGGCCTGGCCTGGCCTGGCCTGGCCTGGCCTGGCCTGGCCTAGCCTGGCCTAGCCTAGCCACAACCTGGCCTAACCTAACTAACTAACTAACTAACTAACTAACTAACTAACTAACTAACTAACTAACTAACCAACTAACTAACTAACTAACTAACTAACTTAACTAACTAACTACAACTAACTAACTAACTAACTAACCTAACCTAACTAACCTAACCTAGCCTAACCTAACCTAACTAACCTAACCTAACTAACCTAACCTAACTAACCTAACCTAACTAACCTAACCTAACTAACCTAACCTAACTAACCTAACCTAACTAACCTAACCTAACTAACCTAACCTAACTAACCTAACCTGGCCTAACCTAACCTAACTAACCTAACCTAACTCTAACCTAACCTAACCTAACTAACCTAACCTAACTAACCTAACCTAGCCTAACCTAACTAACCTAACCTAACTAACCTAACCTAACTAACCTAACCTATTTCAACCTAACCTAACCTAACTAACCTAACCTAACTAACCTAACCTAGCCTAACTAACCTAACCTAACTAACCTAACCTAACTAACCTAACCTAGCCTAACCTAACTAACCTAACCTAACTAACCTAACCTAACTAACCTAACCTAACTAACCTAACCTAACTAACCTAACCTATTTCAACCTAACCTAACTAACCTAACCTAACTAACCTAACCTAACTAACCTAACCTAACTCTAACTTAACCTAACCTAACCTAACTAACCTAACCTAACTCTAACCTAACTTAACTCTAACTTAACCTAACTCTAACTTAACCTAACCTAACCTAACTAACCTAACCTAACTAACCTAACCTATTTCAACCTAACCTAACTAACCTAACCTAACTAACCTAACCTAACTAACCTAACCTAGCCTAACCTAACCTAACTAACCTAACCTAACTAACCTAACCTAACTAACCTAACCTAGCCTAACCTATTTCAACCTAACCTAACTAACCTAACCTAACTAACCTAACCTAGCCTAACCTAGCCTAACCTAACCTAGCCTAACCTAACTCTAACTTAACCTAACCTAACTAACCTAACCTAGCCTAACCTAACCTAACCTGGCCTAACCTAACCTAACTCTAACTCTAACTCTAACTCTAACTCTAACTCTAACCTAACCTAACTAACTAACTAACTAACTAACTAACTAACTAACTTAACTAACTAACTTAACTAACTAACTTAACTAACTAACTTAACTAACTAACTAACTAACTAACTAACTAACTAACTAACTAACTAACTAACTAACTAACTAACTAACTTAACTAACTAACTAACTTAACTAACTAACTAACTAATAACTAACTAACTAACTAACTAACTAACTAACTAACTAACTAACTAACTAACTAACTAACTAGCTAACTAACTAGCTAACTAACTAACTAACTAACTAACTAACTAACTAACTAACTAGCTAACTAACTACCTAACTAACTAACTAACTAACTAACTAACTAACTAACTAACTAACTAACTAACTAACTAACTAACTAACTTAACTAACTAACTAACTAACTACAACTAACTAACTAACTAACTAACTAACTAACTAACTAACTAACTAGCTAACTAACTAACTAACTAACTAACTAACTAACTAACTAACTAACTAACTAACTAACTAACTAACTAACTAACTAACTAACTAACTAACTAACTAACTAACTAACCAACTAACTAACTAACTAGCTAACTAACTAACTAACTAACTAGCTAACTAACTAGCTAACTAACTACCCCCGCGAGATGAGTGGTGTCGGCACGGCGTGTCGTGTCGTGCGGCGTTCCGCAAGGTTCGGTCCTTGGGCCGCTCTTGTGGAACATCGGTTAAGACTCGGTGCTACGCGGAGCCAACCTCAGGGGAGTCGACGTGACTTGTTACGCCGACGACACCTATTGACGGACGCACCTTTAGGGAGGCGCGCGTATTGGCGACTGCGGGAGTAGCCCAAGTCGTCGAACGCATTGGGCGATTGGGACTGAGGTGGCGCTGAGCAAGTGAAGCATTATGCTTCCACGCTCGAACGCCCCTCCGCTTGGTGCGGAGTTGATAGTCGGTGGGATTTCCATCGCCATCGGTACTTCTCTGAAGTACTTGGGACTCGTCCTCGACGAGCACTTTCGGCAATTGGGCCCGAAGCTCATTCGAGCCGCCGGGCCCTTGATTAACTCTTCGAACAAGGGCCTAGCGTCCGATGTCGGCAACTGTACACCGGGGTGGTGCGGTCGATGGCGTTGTACGGGGCGCCTATATGGGCTGGCTGCTTCGGCGCTGGGAGCAACGGCTCCTAAACCCGTTGCACGGTCGCCTCACGGTGGAAGCCGTCCGACCGGTGTTGGCGGACTGGCTCAACAGGGATTGCGGAGTCCTCAAGTTCCGCCTGGTGCAGATACTCACGGGGCACGGCTGCTTCGGGAGCTATCTGTACTTGCGTAGTAGCGGTAGGACGGACGAGGCGTGCGACGAATGTGGCCACACTGTGGACACGTCGTCACACCTTGGCCGATTGCCCGCGCTGGGGAAGATAGGCCGCGCTCGTAGTGGCAGCCAGGAGTTGACCTCTCACTGCCGGCTGTGGTTCGGTCCATGGTCGGTAGCGAGGCGTCATGGGATGCGGTAGACCGATTCTGCGACTCTATTATGTCGCAGAAACGGGAGACCGAACGTCTAAGGGAGCGGGTGCCTAGGAGGCAAGACGCGGTCGAAGTACGTAGAAGGCTCACCGCCAGCAGGCGGGGCCGAGCACAAGACCGCCGAATGCCTCCTTAGGCCGGGCAACCTGGCGTCGCGACCGACATGGGCCGTTGGCCCGGCGCCCCCCTCGGAGAGGGTTCCCACAGGGAACGGCGGCGTTTGTATTCGACGCGCCGCAATGTAGTAATTGTCTCAGGGGGGGGTGCTTCTCACCCTCCTAGGTAGGCCCGGAGTACGGGCGGCCGGGGGTTGCGGAAGAACTGTGGGGATGTTATCCCGTGACCCCACATACATGGTCGTATGGGGAATACCGTGTGAAGATTTTAGTCGGTTGGAGCCAGAGCTACCGCCGTCGCCGGCCCTTATGGCTTCGGGGTGTGCATCCGCATTTTGTTACACACGTATATAAAAAAAAAAAAATACGTTATGTTAATCCATCGTGTAATTATGTTTATTACTAGAATGTATTCAGTTATGTACAATCTATTCAGACCAGCTCAGTAATAATAAAAAAAAAAAAAAAAAAAAATGAAACTGCTTACCGATCAAAATCCTCCATGGCCTTATGAGATGTGTATCACATTGTGCTGTTGTTATTGTTGTGTGCGCAACTATAACAACAGCACAATTCGCATTTAAACTACATGCGAATTGTGTGTGTCGAAAACATTCACGACCTTTTGGCGCATTTCGTTAACACTACACATTCAAAAAAATTTAAAAAAAAACCTTTTAATTCACATACCTCCACAGAAATAGTGTAACGCGGTCAGATCGGGTGAGAGACACGGCCAGGCGTGTTGGTCCTAGTCTAAAGATAGACTAGATCCAGCGATCCAAATCAAATCCAGTCCAGCGTGGACGAACCTTACCACTAAAAAACTATGGGTTAGTCGCCAATATCAAATGTCTAATTCTAGTCTTGTTACACAAACAATTTAAGATATAAAGCAATAATTACAATATGACGCAGGCACACACAACACACTTCAAACGGTAAAAAACCTTAGTTATCTGTCAAAAGGCGGTTATAGATAACAAAAAAAAAAAAATACTATGTATAGCGGCTGCGAAAGTGGCGTGCAGGTCGATTAGCTATTCCTATATTTCAAAATTAAAAAGGAATTTTTACTTTGTGTACAACAACAACTTTGTGAAAACTTTACTTTGTTAAGCATGGCGGTTTGCTTATAAATTGTTATTGTTGTGATAAATGTGGACAAAACTGTAGTTTAAGTATATGCACTAAGCATAGTCATAAATGCATGCATAGTAAAATAAACAAAAGTAAAGTTTTTTTACAAAACACGACAGAGGTACGGCACGATGACCTTAAAAGCATGGCCGGATGGCCACAAATAGCTAAAGACACTAGGGTAAGCCTATTTCCAGTAAAGGATTGATGATAATATCAGCTAATAATGCATAACTGTTGTTATGCACCTGCATAGCAAAAACAAAATATTCGATACCTATCGTAAAATACTCAATGACTACAACAAGTATATTTAAGAGGAAAAATAAACTTTTTATTTTATCAAACTTTAAACACTACATGAGGACGCCCTCTATTTATTTTCGAATTATCGTAGGAATATTTCGAAATCCTTCATCCTTTCCAATTAGAAATGAATAATCGAAATCGGTTATCGGTGCACATACTTAATGCAAATTTAACACTCATATGGTTTTCTCAAGGATCCTATAGTCAGAATTGGACCAAGAAGGCCAGTCGCAAGTCATGCGTTGAGAAGTTGAAGTTGTTTCAAAAGTATTGGTATCAACGGAAAAATATCGATACCTTATAGTGTCGATACTTTATCGTGTCCCTAATTATACTATTGGCAATACTGTTTATATCGACGCCAGAAGAGAATATTCAAGAAAAAAATTAGTTAAGTTCGTCTTGTTTTCAAGTAAGATTTATGCTCTTTACAATAGGAAGGTTAAGAAATTGAAAACGAAACTAAAAATATTCGCTTTATTACATTAATTTATATTAGTTTGAATTATATTATTGATTGTCATTCTCACCGGTAGGAGCCAGATTAAAGATGAGTTGCCCTTTCAACGATGAACAGTTAGCTCAATTACATTTATTTATTGAGTTGTGCAAAACTCAGCCTCAAATCCTACATCATCCGAAGTTAGCCTTTTTCAAAGATTATCTTATATCGCTTGGAGTTACCATACCGACCGCTACATTTGGCACCAAGCACTTCGCACCTTCTGGAGATGGGTATGTATTTGTTTTTCGTGTTTACATAAATTTTATGATTTACCTCTTTACTGTGAGCTAGTGTATTAAAACATAACTCTGACAAATTAAATAATAAAATAACCTGTACGAATTTATTTGACCTAATCCTTGACAATAACTTAAAACTAAAGTGCCTGCTCACAAGCAAGATTAACATATTACTTCTTGAATGCTTGGTTCAGTTATTTTGGTCTTGGTGATTATGTGCAATAAGAGGAATTAAAACAAACTTAAAAATTAGTTAACCAAAACATACACTGTTTTTTTCAAAGAACTTCAGTAGACAAAAATGGCTTTAAAGTTTTAAAGACTTTACAATTTTAATTAAATATTGAATGTAATGAAACAGTTTTTACATTTATCCAACTCCTTGGGATGCTAATTATTGTTGATTTGTTAATGAATGTGTTACAATGATATTAATTTCAGAAATGCAAATGAGAATGAGGCCGGTGGTAGAGCTAATTCCTCAACCGAAGAAGAATCTGAGCCCGAATCTGATATTGAACTTGATATGGACGGTGAGTTGACTTTATTTTATTATAATTGCTTATATTTCTTCTTCAAATTTAACCTGCATGAAATAATGATTGTTTATGATAAACTGAACTTCAGTGGTACAGTCTGATGAGTGGTGATGAGTCAATTAGTCTAGTAGCAATGCAACATTCATTATTTTACAATTAATATTAACTCCCTAAAAAAATGCAATTCTAGTTTTTATCAAAAAAAAACAGGTGTAATAGAAGGAGATGCAGTTGGTAATGATCAAATTATGGGTGATCATGATAAGGAACCTAGTGATGAAGATCGTGATCAATCAGATGAGAAACGGTCAGAGGCTATGAGAGCGTTCTCTGATCAACGGTTTGAGGAAGCAATCAAGTTATACTCAGAAGCTATACAATTAAACCCACAAAGTGCTTTGTTGTTTGCTAAGAGAGGGCAGGTCAGTATTGCACTGTGTCTTTCTTTTTCTTAGTTTTTGTTATCTTCAAAAATAAAATGTGTCAATTAAAAAAAATCCTTACTAACATTACTGTTTAAATTTAGTCTTTGCCGCAAACTAAGTTAGACATAATCATAACTGGAAGCAACACCACTTTCTGCGCATGTGCTGTAACGCAAACTCTGTGGAGGTTGCAGTTGAGTGGAGCCAATGTTCACACACAATGGCGGCACTGCAGCTTGCATGCTGGATCTAGATAGCAGGTGTGCGGTTATCTACGACAATGAGGATTCCGTCAGCGTTGCATCTATGATGCATTCCCACTTATATCTTTCAAGCATCAATATGTTGATTGAGTCATTGTGGCTTGGCAGAAGTTTTTCGGCAGGAAGGAAACAGTGACAATACATTAATGTGTTCTAGCTTGAAGCATTTTCTAATCACTTTCTCGTAATGTGGTAAAGTGATCTGGGACCTGGTGCCTGACAGAAGCTCAGTAATGTTGGATAACTTTGTTACTTTGTAGGTTTTCTTGAAACTGAACAAGCCCAATGCCTGCATCAAGGACTGCAGCCGCGCTCTACAGCTGAACTGCGACAGTGCGGCCGCGTACAAGTTCAGGGGGCGCGCGTACCGGTAATTATTGATATATTTTTTTAATAAATACAATAAAACTTAAACAAAACATACAAAATTAATATTACTAAATACAGTGCTATTTTATGTAATATTATGGAAGTATAACTTTACGCGCGCTAGACTTGGAGAGTAAACGAAAGTTGAGAGGGAGATTTAAGTTAATTATATATCCCCCAGGCTCCTGGGTAAGTTTGAAGAAGCATCCCACGACCTGTGTGAATCGCTCAAGATTGACTACGACGATCAAACCAATGAATGGCTGAATGATGTGAAACCAAACGCTGAGAAACTTCGGCAACACAAACTCGGTGCTCAGCGGAGGAAGGAGGAAAAAGAGGTAAATATCAGAACCCTCCGCAATGAGATTTTAATTAAATTTTACTTTGTTTCCTGTACTACTGTATCTATGTGTATACCGGGTTGTTGGTAACTCGACGTATATCCCTGAGGAGGTGATAGGGGTGACTATTTGCGATAATTTTAACCTCTTATATGCTTTGTGCAAAAAAAGTTAACCTTTTTTGTGAGTTTTCATGTTTCATAGCTTTTTTCGAAATGAGTTTAATGCAACTTCAAATATTTATTTTAAAAAAGTATCAATTTCAATCTCATTTTGTTATCTCTCTCTCTTTTTATTATCTCCACAAAATGGACCACAAAAGATATACATCTAATTGCTAATATTTAAAATTGCAGTAACATTTTACATATTTCTAATAAAAGCTACACATCTATGCAAGTCCCACTGCTGGGCGCAGGCCGTCTCTGTAAAGGGAGTGTAAGAGCATAGTCCGCCACGCACCTGGTGCAGATTGGCAGACTTCACATGTCTAAGAAAATATTTCTAAGACATGCAGGTTTCGATGGTTCACGATGTTTCCCTTCAGCGTCGTAAATGGGCTAGAAGGGCACTTCACGTCGTCACCGTTCCCTACTGTTGGAGAGTAAGCATATGATGTGTTTCATTTTGTTTTTTAGCATCGTGAAAAATTGCGTAGGCTTCATAAGGCACAAGAAGCGCGCTCCAAGGCGGCTCAGGCGCAAGCGCAGGCCCAGCCCTCGGCCGCAGGTGCACCCGCCGCTGACGGCATACCGACAGGATTCTCGGCCAGCGACTTAGGCAGCCTGCTGATGGATCCAGATATTATAACCATGTTCCAGGTCAGCTAACTAACCACTATTGTATTGTAAAAACTATGTCATGTTTGAAGACCGTAGCCCCTAGCATGTGCCGCACCAGTCGTAAAGTGGACACTGGATTGGGGTCGACTTCCGCCGACACCCTGCTGGCTGTAATTTGATTACTATTTAACATTCTATCGTAAGATTTAATGTCTAATAATTTAAACTTTTACAGGAACCAGATGTGATGGCGGCTTTCCAAGATCTAACAGCAAATCCATCCAATTTCAGCAAATACAAGAATAATCCGAAAATAGCTGCGGCCATACAGAAGTTGCAGACGAAACTGGGATCAGGCAGCTCCAAGACATTCAACGCTGACTTCCCAGGTTTGTGGGCGTGGCTCTTGTCTCATAGACCTGCTAGAAATATTACAAACTAGCTGTGTTACACACTATTATAAACTATTTATTTAAATTTTTCCGTAATAATAACTCCTTAATAACTACTCCTTATTCATCAGCTATCTGCCAGTAAAAGTCCCGTTAAAATCGGACCAAACGTTAAAGAGATTAGCGGGAACAAACAGACAGACACAATAAGTAAAAATTTGTTCATATACCAAATGCACAATCGTATGCGTGTAGTAAACAGTTTCATATTACAACACAGACACACCAGTTATACAGATTGTCCATTCCTTCTTCCACTATATATTCTTTGTCCACTTCTTTTATGAATAAGTAACAACAGTAATTATTACATTTAAACATCTTTTATCAAATATTTACGAGTAAAACCAAAACCGAACTTCAAATCCATCAAACATCAAGACATTTAAATTTAAAAACTATATGATTTTCTCATGGATACCATCATCAAAATCTATTCACCCAGTCCAAAGTTATGAGGGATATTTGTATGTTTGTACATACAGACAAATGAACATTTCAATCGATTTGAAGTTGGTTTTAATTTTACTCATAAATATACTTGTTGAATCAAACACAGAATCATGATTACAGGGAATGTTGTTCTAATTGTTTAATCATTCGTCTGTCACTCGTAGGGTTCGGCGACGCCCCGGGCTCGCGCCCCAAGGGGCCCTCCGACGACGACGTCGGCCTCGACTAAGCAGGCCGGTCTCCGCCCCGCTCGCTGGTCATTAAACCGAAGCCGTTCTTGCTATTGTTATGTTCACCGATGTCAATCACCACAAGTATGAAACAACAATTTGATTATCTTATAAATAAATCAAATTCTGGATTTGGTAATAATTTAGTACAACTTTCTCGTACTAAACGTTGACGAGGTCAGCAGTTTTAAACTTACAGTATTTCATTACTTATTTCTACACATCAATAAACATGTTGTTGGTATGTCCAGAGATCATTCTCTCATTTGAATTAGTTATGGCTCCCTTCCCTATATACGTCTATCGGGATAGTACGCTAGCCGTGTGTTCCTGAGAGGAAACTTGGTGGAGGGTGTGAAGGTCTTATACCAAAAGAAACCTTTATCGTGAGGAGATATTGGCTGGAAAACAAATTTCTGGGCGCGTATGGACACACAAGTTGCAGTCTCGCTAATTGTAGTAATATGCATCACGTTTTGTTTGCGACTTCACAAACTATACACTGTAATAGCACTCGGTAAATTTGTGGAATGGCCGGTTATACTTATTTTTAACAGATAATAAAATTTATGATACAGTTTTGTTTTTTATTCTACTAAAGTATTATAACTAAAGCATGTATGCGAGCAGTGGGCGGGGCGCACGTGTAGTGTGACGTCACCCAGCCACTGCATCAGGTTACATCATCTGGTGTCTTCTGAATTATTGTAATAAGTTCCCGTCGTGACATCACCGCGCCGCCCGCTGCCAATGTTTTGTTGGACTTGAATATAAAGATTCTGTTTACAACGGACGCCCTGCGTCAAATGGTACGCGAAAATTCTAAAGTTGCTTTCTTATTCTAAAGATGAAACAAAAACTTAATTACAAATTTTCATAAATTGTTAGAAGTGACTTTATATTTAGATTGTTAGAAATTAAACACCCTGTCTTAAGACTTACATTCACTGTTTATTAAAAATGATAAAGTTACTTGGGTTTAACAAAACGGCAGATAACATAACTTTCTTTTATTTACACAAATAAATCAAACATCATTTACTCGTCCCCAACGTAATCTTATTTTCTTTTCGTGCAACTTCAGCCAAGACGGCATGCCCTGAGGTAAAGGATGGGCATTAGGAAACCGCAATGGTGGAGGTGGGGCTTTGAAAGGATCTTCATTTTTCAGTTTCAGGAGCAAATATTCCTTGTTTATTTGTTTAGGGTCCCTGTACTTGTCCATGTAGAGATTGAATGGCCTTTTAAGGGGAAACCACTCTTGAGGCCTAATGTAAGGCGGTGCAAAGTCATACTCGTAAACTGAAACATGTTACATGTACATTTATTGCAGCACCAATCTGTTATATATTGCTGTATTAAGCAACGAAACTTGTGACTTCATCCACATCATCTTGACTGGCCACATCTTTACGAACTATACAATTTTGGCTCCATTTACTTCCTCCCACAACCACATTCAGAAGTTACAGCGTTCTACACCAAAACAACTTAGTGTGAGGCCGGTAACTGATTTGAGGGTAATGGTAGTGGAGAAATTAATATTAGAAATTAAGAATAAATACTAAGACCCAGAAAATTATTTGCAACTGACAGCACACATTGTTTTTGCCAGGTCATGTGCTATGGAATAATACACACAAAATAAATAATACAAAAATAAAATGATACCTGGCTCCTTTCTGTTCAAAACATTGTGAAAGAAGTGTTTAACAGTGTGGTCCCAATCACACTGATAGAAGGCTAAGCCAGCTGGAGTAATGTGATCTTGATATTTCTGGTACCACTCTCTTGTGTGGAATGTTCTCTCCTCAAGTGATGATGTAGAACTAACTGAAAGCAATAATTTAAAATATTAATTAGAAGCATTAATTAAAAAGTAATTAATATGCAAATGTAATGATATTTAAGGAGTAAAAATTACACTTAAGGTGAAATTATAGAAGAAATAAGAACCAATTGACAAAAAGCCTTACACTATTATAAGCTAATCCACCTTGAAAACAAAATGTTTCACTATATGTACTAACAAAAGTAAGAAAAAAGCAACTCTGAATATTGCAAAATCGCTTGATGAAAACTGGGTATGGTCTGTCTAACAGAACTAACCATTGGTACAAGGTTATTAGGAATTAATCCTGAGACCATCAGATTGTAAGTAGAACCGCTTAGCTAATATAAAAAACAGTCTCAATAAACTTGTATGACAATAGCATATACCAAGATTATTTATTTAATATTAATATATGGCCACATTTAGCAAATAACTAACATTAACTTAAATTTAATTTTTCTTATTTCTGTTAATTATGTCATCTAACCTTTTTTAATATCATATGAAATCTTCCCTGTTTGCTTATACAATACAAACACATATCTATGGTATCCTGTTCCTTTAAGTGGGAATGGCCTCAAGTAAGTGACAATAGTGTCCCCCCGGTCCATACTGTTACCAGGAATATTGGCTACAAGCCAATGTACATATTCTTTGTCATTCTCAGCCAGATGTCCATCTAGACTTGTTAGAGCAAGAGTCCACAGCGCATTACCATCTGATTCATATGTAACAGCAGGTTGTTCCATAGCCTCCGCTGGTTTAATAACATTGCCTGTATACACAGGCAAAGTTAAATCTTTCAGCTGATAGTGTATCTCCAAATTAACGTGTGGTATAAAGTAGCCTTCTCCATATAAGTGTTCAAACACACCGTAGTGCTCCGCTATTTGCTTTTTATGGCTCGGACCAAGAGTTTTCAACCATTCCTTTTTTGTTTCTTCTAGATTTATTTCTAATCTATGGTTACGCGCTGAATGCTCCAGATCTTTATCATGTTTAAGCTTTTTTAAATGTTCCAATCGTTCAATTTGCGTGTTTTTTGATAATCTGTAAAACAAACCGATTAACTTATATTGATTTCTTAATTATAAATAGATACGAGAAAATTACATTGGTGCATACTTTTCGCTTGGGAATCCAATATCTATTCTTGTTGTGTATAATTCATCTTTATAATTTAATTCATCTAAACGCTCTTTTATAGTTCTACAAAATATTGGAGCTTTACCCCTGACTCTGTGACCTAATCGTATTTGTTCAAATTGTATGTTATGTATAAACGGTCGACGAAATACGTTTAACATTTTAAAACGAATAACACCTATATTTATGTGTAGTAATAAATAGTGATCAATGAATTCTGGCCAAAATAAGTTTTTTTGGTTATACCATAGGTTTAATTTTCTTCTGACAAAACGTCAATAATCGTGGTTTTTATTTAATCTATAGTTGTAGGAGAATACTTTACACTAAAAAAATAGAAAATGATTATATGATATGCGAAATTCAAATTTAAGTAAAAATCTCACGTAACCTCGCCTTCTTTAAATTTGTTATACAAATTTAAAAAAAATATTAATTACTGTAAAAAAATTATTACTCAGGTACCACAATGATAGTTCTGATAGTCCTTTTCTTCAAGAGAAGAGTGAATAGTTAATTCATTCGATGACTCTTACTATTAGAACAGTTCGGTGTTGGTCTTAACTTGCTATATCATGATTCTATCGCTTGCAGTATCTATAGTGTTTACGTTTAACTTGTGATCGGGTGGACTTGAATAAAAAAATTCATGTTTTTTATTCTTTCCAAGCAAGTCTCGCCCATCTTTCATCACAATCCCGCCCGATGTTAGTAGAAATGCATTCCTATATGGCACTATTCTCTTGTAACCCCTCTATTGTAATCTGAGGGAAAGTCAGATGCGGGCAAAATATTATAATCCTTTGCTGTACGAATAGTGAAAGTCGGATCAAAGCGGGTTTGAGGGATGTCCACAACAAGATACGAACAACAAATTTATGTTTTTCAGCTACCAAGCTACATTTAGGCTGTAGTGAGACTACCTCGTTTCAGAATCCAAGATTTTAAAACATTGTCTGCAGCAGGAAATACGTAAAACACGACTAGGCTATTCTTAGGTATCTCAAACACACCTATACCCACGTGTGAAACAAAGACCTGTCTCTTAAATTAAATAAAAATATATTTTGTATCTGTCGACTTTAAATATTGCCGAGAACTTAATTGATTGGCTGTACCAACATGCCAGTTTAAATTTCTTCTTCGGGTTCTGTACTACTTCTACAAAGTTATAAAACAACCAATCGACTTGACTGTCCGCGTTTTGCGTTATAATTGTGTGTGTGTGTGTGTGTGTTTGTTGCGCTCTTATGCGTTACCGGGACGATCGGCAGTGATCAGTTGCGTTATTACGATTGCGAGTGTACTTTGAAGCTACGGAACTATTTTGTTATAAAATAAATACCATTTTGTGAACTAAAAATAATACCAATCAACGTTTAAGGCAAAATCGTGGAATATCTGGGTAAAGTTATGTGTTGGGGTAATCGAGATGATATGGTTTTAAAGAATCCACATGTGTCAACTACAATAAAGTGATCAATTCAAAATTTTAGGAGCCATTTACACATGGCGAAAAGTCACGTACACTGTTTTACATAGTGAAATGTTTATTGTTGATACATCGTGAAGAAAATTTATTATTGAGTTTTGTTATCAACAGCAGAAATGGATAGTAAAAATATTCAAAAAAATGCCATGCAAAAAAGTGCAGAGTTTACTTTCACTCCACCACCCGAAGCGCCCGTATTTGAGCCTACCCTAGAAGATTTTGCGGATCCCTTAGGATATATCGCTAGAATTCGTCCTGTTGCTGAAATAACAGGCATTTGCAAAATAAAGCCTCCTGCGCGTTGGCAGCCACCTTTTTCATTGGACGTAGACAAATTAAAATTTGTACCACGAATACAAAAAGTAAATGAATTGGAAGCCATTACCCGTTTAAAATTGATATTTCTCGAGAAAATTTTGAAATTTTGGGAATTACAGGGTTCTCCTTTAAAAATCCCTATGATTGAAAATAAAACATTAGATTTATATTGCTTGAAATTTTGGGTAGACGAAGAAGGTGGTTTTGAAAATTGTAATACTCCGAAAAAATGGCGTAAGATTGCTAACGCAATGGGCTACAGTCAGAATGCGAATACGATGAACTTTCTTAGAAGTAATTATGAGAAAATTTTGCTTCCTTATGAAATTTTTGAGAAAAGTAAAGCTGATATATTGAAGACTGTGAAAAAGACTGAAACCAAATCTGAAATAAAGGGTGATGGCGACATTGCGAAACAGTCGTTCAAGGAAATATCTGTACAGTCTATCACAAAAGTAAAAGAAGAATATAGTGACATGATGCCCCATACAAGTATTAAAAAAACTAAAACAGGATCAGATATCAAACTTGATGGAGATGCCAAGGATGTGGTTGAATCTGGGGAAGTAAAATGTACTAACAACAGAGAACTGAGAAGACTGACATGCTATGGGCCTGGTCCTAAAATGCCTGGTTTGAATGATGAAGAATTCGATATAACTAAATCCAGGAAAAGACCAAGATATGATTTAGATCCTCTGGCAATTTATGTTTGTGCAATTTGTCAAAAGGATCACTCTGATAACCTTTTGTTGATTTGTAACGGTTGCTCTGATACTTATCACACATTTTGCTTAAAACCTCCTTTAAGTTCTGTTCCTGATGGGGACTGGCGTTGCCCATGTTGCATAGCTGAAGAGGTACACAAGCCAGCAGAAGCTTTTGGATTTGCACAAGCCGAAAGGGAATACACACTTCAACAGTTTGGAGAAATGGCTGATAAATTTAAATCTGATTACTTTGGTATGTCTGGTCATCTGGTCCCAACGACTGTTGCAGAAAAAGAGTTTTGGAGGATTATATCATCTGTGGAAGAAGATGTTACCGTAGAGTACGGTGCAGATTTGCATTCCATGGATCATGGGTCAGGTTTCCCAACAAAGTCTTCCTTGAATCTTTATCCTGGTGATCAAGAATATGTAGATTCAGGCTGGAATTTAAATAATCTACCCGTTTTAGATGGTTCAGTATTAAGATTTATTAATGCTGATATTTCTGGTATGACTGTACCATGGATGTATGTTGGCATGTGCTTTTCTGCATTTTGTTGGCATAATGAAGACCATTGGAGTTATTCTATTAATTATCTACATTGGGGTGAAGCAAAAACTTGGTATGGTGTACCAGGAAGTGGAGCAGAATTGTTAGAAACTGCAATGAAAGCTGCAGCACCAGAGCTTTTCAAGTCTCAACCAGATTTACTTCACCAATTAGTTACAATAATGAATCCTAATATACTGATGGCTGCCGGGGTACCTATTTATCGAACTGATCAACAGGCAGGTGAATTTGTTGTCACATTTCCTCGAGCTTACCATGCAGGTTTCAATCAAGGTTATAATTTTGCAGAAGCAGTAAACTTTGCCCCACCAGATTGGCTAAAAGTTGGCAGAGAGTGTATAATTCATTATAAAAATCTTAAAAGATTTTGTGTCTTTTCGCACGATGAGCTTATTTGTAAAATGGCTTTAGAAGGCGACCGCTTAGACTTGGAAACGGCTTTAGAGACACAGAAAGAGTTAGTTTGGGCTACAGAAGAAGAAGGTAGGTTACGAGCACTGATTGCCAAAAAAGGTTTGAAAAGTGTCAGAAGAACAGCCTTTGAGTTGCTGGGTGACGATGAGAGACTATGTGAAGTATGTAAGACAACTTGCTTCCTGTCCTCAGTTCTATGTGCCGATTGTAAGCACATGGCTTGCCTGCAGCATGCCAACGACTTTTGCCAGTGTCCATTAAATAAAAAGACTCTTAACTATAGGTATGACATGGACGAGTTACATATCATGTTGCAGACCCTCGATTTTAGGGTAAACAGTTTTGATAAATGGATGACAGAAACTAAGAAAATATTACTACCAACGGCTCCTGACATTGGGAGGGTTCAAAAGTTAAAAAATTTACTAGATGAGGCGGAAGAGTTAAAAATACCAAAGTGTATATTGTTAACACAATTGAAGAACGAATATACCACAGCAACTGAGAATGTTGAACCGATCATCATTGAATTAGATGATGATTGAGAAATCCAATGTAAATAATTTAGTACAAACTTATGTGTACTTTGAAGTAACTAGTGTAGGTTGTATTTTCACATGTGATGTGACAGTTATTAATTTTATCATTTTGGCAGCTTAGTATGTTTACTAAGATAAGACATTATGTTAGGCAAATCTGAAGCAGCAGTAAACACTTACTAGGTGACAGTCAAATAGTATTTTTCAATACAAATGAGAGATTTTGTTCCTGTAATGCATGGCAATACAGCAATATTATTGTCCTCAATTACTCTTTATATATATTATTCAAGTATTTTTTGCTGTTTATAAATAATTTAAGAACCCTTATTATCACAATTTTTACTTTAAATAATTGTGTTTAATGATATATCCCACCGTTTTATAAATGTAACTAAGAATTTGATATTTTATATTACAAATTGCATCATATGTAATGATTGTTGTTCACACTGTTTCTTTTTAAATTTATCTTTGAGTTGAATGGTATGTATGTGTTTGATCTCAAGTTAATTAGTTATTTAATTTAATTTGGTACCCAACAAAATGTTTTGAATGGTGCCTTTGAAATAGTATAAAAATACATATAAATTTTATATAGACACATTTTTATAAAACAGTGGGCTCAATATTATCACAATGTAATTTGTATATGTGTGTTCCCTGAAGCCTGAAGCTGTGAAAATATTTGGTAAGCGAATTATACATTCTAGAGTTTATACAATTAATACCATACTAATATGTAATATGTTTTAATCTGTAGAGTGATTCTATTTGACATTTCTCTTAAAAACATCTATCAAATGAATATTGAATTTTCTATAAACGTGAGACGGAGACAGAGGTATTATGATTGGTGTATTATGTTATTGTCAAGTTGGTGAGTATTATTACTAACTTTAACAAAGCACGTGATCGAAGTAGGTTATATAAATATTTACTGAGTACCTTACATTTGTTTGATAGAATTAGATAGGTTTTAATGTCCGGGCCTGGGCCCGGGGCACGGCGCGTGGTTTTAGTGGCGGGCATTTTGATTTGGTAACGACAGGCTCGCGGGAGGACGAAACTGAATATTGATTGTTTTGTTGGACCAAGCTGTGGCTTAATGTTTGCGTGATGTCTCGTGTTTCGTCTCGTGTATCGTAAGTGTAGAAGGCTGATAGAGTAAGTCCTTAACACGTTGTTGACTTAGATTGTTGGTCGGTAGTTTTTATGTAAATTTAAAACCTAGTGAGATAGTGTTCTTTGGAGGTTACACAGCACAAACACTCGAGAACTTTCTAGACCCGCTTTGCCACCACGCCCTCAATGCGTATTACGCTTAGGAAAAGTTAAAAGGCTATGATTACTAAAGTGTAAATATAAAATATCTACAATGAACGGAAACATTAGCCAGTATTGCTATTTATTCTAATTATACGCTTTTAAATTTAGCTCGACACGGTTTTGTCGCGTGGCGTCTTACATTTCATTAGAAATTACAAAAAGCCACAATTCGACTGATTTATATGTGCGTCTTATTTCACTTAGATATAAGTTGACTAATATTATTGTGAAGTTAGTTTAAGTTCGTAATTTATCTGTGATGTGACCCCGTTGGTATTTCTGTGGCTTAGCAATAAGCTGAAGTGTTATTGGAAAAATGAACAATTGAATTCCTTGTGTTCTCGTACAGTGATATGTGGTATGTCCGACAATTTCATTATCCAAAATATTTTTCACTAAACAGATGAAATGAATGATGGTTCTAGAAGCAAAATTACTGTAAATTTATTATTAAAATTCTATATGAAATTGTTTCTTTTATTTATTTTGAGACATTTTATTAATTGCTACGAGCCGCCAGTCGACAAAATTGTTAACAAATGTAGCATGTTCGAAACTAGCGAATTTAAAGAATGTACTTTTCAGCCAAATTTCATCATTTTATTTATATTTAAAGATAATTTTAGTATTTTTTCTAACATAAAAATAGCTTAAGTTACTCATGACAGCTATCTACCACTGAAAGTCTCATCAAAATCGGCCAAGCCGTTCCACAGATTGACTGTGCTTCAAGCTTTATCGTGAAGGATCAACGCTACAAGGTATGATTGATCTTTATATGATCTTAATCCCCCATCGGACTTCAAGACACACTGCAGGATTTCATCCCATTTTTCATTTCATGTTATGAACATCTCCTAAATCCGAACGAATGCTTTGCTTCGTGTTTCATTATTCGTACAGGAGTAGACTGAAATGTTCTACCCACGTTGTAATCCTGGGCTCCGCTGAAAACTAGCGCTGCGGCTGCATGTACTGAAACGACGGTGAGTATTGGCATCATGTCCCTTTCGAGGGCCGTATTTAGGGGTCTTGAGGCTCGGGGCATGAAAGACGAGTGGACGGCAAAATCATTACTTATTTTTGTTTGAAAATGCAACGTGAGAAACTTCTTTCTTCAACTGTATTTTTTAATGTGTGTTATATTTTGTTTGTAATGTATGATGCCAATAAACAAAATGTCTGTGTGTAGTATGCTCGTTGCATGATGACAAGTTGTCAGCCGGAGGTCGTTGCTCTGTATACGGCGGGTAGAGGATCAACGAAATAAAACCAACCGTTATTACTTAGTGCATTTATTTTTATAATAAACTTAACAAAATAATATATAAATATAATAAATTATTTCATTTGGTGCCATAATATAATATAATCACAGTAAGTAAAAATATAAATTAATTGAGTGTTTACGTTAAAAATGAGTTATTATTTGCCGACGGTACGTAATGTTTGTCGTTACATTGATTTTATTGGACGGAATCAATTGTTGCCGCATGTCGCCGGCAGAGGGCGCACGGAAAGCTACAAATCACTATTACGTAAAAAGTAAGTACTAATCTAGCAGGGTACGGTTAAAATTCAACGCCGGCAGAAGAGATGTTATAAAACACCAGATGGTGAAGTCTTCAACTGTTATGAGTACCGGATCCACTTATAATATCAAGCTTATATTAGAGGTCGAATCGTTCGTGACGCAGCGCATCCATTATCGCTTAAAACTTCGACTTCGAGACTATTTTTACAGCTCGTATTCGAACCTCCAGCTATAAGATCGTGAAATAGCGGTAACTTATCAGATAAGTAGCGATAAGTTGTATGACGCGCTACAAAAATATTTCCGCCAACTTATATGCTATCGGCGAGTTCAGATCTGCGCCGAGGTATTTGCGTCGCGCACAGAGACAGCGCCGATTAGATGTGAATTTTAAAATTCATGATAACCAGCGTCTGTTGGTTTGTTACACAAAGATCTCAATATACAGTTGACCTTGTATAGGTTACACAGGTCCGTGGTAATGGGCGTATAGAACACGGTATCCCTGCCTGTCGTAAAAGGAGACGAAAAGGGTCCACGGGTGACAAGGTTGGGGACCTTTGTACAGTGTACCCGGGAAGAAAACACAAGTGGTCTCGTATCGCCCTTGCACTGCGAGGGTGGCCGGGACGAGCTTAATGCAACGACTATGACGGGGAGGTTTAAGTGAGTCAAATCTAATAGAACCCCGTCTTCCCCCGAAGGCGGGGCGTCTTGTTCAATATATTCGTCAACAAAAAATATATTTGACATGTCATTACGTCACAATTTCCTATTTGATAAGTGTTTTAATGGAAATCTGAAAAACGAACAAACAAATCATTCCCACAACTATTCACTAATACAAAGAATAATTTAAATACTGTATGTTAAGTAAAGAAATAGCCCGTGTTCCCACTGTTGGGCTTCGTGGCCTTCTGTGTAATGAGAGTATTAAAACATAGGTCACTACAGTCTACCGTTGGCGTGCCACTCGTACGCCAATCGTGTGTGTGATAAGTATTTGATATTGATCGAATGGTAATTGACTATTAATACATCGTTTTCATAATTCAACAACATCATTGATAAACAGCAGAGTCTGTGCCCAGATGGAACGAAAATCTTCGACAGCTGGCGGGAGCTGCATGAGCCGGGGCGGGGTCAGGTGCGCTGCGTGTCTGTGTGTGCGCTCGTCTCCCGGGCGGCGGTCTCCAGGGGCAGCGCGAGGCAGGCCAGCGCGGCCAGCAGCGCCGCCGCGCAATACACCCCGCTCGCCAGCGACACCGAGCTCCGCAGCAGCACCTGCCACATGCCGACCTCACCAGCGCAGGGCTCCCGGAACACGATTCCATCAGATGCTCCGGTTCAATTATTACACATTGTATTAATACGTGGAACATAAACTTTGTATCTCTTCATACGAAAATTGCGCGGACGTGAGGAGTTCAGTAAGATGTACGTCTCATTTAAAAAAGATTTTTTTTTTCAAATATTACTAACATTCTTGTTAATTTTGTTCATGCAGTGGAAATCTTCAACAAGATTGAGGGGAGGGGAGGGGTGAGGGTATTTGGGATTTTTACCCATTAAAACCTCCCCGGCGGCCCTTCCTTGATGCATGGTGAGGGGCTTCGAGATCTCCAGAGAAACGCACCGTAACCCCACTGCACTGTGCTCTATGGAGGGCACGTACCGGAGGGGAAGGTTACTACCTCCCCCCTATGCCCTCGCAATGTAAAGCGGCACGGAACAGCAGTGTACTCGAAGC
Source organism: Meandrusa payeni (assembly GCA_029286785.1). Classification (NCBI taxonomy): domain Eukaryota; kingdom Metazoa; phylum Arthropoda; class Insecta; order Lepidoptera; family Papilionidae; genus Meandrusa; species Meandrusa payeni. The sequence continues at coordinate 304,978 of JAGSMX010000047.1, read as the reverse complement.
CCCTTTTAGTCGCCTTCTTCGACATGCAGGGGTTACCGTAGTCTTATTCTCGAGAGCCCAGAACTACAGGGCTGCAGCATTCTCGTTAACTTTTCCAACTAAGCTTTAACTTGCGTTAGGAGATGGTTGACGTCAATAGTCGAATGGTAGACTGTATCCTACGACTACTAACTACTAGGGGCTCAGGGGCCAGTCAGAGAGCCGTGCGGAGACCCACCTGCGCCACGTAGGGGGTGAGCATGGCGCCCAGGCGCGCCACGCCGCTGCACGCGCTCACCGCCGTCGCCCGCAGCGCCGCGGGGTACACCTGCCGCACATCACACCGCAGTTTTCATTACAACTTCATATCAATAACACGTACACTCGTCACGAGTGGACTGATAAGCACCACCCCTCACGCCCCCCCCCTTCCGTGTCAATTCGTAATCAAGGGAGATAGGTATCTCCGGCTGAAGACGAAGAAGAGTTTTTAACCGAATTCAAAAAAGAAGTCTCTTTTTGTTATATAATTCCCCCATTCCTGTTGCACCATCGGATTCAAGACGCACTGTGGGATTTCACCCTTTTGTTGTGAACATCCCTCAAACGCGAACGCTTTACTTCGTCTTTCATTCTTCGTACAGCAAAGGACTGAAATAGTTTGGCCGCGTCTGTCTTTCCTTCCGATTACATTGTGGGTATTTTCAAGAGTAGAGTGAATAGGCATTTACTAAGCTAGTGCGCCTTACCAGGACTGCATTTCCACTTAACATCAGGTGGGATCGTAGTCAAGCACTTGCTTAGAAATTATAAAAAGAAATAATATTAACACCATAACTTTTTTTCATAGGAAAAGTGGCAAACGAACTTAAGGCTCACATGATCTTAAGTGATCACCGTCGTCCGTGAACATCTACAGCACCGGAGGAGCTGCAGGTGCGTTGCCGGCTTTTCAGATAGGAGTAGGCTCGTTTCTTGAAGGTACACAAATAGTACAGGGAACACCGCTGGAGACAGTTGGTTCCACAGGTTGACTGTACGTGGAAGGATGTTACGCGAAAATCGTACAGTCGTGGGACGTCGACCGTCAAGATGACTTCAATAATAATAATAAAAGAGCATTCACGTCCGCGTGTAATGTTTCACTCGTCACTGATTTCATTGTAAATTGGTTTGTATCTGTACTAGACATGCGGCAGCGGCACGGAGCAGTTACCTCCGGCGTGTAGACGTAGGCCGCCTGGAACAGGCCGGCAATGATGCCGCGCGCCACGAACAGCACGCACGTCAGGAAGGTCCGGCTGTGGGGCACACGGGATCACATCACCTGCACCTAGCTCTACTGGCGCGCCAGCCCCGTAGCTACTTTAATACACTAACTGCATTATATATTTCTAATCATTCTCATTCCTTGTGGCACGGCTCTTACTGGACAAACCGATAGTTTTATATATTCCCCAGACATGTATAGTACTACAAATTATATAATAAAGGCTGAACTCTATGTTCAGTGTTTATTTATTAAGTATTTAAGTTTTTAGCAGGAAAAACGTTCAATACCCAAGGAGCAGTACAAAGTGACTTTGAAATGTTGCCTTCCGTCCAGCTGATGTTACAAGAGGAGCAACAATGAACGAGCACCGCGTTGGCAAACGTGCATCGAAAGTCGAAAATAAAATCCTTTCACTTATTCCATACAAAACGGCAATTTCATACGTAAACGCTTATTATTCGATAGATTTGTTTTACAAAAATGAATATTTATAGCACATATGCGTAATAGATGCGACGCTAGTGAAAGCTGTCTCCTGTCACTTGGCGCTGGAGTGGCTTTGCTCATCATCATGTGTCATCCACTGCTGGAAATAGGCCTTCCTCAATACTTTGCACCATGTCCCCCGCTTGGCGCATCAGCCACTTCCGTTCATCTGGATCGTCACGACATCTTGAAGACATCTAACAACTTTCAGATATTTAACGAAAATACGAATTCTCCCGTGACTGGATAGGATACAATAATTTTATATCAATTTCAAACCAGATGAATAGATTGTTGATTGATCGTCTGTGTGTACGTGTGAGAGGTGTGAGAGGTGTGAGCGGCGTGTCGTGTGCGGCAGACTCACTCTCTGCTGTAGGGCAGCGCGCACACGCACGCGGCGTACGTCACGAACTGCGCCGCCATCGTGCGCTTGCGGCCACACTTCTCTATTATGTAAATGGTCGCGAAGATTCCTGCATTTGTGCTAATAACATGTAAACAACAACGACAACAACAACACAACACACGACACAAGAAAAACTTCTTTAGCATCATTTATATACAAATACGAGCAGTCTTAAAGTATATAATCACTCCACAGACTTACAAACAATACAGACGTTTGTATTATATACTGACTTGAAATATTTGTTGTATATATATATAAGTAGCTTTATATAATTTCCTTACATTACACAAAATCTGAACGCAACCCTAAATATTTGACACTATTGAATATGTCAATCCTTTTTCATTACCAAAATTATTCTACATTTTTAAATCTAAAATACGCCATTATCCAAATATCCTAAATAAATATTGTCCATCTGAAACCTTTATTTAAATACTTTCTTTTATACGCGGGAGAGTTCATCGTGTTGACAGGAGCAACAGCCAATGTTTGACAGTTACGAAAGCCTTGAACGTTTTGTCGAGAATGCGGTCTAACAGGATAAAAGTATCCTATGTCCGTCTCCTGGTTCTAAGTTCTAAGCCACCTCGCCGCAATTTAGGCAAATCAGTACAGCTGCTCTTGACTTCAATAAGGCGGCATTCAAATCTCAATCAGTTAAGAAGTATCGTAAAGTAGGGTACAAAAATAATATAAGTAACTTCTTAATATATAAAAATATCGTTCGCCAACACTCGCTTTTGCAGCATTATAACGACAAATACCTTATATTGCTGAAAAATAGCGTACAACATCTGATTTCTTTATTATTTTTGTCAAGGTGTCATACAGTTACCCACGTACCGTTAGATTTTGAATAACAGGACACCCTGTATATAAAGAGCAAGTAAGTCCTGTGTGTATCGTATACTTTAATTAATGAATTGTTCAATGTAAATGCAGAACTTGAAGGTGTTTCGTTTCGCATTTCGTCCCTGTAGTAAAGATATTGCAGTATTTGTGACACGGCCAGCGCCACAGAAGGAAGCAGATAAATGTTAATTCATTAGAGTGCGCAAGTCAACATCGTACTCACCGGGAAACTCGGCCAAAGTAGTCCAAAGGAGATCCATGTAGTCGGTGGTCTGGAGCGGGCGGCAGTCCGCCGCGCACGACTCCCCGGCCACGTCCAGCTCGGTCCCGAACAGCTCCGTCGTCATCAGCACCAGGCCGTAGTAGCAGAAGGCGCACGACATCCTGCGACACCACGCCCATTGAGATGCCAAATCTGCTCATTACGAGTTTTATAATACAAATAAAAACTCTTCCCCTAAACCCTCTCTCTTCCCGAGGAATAGAAATTTGTTTGAAACTAATACAAAAATTTATTCTAGTCTAATAAAAAAAATAACACAAAAATTATGTATCAAGTTCAGGTTGACATTTTGTGATGACTCTGAATGTAATTCTCTGTATTTTTATTTTTTGGACCGTAAGCTGTTTTACCGACATTATCACACAAATATATTCCACCCCTATTTTTACAAATTTCGACTGTCGTATTCATTTAAATCTAATCAAAAGCATGAAAAATAAGTTTCAAGCTGCTACCTTTAAAAATGACGTAATATTCATACTTTCATCCTCCATTTCAACCCCTTAAATCCTTTCAACCCCTTAAATCCTTTCCCTATAATCCCCAAAAATTAGCCTATGTCTTTTTTTCTTAAGTTCTAGACTAATTCTGTACCAAGATTCAATTGTTTCAACGTGATTGCGAAACAAATAGACAGAGTTACCTTCGCATTTATATTATTGGTAGAAGTTTATTAAATATTTACAATCGACAATCGTAAAGAAATAAATAGATATTTCGTGCAATTTTATTGAAGTTACAAAATGGAGGCATTTATTTGATTTCAACAAAAAGTTACTACATTTCTTGATCGAAAAATATATGCAACGCAAAACAATGGCAAAAATATTTTTAAATTTATTTTTTAGAATCAAGAATTTAACATAAATTATTTGATGCTATTTCTAATATAAAGAAGCAGGTATCAAATGAAAAAATTCAACACATCTCATGTTTTTAAAAATATAATATCTGCATCATCGTTTCACATCAAATATTATAGCATATACATGATGGGGCGAGATGAGTCAGTGTCGCGGTCGCAGGTCACTGGCAGCCGTCTCCGTCTAGACCACGAGGAACTGTAACCTTGGGTTAAGACTAACCTTAGAAGGTTACAGTTAATACACAAGCAGAGTACAGCGGACACTGTACTCTGCTTCTGTCCACTTCTATCAAGGTCAATAGGTATATATTATATATATAAATTTTGTAAAAATACAAAATAACTTACCAGTAGCTGCGCTCTGCATCGAAAGAGAAAGCGTGAAAAATTTCAATTAATATAAATTCGTAAATGAAAAATTTAATTTTTGGAGTTATCAGATACAGCTTTGGAGCCAAATCACCTCATGCCAACTAAATTATTATGTGAGTCAATGGAAACCAAATCATTTCAATAATAAAAAATTGTGTTCATAAATGATAAGTTAACACAAACAATAAAGCAGCTAATTTGAGAATTTATATTACACATAAACTAATTACACATAATAAATAGTTATATTGACAAAGTATTTTAGTTTGTTTTTGACTTCCTAATAGTTGGAGGGTAGACTTGGGAAATACTAGGTGACCTAAAAATACTATGTAACAGCCGGTTAATACTATAATAATTACATTTATTCCAACAGATGCAGTTAAATCGCGACTTTAAAAATAATAAGTGCACCCCTGTCTTACTTACCTTTATCACGTAGACAGAGACGGACTTATTATTTTTTGGAACTGTGACTGCGTCACGCGTGGTATGCAAAATACTGCTACTATACGATATATCTGTCACTGAATAGAGAATTCTAGAGTTGTTACAAATCACTGTGACTAGCACGAGTGACATCTTGTTAAAGTGACTATTATACCTGTTGTTCTTTCTCTGGCGTATAGTCTAGTGTAAATAAAAGCCTAAAAATATTTAAATCGAGTATCATGACAAAACCGATGTATCTTGTACAGCGGTAGTTTGCCAAGTGATTTTCAGTATTGGTATTATTAGCACTTGTCACACATAACGCCTACAATAATAAATCAGCAATCGGCTCGCGCGGTGCGGATTTGTAACTATTTTTCCGACAGGGGACACAACGAGTGATATCTTGTCAAAGTGAGTAACTGTGGGTAGGGGAATGGTGTTTTAATACAAGTGCAGAGGAGATACCATATGAGCCACAGCAGCAGGCTGGTGGTCCTGAGGCGCGGGAGCAGCAGATGGTGCAGCCGGCCGCGCTGTCCGAGGCTCACCGCGTCGTCGCACACCAGCCGCCCCAGCAGCCCCGCGCGCCCGTTGTCCCGCGCGATCTGACAACACGTCCACGGAACTCATCATCCAACCTCCTCGTGACAGATGTACGAGTGACGTCACCAGTCCTGTTTCATATTTACGATTAAAGCTAAAACCGACTTCAAATAAAATAGCAATACACCGAAATAGAATTAATCAGAAGCTTACACACTTAACGCAAATGTAAAACTTATATAGTTTTCTCACGGGGCATCCATCCACTATCAAAATTGGACCAAATCGGACCGCACAGAAAGCACTTTCAAATAAAAAAAAATTATTCATATCAGTTGACTCCGTCGAAACTTCTTGGTTTTATTTTATTTGCCCATTGCTTTTATTTAAAGTATTTAGTACAGAAAGTATTTTGAAAATTTAGTATTGTAGAAAATAACAAAAATAATTTATTAATAAAAAAGATAATTAGTTAAAGCGCCATCTATGATCAGGAAGTTGAACTACATGCTTTCTTAGTTCCAGTAATTACTTTTAGTTATTATTTAAACAGCTGTATGTGCGCTCTGAAATATAATTTTCTGAAGATAATTTGGAAGCAAAGACCTGGTCCAAAGTCGCCAGCGCCTTGTCTGGTTGTCCGCTCGCCACGTGGTACCTGGCGGACTCCGGCAGCCACTGCAATTAATATAATATCAATAATTAATTAAGAATCAGGTGAGGTGATGAAATTAAAAAAAAGTGTACACACAAAAAAAATAAAACTTCCTTAGCTCTGCCTTAATATATATATATATATATATGTATAATATAAATAACGATTATTCAAGAGAGAAAGACAATGTGTGCTCGCATCTCTCTCCCTTGCCCCTACAGTAATATACGAAGCGTAACTCTCTCTCCATCGTCACTAACTTATATCTCCATCTTAGCATCAATAGCCTAATGTAAACCATTAGGTGTACGGTCTGCGAATCGTCGAAGGTCGTAGGTCTCTACCATTCGACTTTTGACGTGAACCATCTCCTAGCACAAGCTTAATTAAAATGGCAGTAATATTTGTGTTAAAAAAATTTTTGTTCCCTTTGCTCAGTCACACTTTTCGTTAAATACGAAAAGTGTGATCTTATTAGTGTATTCCAGCTTATTCCCCAAGTAAAATGCATCAAGAAGTTTTACTTCAAAAAGTGTTTTGATATACTAGTATTTGTGTCAATTAACAGTTAAAGCAGTACTTACTGGACAGATGAGGGCAAATATTAGCACCGGCACAGTGGACAGCGCGAGCAGCCAGTGCACTCCCAGCGTGGGCATCACCACAAGCGCCAGCGCCACCTCCAGGCAGGCGCCCAGAGCCCAGAAACACTACGCAGTAACAGTACCAGCTTTAATGTAGACAACCATGCTTTGAAATTTTGGAAAGTGAGAAAATAGAAAAGGTGAGGAAGCAGAAAGAAGACTCTCACTTTTTGATCCATGCTCACAAACTAACAGTGTAAAAAAACATGACTAGGAATAAAATGTGCGTGAGAGAAGTTATACTTCTTTGGAATCATTAAAAATTGTTTTTAGCCACATACAAACAATTAAGCAGCTTCAACCTGGGGCCCAAATCTGCTACTAAGGTAACATTGTGAAACCAATGTAATTCAGACAATCAATTATCATTCTATCATTACCAAATATGTCAAATACAAATACAGAAATTGTTCTTAACAGAAGATTCAAAGTTGAGTGAAGAGACATAGAAGATTGCTTTATAAGGTGTGACCAACTTACGTCGAGAAGGACTACGCATTTCGCCCGTTGTTTAGTTGGTAAAAACTCCGCGTATAATGTAACGCTGAAATAAACAAAATATTAAACTACTTTTCACACATTTAAACATTAATCATTTCTGTGTAACTTACGACTGCGGCACACATCCTATTGCAAAGCCAACGAGTCCTCTTAAAAATAATAACCATAGAAAATTTGGTGCAATAGCGCTCAGCAGACCGTAGTAAAATAGTAGGACACCACACATGCTCAATGCCTGCAACAAAACTGCACATTAACATGTGTACAAGTACATAAAACAAATATACACTTATATGTAGCTTGGTGAGTTATTGGGCCATTTGTCGAGCACATACTTGATGCAGTTTAAGACTTATATGATTTTCTCATAGATGTCAATGTTAGAATTGGACCAAATTGAAATGGGACCACATTGGATGCAACAGCTTTCAAATAAAAAAAGAATTATTAAAATCAGTTCACCCAGTCCAAAGTTATGAGATAACAAACATAAAAAACATATAGACAAATTGAGAACCTCCATCTTTGAATTCGGTTGACAATAGTTTGATGTCAAATGAACAAGAAAATACTTACAGTTTTCCGTCCGTATCGGTCACTAATATTTCCCCAAAAGGTAGAACTTAGCATCATGCCCAAGAACACCACCGTGGTTGTCAGAGCTTGCTGGTATCTGTGTACCAACAACTTATGATTATAAAGATAATAATTAAAAAAGGTGGGCATTATGCTTTTTGCAATTTTACTATAACTGAAGCAGGAAGAGACAATCACTGCACAGCTATTACTATTACCATTTTTTTTATTTACAAATGGAAAATTCATTTTTACTACCTGTGTCCCTTATACTTGTTTCATATGTTAAACACTTTAATAAAAACTTAAATATTTAAAATATTCCTAGAAAGTTATTGCTATAAGGATTAATGACTCACTTGCTAATATTCCACTCACAGTGTAGAGCTGGGGACAAGATACTGAGTATTGTCATTTCCATTGAGTCTGCCATCCAGCACAGCCCGGTGCACAGAGACAGCTTCACCTGGAACCAGCCGAACCCCAGGGCGTTCACAGCCTGGGTCACTGTAAATGTGTCTGTAATTTTGAAGTTAATGTTAGAATTATGCTTGTATTTTTATAAATATAATGAATTATTGTTTGATCATCAAAATTATTATTATTATGATGTCTTATATATAATATGAGAGCCTTTATGAAAATTTTTACCTATTATAATATCTTTTGGTTGTTATGAGACGGCACTGAATTATAAAGCAAAACCTACTCGTCCTAACTTTATATCATATGCAATTATAATATTATATAAAACGTCCAGGACAGTGTCCTAAACATACTGGAGGCATCCATATCCAAATATGAATAAAAGCTTATGCTTATAATGGAAATATTTTTAAGGTTTCTGACAATGATGTATATAGCATTAAATAAAATATTTGTAAGTCACTGATCCTGAAGGAAATAATACTTTTCTTTGAGACAAACATATTATCTATCCATTACTTAACTACTACACAAAATTGCAAAAAGTGTGTATGAACTTGTATCTGGCTGGTTTTGGTATCATTTAAAGTTTAAATTTTAAAGAAGCTGGTAACTGGTGATGAAAAGTGGATCATGTACAACAAGAATGTGTGAAAAAGGTTGTGGTCCAAGGCCGGTCAGGCTTCACAGACTATGGCGAAACCGAGGATAACTCGCAACAAGGTGATGCTGTGTGTGTGTGTGGTGGGATTAGAAGGGCATTTTTCATTATGAGCTGTTACCACCAAGCAGTACCATCGATTCTGAACTCTACTGCGAACGACTGATGAGATTAAAGCAAGAAGTTGAGAGAAAGCGCCAGAGTTAATGAACACAAGGGGTGTGGTTTTTCATTATGATAACATTAGACCTCACACATCTAGCCACTCATCAAAAATTAAGAGAGTTTTGCTGGGAGGTGTTAATGCATCCGCCGTGTAGTCCTGACCTTACACCTTCAGATTTCTACCTGTTTCGGTCTCTTCAGATATCTTTAGGCAGTGTCAGGCTAACATCATGAGAGGACTGCCAAAACCACTTGTCGCGGTATTTTGATCAGAAGTCTCATAATTTCTATAGCAATGGGATCATGTCCCTACCAACAAGATGGCAAAAAGATATCAAACAAAATGGTACCTACAGACTTTCGTTAAATATAAATAAACTATATTAAAATATGTTTTGAATATGTTTATTAAATATGTTTTCTTAAACAATGCGAAGGAACTTTTTTTCCGACCGAAGTTTCCGCAGTTTGCAGCTTCTACAAACTTTCCAATAATTATTTAACTAACATACCGTCTGGAACTACGGACACCGAAGCCATTTCGATCTCTTGTGGTGGTGGCATTTGTGAAATTGACGAACGACTGTCTCCAATATTTTCATCTAGGTCTTGATATCCTTTAGTTCTCCTCATTTTCACGGTGCACTCAAACTACTGACGTGGAAAGCGTAATTCTAACGGTAGTGTGCCTGTTGGATAATTAATGGCATTGACTTTTTTTTTCAAATCATTGTTAGTTCCATTTATTATGTTTTCAAAGTATATGAATCTCTGGTAAAAAAGTATAATATTTTATACAGATTCTATGAATAGATACAATCATATTTTAAGCAAAACAATACACACAACATCCAATCAAGAATAATTGACAATGACATTGACATTTGACTTACAGCATCAGTGACCTGATCGAGGGCAATCGGCATAATATATCATGGAAAATAAATAATAAATATTGGATTAAAGTTACAAAAACATTATTACCAAAATTTTTTTTATAAAGAAATCAATGTGGTAAAGATGCAGGAAACCCATTCCCCTAAAGTGAAAAAAATTAAGGTTTAGAGAATAGTTGCCTTAAACATTAAAAAAAAAAAAGAAATAAACTAAACATAAAATTACAAAAACAATATTTTTGCATTTTAAAATAATAACAAACCATAGTTTTCCGATAGCTGCCGGCCGAGTCAGTCTTCTCGGACCCCCTCGGGTCGAAATGTTATAGCGATTACAGTAACTGTTCCAGCCGAGGAGAGAAGAGGATCTCTTGGAGGCCCTCGCGCCAAGTATTATTTTTATAATGGCGTCTATTGTCTCGTCTATTATCTTTTCGTAATCTAATGGCAAGTTACCAAACTTCACATGTTCTAGAAAATTTTCTAACACATATAGATTTCCTGACAATGTTACCTTCTTCATTGAGCCTGGGAGAAATAGCACTTAAAATGCAACAAACAAATTCATTGGTTTTGCTTGTAATATGTAACTTGAGGTGACCGCCTGGAGAATGACGTATACGGCTAAATCACCATACACCGCTTGCCAATTTTAGCGTGAAATTTATTTGGAAACGCCAGTACATACCAGCTGGCATTCGAACTCCCCGATCGTCAGTCGAATGCATAACGTTTGGCCATTACTGCTTGTTATTAACTGTAAGTCATTACCTGACCAGGATGACGTCGTTACGATTCTCGAGTGGACGATATGTGCAGTTGATGCCAAGTCCATAGAGCAGGGTATGAGCGGTAGAGCAGCTGAAGTAAATATGTTTTGGAAGGGCGTTAAACATCTAGCAAATAAAACACAAGTATTCTTTGAAGTTAGTATTTAATTTCTAACTTTTTATAGGACATAATATTTTAGGAGTAGAGTAAGTTTCAGAATTGGATCTAAAAGTATTCTTATTTTAAATTTCGTAATACAACGTTAAAATATACTAACTCTTTCTATATAAAATATAAATCGACAGTAGGGTACGAGGGTACGTAAATTGATACTTGAGCCAGGCACCAAACAATCCAAACAAACGTCTGAAAGTACCTTTATACTACTGTATATAGTGGAAGTTTGTCACATTGTGAATTTTGTTTTATGTTATCTACATATTTACATGACATTCTCTGCGACAAACTAAATCAAGAACACAATACAAATGTATATAAAATTATAAAATGTATGAAAAGTTTTGCCGACTCCACACATAGATCTACACAGCTACTAGTTTTGTAATCAAAATAAAAAATTGTTTATTTCTATAGTAGCAACAAAACGATCTAAAAATTGTGACAGACAACACACAGGTATGCGAACATTGTTTTTATATATATTTTATGATTTTTTAACGTAAATTTATTCTTATTTAAAGAATTACCGCGGAACATTACATACATTTGCTTTATCTCTACAATTTATTTATATTTCAATATTATAAATTGAAATTTACGTAAAGAATTATCTTAAAAGACCCTAAGTTGTGTAGGCGAAACCAATGATGTCATCATTGTCAGTTTAGTTTTGCGATCAAGAAGACTTCGCTCACTTCACGAGTATAAAACAGTTCGTGCAAAAGTTAACGTGGAAAATATAAGAGTTACTTTATAAAAAGTTAACAGCGGTCTTTTAGACTTGCCGTTTTGTACAAAATATATTAGTCAAGAAGCAGTAAAGCTAAATTATCACTCGATCCTCTGCCCCTGAGAGAATAATTACACTCTTACAGTAAGAAGTATACAAGTTGTTTGGGTTTGCTTTGCAAATGTTTATCCATATTGTCTTTCTAGGTTAATAAAATAAAGACGCAGTTGTACAATCACAGCTTGGAATATGAAATCTAAATATACATTCAGAATGTGATGTCAATATACAAGTTACAGTACAAGCAAACGCATAGACCATTACAATATTTTTAATTCCACAGACTCGTATAAAGGAAAGTGTTACCACAACTACATCCATTCTTTTTAAATGGAACAAGGGAGTACAACTTGAAAAATATTTTTTTCTATCTAAGTCTTAGACAATCAGTACATTATATTTACAGATGCACGTAAGTGCGACACAAAAGCTGCCGTTTGAAGGGAACTTCTTACGAGCGAAGGGTAACAATTAAGTTGCATATATTATCTAACAACCCGTCCATTTCATGGAGATTATAGTCACATTTTGTACGATCACTTGCACGCCCCGTACTACCACGCACGTTACGAAATCTAGTAAAGAATCAAAAAGAATTGATATACGTGTAGTTACAGAATACTCGGTACGTATTACGAACTACAGTTGACTTCTAAATATGTGTTCTATAGAAAATAGATATATTAATTACAATCCCGATTGTAAACCGCTCTGAGCCAGACGACGGGAGTTCACCGAGAGATAGACCGTACACAATAGAGGACGAAATGTCGCTATATCAGGCGAATAGTTTTTTTTGTGTTGATTTCACGAATCGCGATCTTGTCAGATCGCAGTTGCTATAAATATCTATGAAGCCTACGTAAATACTCAGTCTCATGTTTGTTGGCGGCTGTCGGAGGTGTTCGTTTAAGTGGCGATGCGATGTTTGAGGCCGCGCAGCTCCAGCACCAGGTCGGAGTCGGCCGCCACGAAACGCTTATCGAGCCTGCGTCCGTTTCTTGCTTTCTGCGTACAAAGAGATAAATATTAACATAGTCAATGGCCGCTCCATTCATGCGGTGGGCCCGTATGCATGTTACATAATTGGGACATCAGAGCGTCGAGCTTTTAGGTTATATCGGTTCCTTGCGCCCCCGCCCGCCCCATCGCAGCCCTGCTCGCCCCCGCCCGCCCTCTCGCAGCCCTGCTCGCCCCCGCCCGCCCTCAGTGACCCGGCCTCCAGCCCGGCGTGTCACCCGCCGCCCCCGGCCCGGCCAATTTATTTTTAGACTGGGCTTCACGGACCATATATCTTTATAAAATCTATAAGTTGCTTGCATAGTAACGCCTTCATTTATCAATGTACTATTATAAAAAGTGGATTTAAATTGCACCTGCCACAAGGTTGACCACAAGGTCCAGCGCGGCGTCCGCTGGAGATGACGTATGTTCGTGCTGTATGGGGCTCGGTAGTCATACTTACATGGGATTTGTTTTCCAGCAGCTGTGCACTGGGCTCGTAGTACGGGGAGCTGCGCTTCTCATGCGCGGCGCTGTGTGCCCGCGAGCTCTTGGCTGGCCGCGGCACTGCCACCTCCTTTTCCCCAACATTTGATTCTTCTTGAGCAGGCCGACTGTTCTTCTCCTCGTTTCTCTTGTTGCCGTTCCAGTTAATGAATCCGTCGTCTGTGGCGTAGTCCTCGTCGTCGTATCTCGGCACCGTCTTGGGCACGTGGTAGAGAGGCTTCCCCGCCAGAGCCTTCAGCTCCCTGACGTCCTCGTCTTCAACGTTCTTGTCCTCGTAGTCGACGTTGGGGAAGGCGGCGCGAGCGTTCTCGCGACGTCTGTGCGCGTCCTGCGCCATCTGCGTCAGGATCAAGTTGTCCAAAAAGGCGGCGTTGACGTCGTCCAAGTCGTTGGAGCGCCAGCGCGGGGGGCTGGCGTTCTCAAACCAGGTCTCCTGTCCGATGGGCAGAGCCGCCAGCCGCTCGTCCTGCCTCTCGGGCGCCTCGTTGGCGAACGGCGCATACGGGTCGTAGTAGTATGGGTAAGGAACTTGTCCGTACACGTCGGCGGGCTCCATCACCGGCGCGTCGTAGTAGTACTGCATCTTGGGCGCGTAGTAGTAATCATCCTCTTGGTACTCTCTGGGCGTGTGAGGGTCGGCGGGCCACGCTTGCATGGGGTAGCCCATCGCTTGGACTATTAAATAGCCAAATAATGCTACCCACGACCTACGAACAATTTATTTTCTGGTCAATACAATAAAATATATATAACTTAAGATTAATAACTTAAATATTTTTATAATTTAAAAATGGCAAATAACCAAAAATTTAAATTATGTTTAGACATTTCGATATTGGTTAAATATTTAAAAAAATGGTATCAATTTGTGGGTTGAATAAAGTATTAGTGACGTGATATGGTACTCACCTCCACCCGGACACTAGGGCGCTGCACATTTTGCACTTCGGATGTGAAAGAGGGCGCGAACGGGACTCGACTGTGGCGCAGGGCGGGCGGGCGGCCTTTATAAGCCGTTCGCCCACGCGCGCCGCCCACACGTTCTCAATGAACGTCTCCCTCGTCGTTCACCCTCGGCCTTTACACTCTCCCCACTCATCCCACCAGGTCCCAACCCCGCGCCACTCTGTATCGATCCCGTTCACAGATTATTCATCTCACTAAGGTAACTCTATTTTCTTCGCCACCACTTTTCTTGGCGAAGACAGCAAATAGACCCGATCTGATGCACACTTTGCCTCTAAGTATAAAAATTAGTATCATGATATCCGGCAGTTATCAGACACCTATCCTAGTTAACATTTTTAATTGGCAAAATATCCTCTCTTACTGAAAGAAAAGTGACGTCACCAGCCTCGCACGTGCCTCTGCTCTTCTCTTCTCGATGTTTGTACGGATCAAAATAATAAGCAACGCAAGCAGTCAGCCGGGTCCCCTGTGACCATCAGACTGTCCCCTACCTGCTACCAGCTCTCCGGAGGGAAACTTTTTCAGGTTCGTGTACTCGTGGCACAAAAGAAGGACACGCACCTAAGAGTCGCTTGGCGAGGTCGAGCGAGCGTTGTGTTGCGCTGTGAAGCACAATAAGGGGAGAGCTGTTTAATAAACAGGAAAAGCTCTGAAAAAGGACTTGTAAGGAGTGACGAAGGTGCGAGTGGAGCCACACGGCCAGACCACGCGTGCCTTCTCATATAACCGCTAGGTTGGTCCATGGTCGATGTGCACAGCCCTGTAGTTCTGGGCTCTCAAGAATAAGACTACGGTATCCCCTGCTTGTCGCAGAAGGTGACTAAAAGGTGCCTCGGGTTCACTGGGCGACAAGGGTGGGGGCCTTTGTCGTCCTCTAAGGTCGCCTTGCACTGCGAGGGCACAGGGGGGGTGGAAGTAACCTCCCCCCCGGAACGTGCTCTCCTTGAGCACAGTGCAGAGGGGCTCGGTGCGTTCCACTGGAGATCCCGAAGCCCCTCGTCATGCTCCGAAGAAAGGGCCACCGGGGAGGTTTTAGTGGGTAAAAACCCCACATAACCGCCGCCTTCCCCTCAGAGGGCGGGGTATATTTTTGAAGATTTCCCCCCCGTTAACAAAAAAAAAAACAAAAATGGTCCATGTGCACAACATGGGAGGTGATGGGTATAACTGCTAGAGGCCTCAGTTGCTTTAGCCACATTGCCTGAAGACAACAAGATGATCTGAACACAGTTTGTCAATGTTGTAGCAGTAGTAGGGAAAATTGAGAAAAAAAGATCACGGGGCCGATGACAGCGTGGTGTGGAGGCAGCTCGGCGACACTTCAGTAAAGACGCGAGGAAGAACAGTGTGCGTTAGGTTCACTTAAGATCAGATGTACTAATTTGCGGCTTCTCCAATAAAAAAAGTTAATGCCAATATTTTCGTATAGAAGTTCTGTTCAATCCCACAACTATGGCTCGACATGGTATCCTAGTATGACGAATAAAGCGTGGGTTTGTTAATTGTGCCCCCCTCCGCGCATGTGTAGCCCGCTCGTGGAAAGTCGAGCCTTCAACGTATTTGTTAGAAATCGTTTATATTGTCGTCAAACGTCGAATTCATATTTATTGTATAATGGAATTTACGTGGAAATCATTCCACTTTTTAATTAATCACCGATTTTTAACCGATTTCAAAAAAGAAGGAGGTTCTCAATTCGTCTGTATTTTTTTAATAACTTTGTCTGGATGAACGTTGGGTTTAAGCTCGTGCTTTCCGTGTAGTCCCGTTTCAATTTTATCGATTTGTAGTCGGTTTTTGATTTTATCCGTAAATAATCTTGTTTCGTTTAAATTTAGAAATCACGAGGTAGTTTTTCTACAGAAGTGACAGTGAACATTTTTCGGTATTAACCCGGCACGAGGGCACTAGAACGGACCTCAGTTTGGGCGGTTACTATCGTCGTAAAAACATGGACACGCTACACCGTCGCTATGTTCTGATGAACGAAGGTTAACTTAACTCAAAGAGGTAATTCCAATAGAATCCAAAAAGAGAGCATTCTAGGAAGAAAGGTATAATAGATAAATTAAATTATTTTTTAGTATATAAGTAGCTACAACATATATAACTGCCTGCGACTCCGCCCGCGTGTAATTTAGCAAAAAAGTTATTTAGTCATTTTCTTTTTTGCTTTCTTTCGTATTTTTAATATTAAAATAACTTTTACTACGTGCATATAAATGTACATACAGTACTAAAAATAACTTTTTAACTTATTTTTGTCTGTCTGTCTGCCTGTCTTTTCCGGTTAATCTCTGTAGCGCCTGGTTCGATTTTGACGGGACTTTCCCTGGCAGATAGTTGATATAATATAACAAGAAGTAATTTAGGCTACTTTTTATTTAACCGACATCAAAGAAGTAGGTTATTGGCGCTTGATCAGAGCAGGCGGCGAGTAAAGAGCTATATACTTTTTGAGCAGGATGCCATAAGAGCCGACGATAACGTCGACCACAAGAAATAGGACAAATGGTAATGTTGCCCTCATCAAATTGTTAATAACCCAATCTACCACGAGGACAAACAGGACGCATTTAAATGCAAAACGAACGTAACTTTTTGTAAAATTCCACGCATCTGAGGTAGCGGACTCAGCTAGTGTCTAATTAAGTTATTTATTTATTCTTGACTTATCTTACTATCCAACGTATTTAATTTGACCTCTCCTGTACTACACGTTGTCTGGAAAAGATCGCTCGCAGCGATAAGGCCGTCCTTGTGAACTTTTAGATTCAGCTTAGTTGTTATTTTAATTGATTGCATTTTAGAATGTGAGCAATAAAGATTCTATCTAAACATATAAATATTAGAAGAAGTATAAGTAAAGAATAAGCTGAGCGGTTCAGTGGTATACCTGTTAATTTGATGGGGTAGGTCGGGATGGGATGCATTACGGTTATTCCCGAATGCACCGTCCGGGCGCGGAAGTCGCAAACATGGGGCCGGCGACCGCGCGGCGTCCACCCGACGCCCGACGCGAATCAATACAACTCCAAATGTAATTGGAGACCGTTGCAGAACGACTTTTCTGACAACGATGGTAATCTGTCGCACGGGAACGTGCAACAGCTGGCGGTGAGATGACGTGGTCGGTCAGCTCAACAGTGGAGTATCTGGCGCCCTGACCTCTTCCTTGCTAATAACAATAAAACATATTCAATTGTCCTAAGCAAGATGTTGTGTACGACACACATAGTCAACCGACTTCAAACAAGGAGGTTCTGAATTCTAAGAGGCTAGTTCTAATTCCAATGGATTACCGGTTTTTCGGTTTTTTAGATAGACAAAATCACTTTGTGCCCGGTGTATAGCAATAGCTACCGCTACCCCGCTGTTGTTGAAAGAGCTTATTTATAATATTTTAGTTTAATTCGTCGACGATTTCTTTTGTGGCGGGCTGGCAGACGCCGCCGGTAGTTTACGCTTTTAAAGAGAAAATGCTAAAAAGATGACGTCCACACGACGTAGCTCTCAGAGCGAACTGCATTGCATATGCAGTATGCATACGGTCACACTAAGTATATTCAATGGTACATTCATTTCAACTCGTTACCAATAGATGATAGACTGTAACACTTAAAATGTCACCGGTGATTGCCCAGTAGAGAGAAAAATTACCATTAAAAGAAAAATTTGTGCGAATTAACTTGTGGCGATATTCTCCGATAAATAGATTGGTGAGAACTTATGCTATATACTCATATATTATATCATAATTCAAGTATTACAGGCACAAAACAAATAGGCAAATTTTCTCAAGTAAATTACATCGTTTTAAAACATACACACAGCAGGCATTTAACAATATTTAGTTTTGGATATAACTTTCTGTTTGTTAGTTTTTTTGTATTTTACTATATTTCTGGTTGTTGTTGACCCGGTGTCAACAGCAACTACGGTAACTATTAATAAATATTGTAATGGTATTTGCATTTATTTGTTGGTGTAACTTATAAATAAACTAGTTGACCCGGCAAACGTTGTTTTGCCATCAAAATTAGTTTTAATGATTGTTGTGCTTGTCAAAATATAAAACCGTCCACCGGCCATGCAACATGACAAAAGATTCCGATTATAGCATGGGCCATGGATCATGTTCGTTGCAGCAGCATCGAGTAGTCATTGATCAGTTACCGAGCGGGGTGAAGAATTATGAAATGACTATAATGACTATTAAAAAAATAGGGGTTAGTATTTCTTCTTCTTGGTCGCCTCATCTTGTTAGCAGCCAGCACCCGCCGCACTACTTCTCGCCACCTCCGCCTGCTGGAAGTCTATCGGTCTAACACATTCCAAATTCGTGGATGGTCCTGATCCGTCCTTAGAGATAGAAGGGTGAATTTAGGGTTGTATGTATTTTTAATGCCACATTATTAAAAAAATAAACATTAGGGATGGACCTTATTACACAGGGATATGAAAAATAGATAGTACCCGATTCTCAGATCTCCTGAATAGGCATATAAAATTTCATAAAAATTGGTCAAGCCATTTCGGAGGAGTGTGATAAATAACATTGTGACACGAGGATTTTATATATAAGATAAATAAACATGGCGGATTGGAAGCGACTCATATAAATTAATTTTAAAATATATGATACTGTCGTTTGGGAAATGACCTCCAGTATACACAGGACAGACACTGGCATGTATTGGAGTGTTATTTCCGATCCTTTATTCAACCCGCCCGAACTTCCACTACCGAGATCACGCAGAGTTGAGAGCTAGAACTTCCAAATATTGTTTTAGGTCATGTCGTAGTGGCGTCTCTCTCTTATCCAGTGTCTCTGTCGCTCCAGGCGTAGGTGGAACCTGAGTCTATTTTTAGCGGCGGGGGACGGGGAAACGGGGGGGGGGGAGCACTTCTAAAATAATTGATCATTCGTCGATACAGCTCACCGGGAAGCTTTGAATATGGCGATGGCAAAGAACTGATCATGTTTTCACATTTTCCACCGACTTAAAAAAAGGTGGAGGTTCTCAATTCGGCCTACAGTTTTTTTTATTATCACATGTTTATTACCTCATAACTTTCGACTTGGTGAACCGATCTTGATGATTCTGTTTTTTAACAGCTGGTCCATCAGCAGAGGGATATTTTATCCGAGATCCTATTCAGATAATGTCATTGGCATACGGCGTCAACATCCTAACATTCAGAAGGTAGAAAAAATATAACTTTTGATAAAACACACGTCTGTTTCGTTACTTTATTTCCATACTAGCTGTGACCCGCGGTGTTACTCGCGATGTAAATTGCCCTTTTCTGTTTCCCTCGAATGCAAAATATTATAGCCCTAACTATTCAAATATTTGTATAAAAGACACAATTTTATCTTTAAATATAAGATAAACATATTTATTTTGATAAAATTAAAACAATTGAGAGTACGAAATACTTATTAGAAACAAATTATGAATTTAAATGGTTCACTATTTTGGTGATAATGGCTTACACATAAAAATAGATTTATGCTGGCGGCGGACTGTTTGTAGGACTATTTAAGATAAACACTCCCGTCTTACATTATAGCCGTGTAACTGCTACGTGTACTGTGACGTGTAAACTATATTATTGTAAAGTTTCATCAAAATCCATTCAGGAGTTTTTGCATGAGAGACAATCGTAGGTAATGTTACGAATGTTAATCTTCAATAGTCGCACACAGTTCGCGACAGCAGATATCTATCATTTATGTGTAAGCCATTGTCACCAAAATAGTGAACCATAATATAAGTAAATCTTAATTATAAAATTTAAAAAAGATAAGGTGAC
Source organism: Meandrusa payeni (assembly GCA_029286785.1). Classification (NCBI taxonomy): domain Eukaryota; kingdom Metazoa; phylum Arthropoda; class Insecta; order Lepidoptera; family Papilionidae; genus Meandrusa; species Meandrusa payeni. Next base: position 284,912 of record JAGSMX010000047.1, on the reverse strand, counting down.
GTAATATGTCCGGCCGCTGTGTTCGAGCGAGTGAGTCGTCTAGAATTCGTTTCATTCATGAACGTATTCCTTACGTCAGCAGCTGCGGGTGGCGGTGGTGGTGGGGACGCGGTCACCCCCCTACAGTAAAACCATTGCGCAGATGAGGACTGGAGTGGGTGAGTGACGTCAAAGCTTTCCCTGCAACAAGTGTTCCCACAGCACACTCGGTACGACTTCAATTCTATTTTTAACCGAAAAAAGCTCACGTACATTTTGGTTTAGTTAACAAACACGCAGGCGCTATTTTGTTAAAATACAGTTACCTTTTTCTTAACCGGACAACACCAGAATACGATGGATGTGATTAATTAAACAATATCCAGTTTATTTATATTTTGTTTGTTATAACATTTTTATAATTTATAACAAAACAAATATACTTTAGACAACACGATTGAAGTGAAACTTATTAAGCTCGCCCCTACAGTATTATACGAAACGTAACTCTCTCTCTTTTTATCTTCAACAACTTATATCTCTCTCTCAACTTCTATTCGCCCCGCCCGATCACACTTTTCGTATCGCGATTCGTAAGTCTACCATTTCGGAAACCTTATCTGTTTGCTTCTTAATACCTAAACCGGCACGAAAACTATCGTGTTACAGCAGAGTCAGTTCTGTATGTTTGACGGCTTATTAGTAGTTATCCTGAAGGCTTTTACTGCTATCTTTTGCAGCGTCCTTTAACTAATGGTAGCAAAAGTCCCGTCGGCTATTAGCGTACCGCCACGACGGTACCCTGTAGGGTCTAACACAGTCCCATCAAATGTTTCAATAAGACTATTACTAGCGTTCTCACAAGTTCAATCGTCGGTTCCGACACCAATGAAATTATTCGTTGAAATTTTACATCCTGATTAACCACGTGTTCTGCAGTGCGGGGATAGCGTGGCGGGTAATCCGGGAGTGCCTTACAAAATGGGAATATTTTCTAAGAAGGATTAAGTCTTAATACTCTTCATAGAGAGAAGGCCTGTCCTCAAAAGTGGGGCGTAATATACAGACTGATACTTTACTTACTTGCATTAAAAGTAGATTTGACCTTAGGTTGCTGTACTTAATTTAATTTCTATAGTATTCTGTTATTTTAAAATGGTTATTTCCGAATGTAATGAAATCATTTTGTCGATAAAAAATTATACGCTGCCAGTTGCTGCATGTTGTGTGCGCGTGTGTCTGTAAGTCTCTACAAACATCTCAATATTACAACACTCTTTATTTCAATTATTAATGTTTTGTAGTTTTCATTATCATAATACAATAACAAAATAAAGTTTATTACAAATATTGTGCTGTAGATATAATTGTAAATATATAATTTTATTTGCTGTATTGTTGTTTACAACTAATTGACCATCAGAAAAATCTCCGAATGGATACAGGAAGGTCAGGGCAGAGCCATCTGTCGGTACGAGCTCACACCATCGCCGCGCTGAGCTTAAGTTAGCTTATCGTGCTAAACTGAATAGGAAGTAATAAGCTTCAAGGTTAGAGTCCTCCCACGTCAGATGGCGCTGTACTCGTGCAGTAGATTATGTTAGTAAGACAATAATGATAACGGTTACTAGTAACAAACGATGATAATGCTATTAAAAATAAAACAATGGAGTCAGACAAAAAAGTTCTCTCGTACTATACACAAAAAGTCTTCAATTCGCTGGTCGTATGATAGACCAGCTTTCTATGTAATACTTTATCATCATTATATCTATTATATAATGTGTATGAGAGCTTATTTATATAAATGCTATTCTATAACTATAAAAAGGTTTTATTCAATAAGATAGTCGGCTTTTTTTTGGCCATATTTTAAATATTATTAAGTTGCCAATAATATTCAAAATAATATTTCACAATAATCTAATAATAATTTTAGATATAAATTAAAAATACTTATTAAAACGATATTTACAACAAAATGTAAGATCTGTTCATATAACGAGTATTTAGTACTGTGATAAGAGACGTATTTCTGAGCGAACAAAAGACTTCAACGCGTTTCATCAAGTAACAGATAAGTCATTAAAGAATTCTCGCTTAACACACATTATAATTTATATTTTGCTATAGATTTATAAATATAATACCATAATACGCATACGGCTCTTGATAATAAAGACGACACTTACTTTTGAATGCAACTGACTGTAGCTTCTCAAAAAAAGGTCTACGAGGTACCTAAACCTATTGCTTCAACATTTTTCGTGGAACGTCGAGTGACTAGTATCGAACAATAAATAGTGGAATCCTCAGGCGGCCATTATCTCGGCGTCGTGATCACGCAGCTAAGGGCGAAGCTTTGAAAGCTGCGGGGGAGGGTCGCGGGGCGGCGTGAAAGCCTCCGTCCGCCAGTGCCGCGCCGACTGCGACGCCGCCCGCATGCCGCATAACAATCGTATTTTACGCGATAACGTAACGCAAACTTAACTCGCCAGTGTTTTGAAATAGTGATGTACTGAAAGCTTCTTTCGTTCATTTTAAGGTTACGCTAAGTGGCAGTGCGGTGACTGAAGGAAGCGGAATTGTTTCAGACCCGTGTGCGTTGTGAGTGTCACGTGTGTTTACGAATGAATGTGACAGCGTAGGCGCAGGCCGGCCGCTCTCCCGTGAGATATTCGTGGTCGCCGCGGCCATGTTGCATACCTGAGGCGAGCGAGCGCGCGAGTCTGCGCGAGCGGGACGTAGCGACTCCTCGGGCGCACGCCATCTTTACTGGAGAGAAACAAAGTGTGCGATGTCTCTGCCGGTGCCATGATCAGCATGGGGCGGTGGCTCGCGGCGCTGGGGGCGCTGGTGCTGCTGTCTGGCGCCGCCGCCGAGCAGATGCAGTCCCGCGCTGTCGACACCGGGGTGGACCTCCGAATAGCCGAGTCCCAGCCGGCGGGCACTGCCGTCGGGAGAATTCCGATAAAGCCTGGGTTCACGTACCGTTTCAACGAACCTCCCAAAGAATTTGTCCTTGACCCGATCTCTGGTGAAATAAAGAGCAACATCGTATTAGATCGGGAGAGCGTTGACCGTTATGCTTTCGTCGTATTGTCGAGCCAACCGACCTACCCGATAGAAGTACGTATCAGGGTAACGGACGTGAACGATAACTATCCAGAATTTCCCGAGCCCAGTATCGCCGTCGCGTTTTCGGAGAGCGCGGCCGCCGGCACCAAGTTACTCTTAGACGCGGCCACAGATAAAGATTTAGGAGAAAACGGCATAGCTAATGATTACAGGATAGTGGATGGCGATAACGAAGGGAAGTTTCGCTTGAACGTCACCGTGAACCCGAGTGGACAGACGTCGTATTTACATTTAGAAACGACTGGCAAGCTGGACCGCGAGACGAATGATTTCTATACATTAAACATTTCTGCTCGAGACGGGGGCAGTCCTCCTAAATACGGGTACCTTCAAGTTAATGTTACTATTTTAGATGTTAATGACAATCCTCCCATTTTCGATCAAAGTGATTTCTCCGTGTCATTAAATGAGAGTGTGCCCCCCGGTACTGTTGTATTAAAAGTGACTGCGACGGACAGCGATTTGGGCGACAACAGCAAGATTACATATGAAGTGACCGATACTGAAAGACAGTTCGCCGTCGACCCGGAGTCGGGAGTCATAACAACTCTAAAGAAGCTGACGTGTCCCAAATATTGCAGTAATGGAACCTGCAATATGACTTGCGTGCTGACCGTTATCGCTAAGGACCACGGTGTACCCCGGCAGGACGCCCGCACGTATGTCACTGTCAACTTAATAGACGCCAATGACCACGACCCTGTCATAACGTTCACTTACGTACCGTCGACGGCAAATTTTGCTACTGTAGATGAAAATGCCAAAAACGGATCGTTAGTTGCTGCAATTACTGTAACAGATTTAGATGCCGGATTAAATGGAATAACAAGTGTTAGTATGGTCTCTGGTAACGAGCTGAATCATTTTCGGTTAGAAAATTCTTCCAGTGTTTACATCGTCCACGTGAACGGTATTTTAGATAGAGAAGAAATAAGCAAATACAATTTAACCGTAGTTGCAACGGACAGAGGAGTGCCGCCGCGCACAGCTACTTCTTTTTTAGTAATACATGTTAATGATGTGAACGATCACGAACCTGTTTTTGAAAAATCTGAGTATTCGGCCGTGCTCAGCGAACTCGCGCCGCCCGGCACGTATGTCGCTGGCATTACTGCTACAGACGAAGATACTGGAGTAAACGCTGAAATATATTATGACTTTTATGATGGGAATCAACAACAATGGTTCTCCATTGATCACTTTACAGGATTAGTGACAACAAAGTCAATATTAGATCGTGAAATTCAAGGCACTGTTGAACTCAACGTATCGGCTAGAGATGGCGGACCCAACCCCAAGTGGGCATACACGAGATTAAAAATAACGATATTAGATGAAAATGATGAAGCTCCTTCATTTCCATTGACAGTAATCAACGCATCTCTTTACGAAAATATTAAACCGATAAAAGACATACTCATTCTTACAGCATCTGACTATGATCAGGGAACGAACGGCTCTGTCTCTTATTATTTGTCGCCGAGTATTGAGAGGAAGTACCCCAATACATTTATATTAGACCCTGTCACTGGACAACTGAGTACCGTAATTGAATTAGACAGAGAAAGAATACCATTATATGAAATACAGGTCCTCGCCAAGGATCAAGGATTTCCTCCGCAATCATCAACTGCTAAAATATACTTAAAAGTTATTGATGTCAATGATAACGAGCCATTTTTCTATCCCCAACGATACTTAGAGACAATTAATGACAATTTACCGCCTGGTTCCAAAGTACTGCAAGTAAGCGCTATGGATTTTGATGAAGGCGATAATGCAAAAGTCAAATTCAAACTGGAAAGCGGAGGAGAAGGATATTTCGACGTGGAACCTTTAACAGGAAATATTGTCCTGCAAAAGATTTTCATAAAGCAACGAAGTCCGTATATTCACTAAAAGTGTCATGTAGAGATAAAGAAAATAAACGTGCGGTTGAAGATGCAATTGTAGATATTATTAAAATATCTCAAGGAAAAAACCTAGATTTCGAGGGCTACGATGGCTATCACTTCAAAATTATAGAAGACGATGGTTTGTCCAAAGCACAGATTGGTCGCTACGTTGGCAAAATAAATGCTAGAATATCTAGCGATTCGGTTTCATATTACATTTTAGAAGGAGATTTTAAACATGTTTTTAAAATTGACGAGAAAAGCGGCGTTATATCAACAGATTCTTACATAGACCGGGAAGACAAAATGACGTATCATTTAAAAATTATGGCAAGAAGTGGTTTAGCATTTGGATTCACTACTGTTAACATTTCCGTGTTAGATGTCAATGACAATTACCCAATATTTATCGAGGATAAAGATGAAATCAATATACCTGAAAATATGGCCGTTGGTCACGAAGTCTATTTCGCCCGAGCCACTGATCGTGATTCAGGATCGAACAGAACGATAACATATACCTTAAGTTACAATCCAGACAACAGTTTTCGTATTTCCGAAACAACTGGCGTCATTTATTTAAATAAGGCAATAACCAGCGAACCAGGCAGCACCATATCACTGGAGGTAACTGCCACTGATAATGGAAAACCAACTCTTGCTACCAAGCATACAATAGCAGCCGTCATCAAAGACGTAAATGACCACACACCAGTATTTGATCATACGTCATACGAGACTTCTTTATTAGAATCAACTTTGGTAAATACAAGATTTTTTGCGATATCAGCTTCTGATGCCGATCTAGGTACCAATGGTAGAATATCTTATTACATAGCGGAAGGCAATTCAGACGGAAAATTTGGAGTATTTCCTGACGGTTATATTTATGTCAAAAGCACATTGGATAGAGAAGAAAGAGATTATTACTCTTTGTCCATAGTGGCAACAGACAGTGGGATACCCCCGAGGTCCTCGCAAGTACCTGTAGTTATACATGTATTAGATGAAAATGATAACAGTCCGCAATTCACTAACACAACATTTATTTTTAAAATAAAAGAAAATGAACCACCCGACACGTTTGTTGGTAAATTAACCGCAGTAGATAAAGACATAGGGAGAAATGCTGAGTTAACCTTCAGTTTACCGATAGCTCAGAATGACTTCAGAATAGATTCAAGAAATGGATTTATTAGAACTTTGAAATCTTTCGATCGCGAAAGTTTAGCTCACACCACCGGTCAAAATTATATAACACTGACTGTTACCGTCAGCGATAATGGTAAAGTTAAACTGTCAGATTCTGTACGGGTTACAATTTACATCACAGACGTGAATGATAATGCCCCAGTTTTTACAAGAATTCCATATAAAGTGGAAGTCTCGGAAGGCGCTACGGTAGGGGCGTCTATTATGAGGGTATACTCTTCAGACGCTGATGAAGGCCTTAACGGAGATATCTACTATAAGCTGATAGGAGGCGACGAAATGGAAAAGTTTTCACTGGATGAAGCTACAGGGCAACTGTTTATTAACAAGCCATTAGACAGGGAAAACGTAGATAAATATCAACTTACCATAATGGCTCACGATTCTGGTCAAACAATTCGTCTGTCAGCTACAACTACAATTTCCGTTGATGTCCTCGATGAGAACGATAACGCCCCAGTGTTCACACAAACGTTAATGCGAGTTTCGGTGTTAGAGACTGAGCCAATTAATAAGAAAATTATTCAATTTCATGCAAATGACGCAGACTTAGGAATAAATAACGAAATACAGTTTTCCATTACCTTTGGCAACAGGAAAGAAGCATTTTTTATAGACAGTTATTCCGGCGAGCTTTTCTTACATAAACATTTGGACTACGAAGATTTGACATCTTATGTTTTAAATATAACTGCAACAGACAACGGAAATCCAAGTTTGTCATCGAGCATTCCGTTCACTGTCAATGTGGTAGATGCCAATGACAATCCCCCCGTATTTACGAATACAGCCATCGTACGGCAAATAAGAGAAGGTATTCCTATTCATACGCCTATTGTCACGGTCACCGCAGAAGATCCTGACTCAGGATTAAATGGCAAAGTTTATTATTCTATTACACACCAAGACCCTAACGATGGTAGACGCCATTTTGCTATCAACAACATAACTGGGGTCATACATACCTTGTTGCCTATTGACAGAGAAAGTGTAGACACATTTCGTATAACTGTCGTGGCCTATGACAGAGCGGAGCCTGCATCTACAAGACTTTCGGCCGAGAAGTTGGTGACTGTGATAGTGGAAGACATAAATGACAACGCGCCTGTCTTTGTTTCTATGAACGCGGCTGTCATCACTTCAGGACGATTGGGACGAAGTCTAGGCCGTGGGATTTTCATAATGAATGTATTGGCACGAGATTTAGATTCCGGGACGAACGGATTGGTCACTTACAAGCTTATGCACGGTGGAACTGATATTTTTGATCTACACAGAAGTAACGGTGCACTAGTTTTAAGATATCCCCCGGCGATCCCAGAAGCCAGATGGAATCTCGTTATTAAAGCAACCGACGAGGCCGTGTTAAGTGAACAACGCAGCACCGAGGCTTACCTGACGGTTATAATGGGCGGGACCGAACTGGAAGGCATAACGTGGACAAATATAGGTTCTATATCGGTAGCTGAAAACGAACCGGCTGGGACGGCTATTCTAAATATGACTAACAATTATAAATCGGCTCTAGAGTATTACATCGTGAACGTGACCGGCGACGGCCGGCAGGTGGACAGATTGTTCGATATCGATTCCTCTCTAGGCATCCTATCCACGGCCGTTTCCCTGGACAGAGAAACTGGAGTAGAACGATACGAAGTGGAGATATGCGCCGTGTCCTCGGGGACGCCTCTCCAGTCGACCACAACGAAGGTACGTATTCTCATTACTTCAATTTATGCTTCTTTTTAGTCAATGTACGTGTTTTTGCTCATAATGTAACGTATTTCACGAAGAAAGTGTAAATTAACACAAGGAATACTACAGAGTGTGTATTCGTGTATCTTTTGAGAAAGATAATCCAATTAAATTTGCACAATCGTCGACCAAAGACAAAACATCGGCACCGCAGTGCCGGTAGAATAAAAATAAGGGAATGCTCGTTAGCGCGGCCGCGACTCTAAATGAACGATAACTTGTGTCTGCCGCCGATATCTCAGACACTCGTTCTCAAAACATACAAAGATTACATGAATTGTACATTTTGTGTAATTCCTACGATTTGTTTAAATTAAAGGTTCAAGTACAGCGTGTGTTGTGTGTGTTGATGACTTTCTTATAAGTACAATGTTTGAAATACTTTAGTGCATGTTGCTATAAATATGTATGTATACATGTTAACAAAATATATTTCTAATAATACTTCTCACTGTCAAAGCCATTAGATATATAACAGTGACATTTAACTGATATTGTCACTTTAACTGTTATTTTAAAATATTATTACAATCGGCATTACCCGAGAAGAATTTATTTACACGTAGTAAAGTCATAGACATAGACATTTATTTATTGGCATCACAATACAAAAACACATCACAGACTGAATATAACACGCATTAAAAAAGAATGAAAAATAGACAAAACACAGTTAAAGTTACACGGACAAATAATACAAAACATATGATGCCAATATCGGACATCGTCTCAGCATATGCTGTCACAAGGATGCGACAGCGCTGATTTTCAGCGGTGCCCGGGACTAACTAAAGACGTGCGCGCGCAATACAATGTTATATTTATAATTTTACAATTTTATTTTAAATCAAAATAAATAATGAGCTCGGTCTTGTTATTGATTCTGGCGATCAAACATTGATCAATAATTAGCATTAGAGTTGGGACTGGGAGCTGTCTAAATATTAGGCTAGGTCCATGTTTGAAAGCGACTTTATGATGTGTCCATGTTCTGACCCCAAATATAATTCTTACTAACTTTCTTAAGTTTTTCATTAGAACACGCCTGATATCACGCAATATATTATTTATGTTTGAAATCTGTTTGGTTGAACAGAAATACGCAACGGATAATAAATTGAATCAACCCAATTCTTCTTCAACTTGCTTCTAGAATTTATTGTAGATAACAATGGATTCCACTTTTAACAATCAGATCATTTATTTTATTGTCATTTATTTTTATAATTTATTTAAAATATTTCCACTTAACTCGTTTTTTTTTTAACTAGTATAAATAGCATTAAATACGATCCCGGATAGTAGTAGTAGATATTTCTCACCGCAATAAGCTCTGGTTTATCATTAAATTCAGGTCTGCGAGATCGTATTCTCTTTCGATCGTTGTAACGGGAGGGTGTAAGGAAATCACCGAGGGACAAGAGGGCACGGGAGGGATATTGAAGAGGTGGCACGCGCGCCAGCTATCGGCCAACACCGAAAGCGCATTAGAGCGCTGTCCGCGTGCTGATTTATGGCACGCAGCCGCGCTAATGAAGCTGCGAGTGTGGCGGTGATCTCGTGCTGCTCACACCTGCTTCTTTGCAATACAGCACAGCGGTGCACTCCGCTGCAGTGTACCGTCAGCTACTGCCGGCTCGCTGAACATGGTTCACACTGATACATATAATATATTATACATACATAATAAAGCATGCTTCTAGAACGTCTTTCACATGGGTCGCCAGCGCCTAGTTACGCCCTAAAGAAATTCAGGGTAAACGACCTTAAAGCTGTGCCTCCCAAAAACCCCGTGACACTATAGCAGCGTGTGGTCGACCAGTGCAGTTATTTCAGAAAAAAAAATCGCTAGTTCTGAGTGCAACAGATACGAGTATGTCGCTCGCCGTCTTACGTATTGCGATAATACTTGTTAATTTTATTGATTCAAATACGAACGAAACACTGTTTAAAACATAATATTGTAATACTACTGTATTCGTATTTATTCTTATTTTCTATCGTCTAAACTAGGCCGAGCCTATATCGGAGGTAGTATATAATAATCAGGACTTCGGCCAACTTAATCCATGTAGTTTTCTGCTCTTATTTCCTAAGAAAAAAATCACTAAAAATAATGTTTGATGTACGGCTGTCGGCACACAGACTCGCTAATAAGTTAAGTAAAAAACAGAGAACGAGTGTATTTATATCGTGATAGCTGTTCTCGGTATAAATACTTGGTCTCAGGTCACGTGGCGCAGCGGTAGACTTGCCTGTAATTAGTAAGACAATAATATTCTGTCTCCTCAACACTTTACCTAAGCTCGTGTGTCTGCCGCTGTGTATATCGATGTATACAAAAGCCTCTGCCTACCCCGTCTTGGTAAGAATAACTAAAAGCTTTACTGGGGTCAGTATTAAAGAAATCACAATAAAGCACTTTAACGCTATCTGAGAGAGAAGTATAAATTACAATTGCTGAATAATTTTCGTCCGTTTCAAGTTATTAGCGTTTCGGTTTTATCAATAAATGTATTGTACCCACTCGGCCGGCCACATCCACGAGATGCCGGACGCTGGAGAACTTTGAATGTTAAATGTGCGACAGCTTTACGGCGCGTCCCCTAAATGCATTTGGAAGCGGCCGATAACGGCTGCGGGTGGCGCGCCCCTTCACAACGTTATCGTGAAAAAAGTCCATTAAGGTAGTAGTGCCAATTTTTTTTTTATAAATCCAATAAATGATTCAGCCCGCTGCGATATAAATATAAATAACTCATTACCATACGCTAAATAGCGACGTTATTTTTTGTGACATTAAAATTTAGATTAAAGCAATTAACGTGAAATAAAAAGTTGACGTCACTTTATCAGTAATTACTGAGCAATTACGGCAGATGCACGGCATGACTGACATGCTGTCGAAAGGCGTCGTGACTTGGAGTCTCTCGGAGTTAATTTTTAAGCAAAATCAATTTAAATTGCGCCACAGTAAATTTAGATACTTTTTAGAGCGTTCCGTGTGCACACACACAACGATGAACTTCTCTGTCGCATCATCCCTACCATGTTCTCTGTGCAGACTGAACTAACAGAATCTTGTGTGTGTCCAGAGTGCGCTGTGCTAGTATTTTTTTTAATTATTTACACACGAATATTACAAGGACGCTTGGCAACGGTTATGTAACTATGTTAAATGATAACTGACTGATTCACGGGATAGTTACGAGCGAATTGTGTGTGATTTCAACCACTAGTTAAACTTTCAGATCATAAATATGATTTACTATCGAAAGAATGCAAGAAACGATAAATTCGTGTGCGCGGGCGAGGATTCGATTCTCGATCTTCATTCTAACGCACCACTATAGACGTGAACTGAGATAAAAGATCACTGTGAAAATGATTTATTAACAGTGGAATCGATGCGCTTTCTATCGTTGAAATCATTTTCTTTAACCAGTTATCTGAAGTTGGTCTTAGAGCAGCGAAGCCCGCGTGAGAACTGTCCGGCGGAGAGAGAGCGCCGTCGGGGCCCGGTCGAACTAATTTGGTTCGGTTAACTTTTATTGGCGTTTTACAAGCGACTTTAACAGTGAAGTGGGAAATTAACATGATCTCGATTAGTGACGCTACAACACGGTTAATGACGTAGTTACCACGTGACGTCATAGACAAGGTGTTTTTTATATAGTAGAAGCGGTAAACTAGTTTATGGCTTTAAGTGATCACCGTCGTCCAGGAGCATCTCATCTACAACACCCGAATAGCTGCAGGTGCGTTGCCGACCTTTGAGTAAGGAGCGAGGATGTGCCAGAGACCTCGTCACTTGGCGGTGGGTACAGACATTTTGTTTGGGAGAATAAACATTAGTACAGATAAAATTATACAATTATATTTACGAGTATAAACAGTAACCAACTTCAAATCGAAGAAGAATACTACAAAATAGAATGAATCAGAACCCAACCTAACTCTCAATAGTTTGAAGTACATCAAAATCTTTTCATCAAACCTTTGTCATCAAAAATGAATCATCTGAATCTGTTGGCGTGATATTAAGTTATTCGCTTATTTGTCGCACACATACTTAATGCAAATTTAAGGCATATGGTTTTCTCATGGATACCATTGTCAGAATCGGACCAAATTGGTCCACTTTGGGACCACGCGAAAAGCGCTGGCTTTCTAATAAAAATCGGTTCATTCCGTCCAAAGTTATGAGGTAACAAACAATAACATACAGACTAATTGTAGAATAAATGATATAGCTAAGCTACCAGTGACATTACCCGCAAGTTATTTTTACTTTTTCAACGTGCAACACATTCATATGACAGTTTATTTACGTGTAATATATATGAGTAGAAGTATTTGTCTTCCCTGCAGATGGAGAACACGGTCTGCGGTGTGGAATTATGGTTCCACGGTTTGGGTTCGAAACTTAGCCGGCTTGTCGTAACGAGTTTCCGCTTTTCTGTTTCTTAAATATAAAATATCACTTGCCAAAATTAGCACCCATGTCATTAGGCGATCTATTATTCGCGGTGAAAAAAAACGTATAGATTGGTGCGTTTGTTTATCCGCTAGGGACGGGGACGGGCACATCACTGGGCGTCTGTGGACTGTCCGTTATTGTACTCTATTCAGCTTTCCAATGTCTATATCAAGATATACGGTAGCGCGGCTCTGTTCCGGAATATTTGGAAACGTTGGAGTTCATTGCGCTAACGAGCGGCCACGTTAACTGTTTATAAGACATCTCGATCAGCCGTGCGCGATGAACACACACAAATATAATCCATTTCTCTGGTAAGTTTTTCAATATGGACACAGAGATTGTTTCTCAAGTGCACCGTGCCAGCTTTCTTATCACTGTTGACTCTAGCGTCCAATCAAGCGTGATCTGCGTGGCCTTCGTATAGACCTCGGCGGGGACCAATACCCACTGCGGCCGGGGTTCACGTTGAGCTGGACGGTGTATGTGTGCCCCATGTGCAGCCGGACCGGTTCCCGCGACGCTGACTACGTCACGCGGCCGGTGTTCCCGCGGGCTAAGTTGTCGAAGCTCGGAGTCTGAAGTTTATTACGATCCGTCCCGCGGCCTGCCGGCGGTGTGACGGCCGCATCACCAGCGCCGTGTACTTGTGTACTTTACGATGCACTCTCGTGAAGTTCGGGACAGTGTTCATAGTTCAATATCTGCTGCAAGTTATTTTGAATGACGTTATGACTCATTAGTGTCTATTGAATGCGTACAGCGCGGCGGCGCGCTCATCTAGACAACGTGTAACATATACGAGTAACTGCTAAGTTGTTACTTGCGCTCGGCTCTTATATCTATCGGTTGTGTTTCTATCTTTTCATAGGAAAACAGGTAAACGAGCAAGTGGCTCACCCGCGGCGACAACACTGAATCCGCACCCGCGATTCTGTCTATAGTTATTAGTTCTATTACTAGTTATCTCTCACGTGGTAACGGATTGCTCTGACGTTTTTGCAACCCCGAAGAAGTCATCTTTATCCATGAAATACCAACGATGAAAATAATGAAATAGCAACGTCCAAGCCGAGGTTACCCCTCAACGGGGGGACCCTTGTGTCGAGTTACTAATGATAGAGGTTCAGGCTAACACCTATGCCTCCTTTCAATCCGGTGAAAATTCAGCTTCTCCGGCTAATCTGTATAGTTCGTCCCAAGATAACACAGGAGATTTGTATGTGCTTCCCACGGAGCTGGTGACTTTGCCAAATGCGGCAGGCAGTGAACCCGTCGTTATTTCTCATTTAATTTTTTTTTATTTTAAAATATTTTTGACTTTTTCAACCGACTCCAAAGAAGAATTTCATAACCGATTTTGATGATTCTTTTATTATTTGAAAACTGGTTCTTTATAATTCTGACTATCCAGGATTCATGAGAAAGCCATATAAATTTGAAACTTGCATCAAGTATGTGCGCCACAGATGGACGAACAACTCAATATCACGCTAACAGATTACGATGATTCATTTTTTATTGTAAAGGATGCACTTCAAGAGTATTTTGAAGAAAGTTTAGTTCAGGTTTTGATTACGTTTGATTCTAATTGAAGTCGGTTTCTGTTTTTACTAGTAAATATACTTGTTGCAGATTAAGAAAACTTCAAACATTTACTACAGATTAGATAACGGTGAGTTAGAGAAATAGATAGTTTTATTTTCATATTCTATTTCTAGTTTTTCTGAATCCACCTCGTAGCGAGAAACATTTGAAGTAAAATATTATAGAATGCTAAATATTTACCCAGAACAAACTTCGCGCATTGTAACCAGAAATATAGTATATTTGAAAAGCGACTACTGTTTTCTATGGGCGCCTGTTGAGACGCTACCTGTTGCAGGTAGACAGCTCGTCCCTGTCGCCTGCCCTCTACACGTTGCCTGATAACATCACACAAAGAAATGGAAACAGCTTTTGTTATATTTAATTAAAACACGACACAAAAGAAGGCAAACTTTAATATAAGTGAAGAATTTGGAAGTCGGGTGTCTTGTGAGCGAGCTTCACAAGGTCACTGAACATCTCCAGGGCACTAACGGAGTGTTATTGTTTCTTTTTAGGCCTGTATGTAAAAATAATGACTGGACCAGGTTGAAGCTTCAGCGAAAAAAATGAAATATTTATTTAAGTTGACGCACAGATGCACATCAGCGTCCTACAGAAACAGGCGGCCGTGCACACGTCAGCAATGAGGAAAGTCCTACGAGATGACAGGTTTATACAATAGCAGTAGTCTAGACACAGCAGAACTACCAAACAGTTGAGGTATATTATATGTATATGTATTTGTGATTGTTTGTATAACTATATGTATCTATTATAGCGATTGGGAAGTGACTTGTTCGTGAACCCTCCTCGTGCATTCCGCCCATAGCACCGGCTTCAATGCCAGAGTCCAACCTTATCGACTACGTTCATATCTATGCTTTCCCAGTCCCTGTATTATTTTATTGTAATTAATTATTTGCATGCAATTATAAACTATTCTTAAATGGCGCCACAGTACATACATACATATATTTTTTTCTACAGTTTTTACAGATTAACCAGAGAAGCTGATCTTGACTGCTTCACATAGAGAGCTATATGATAATGCAATTGAGAGGTGCTATAGTTCTTAGATCGTTTAGCCTGAACCTCTAGAATGTTACGCGAGACATGTTACATACTAAGTAAAGAGTACACAATTTTTTAATTATTCTTTAAGTAAGACGTCGCGTGCGTACTAGTTCTATCCGGCTCGAAGGACCATATGATGAGTACGTTAAGGTAGTTTTCAGTTTGTAGAGTATCGATTGTCGACAAGAAATACTGTACACGTTTTTGCTCGCTGATAGTTTATTCCCAACTAACAATTTTTCTTTACAAAGGTTATAAGCTTGTGTGAGTGCATGCAGTGTGTAAGGTGTGCGTGTGTGTGCGTATGCAAGTTAGTATGAAGGTGTTTTTAACGACAGTAATTTTACTTTACACAAATTATTAAACTTTAAATAAATTGTTCGATTTGCTCTCAACAGTGTCCTTTTCGAAATTCTTGCGCTGGTCGTCGTGTCGGTCGACCTTTTAGCAGTGTGAAGGTGTCAGGCTTGTTGGCGACAGGACCGTCGTGTTTGTGGCGGCAAGTCGATCTAAATAGAGCGGGTTACTAACTTCTGTAAGCTGTGTACTATACTCTCGGCACATTTTCTCCACCATTTCCAATACTTTTTCTAAGTGTTATTTACAGATAGTCGCGTGTGTGTTCGTATCGGAGTGCTCGGCCACGCTCGTCCTCTCGCACTCCTCCGCTATAAAGCTGCGCCATAAAACGGCTCTCGTTTTATGACCATTTGACGAGGTTACATACGTTTTTGAAGGCATTCCTCGCGCCGGCCATTGTGAGAGTGTGGCCAGCCCGTGTTTGACGCACTGACGTCGTTGCACAAGTCGGGGGGGATTTTTTCCTTACCTTCATTTTGTACGGACACACCGTCGCTCTCGCTTTTTTATCTGATGTTCGATCTTTTTCTTTTTATTGCTCGTTGCATTCAAATAGATATTGTGAGCTGGATCGCTTTAGCATCGTTCGTTTGTGTCTCGTGCGCGTACGGTAGAGGCTCGGTGTGTAGCTTTTAAACCATCTTCATTTAGCCGTAAAACATCCACTGCTGGACATAGGCCTCCCCAACGATTTCCAAAAGGACCGGTTATAAGCGGCCCGCATCCAGCTGCGTCCTGCGACCTTTATGAGATCGTCAGACCACCTTGCGAGTGGACGTCCTACGCTGCGCATGCTGGTCCGTGGTCTCCAATCGAGAACTTTTCGGGCCCATCGGCAATCCGTTGTACGCGCTATGTGCCCTGCCCAATTGCCACTTCAACCTGTTTATCCTGCAGGCTATGCCAACTTCGCTTAAGGTAAGCTTTCAAATAAAAGAAACAATCAACCAAATCTGTTCACCTTTGGACTGCAAAGTTCTTGCAGGACGAATTGAGAACTTCTTCCATTTTTCCACAATTTTAACATAAAAGTAAACCAAGTGTTACAGTAGTCGCTACATAAACAGCACATGCAGCGCAGTGCCAACAAAAGTAAGCTGCAAGTGAGCCGTTGATGAATATGGTCCTGCTACAGAACACTCTGGAGCTGCCGGCTGTTAACATCCTTCCTAGTAATATTATAAATGAGGAAGTTTGTAAGGATATGTATGTGAAGTGTTATGCACGCAAAAACTATTGAATGGATTTTGGTGAGACTTTACAATAATATAGTTTACACATCAGAGTAACACGTAGGATATAATTTATAAAGATAAAGTGTGAATTATCCTAAATATATCGAAAAAAACTGCGATCTGCGAGCTATTTTGGCGCGCCGCATAACTTATAGAAGTTACACGGATATATTGTATAATGGAAATGGTTATCTTAGTCTTACAAAAAAGCTTTTCTGTGTAAGCCGTTTTTACCAACCACAAATAGAATAAAAGTTAATAATTTATTTCTAATACTAGTATCAAATTTATCATATATATCGAAATAAATACTTTTTCGTAACTGGTATTTAAATTAGATAGTTTATCTTATCTACTTTGTTTGTTACACATCATTTGAACAAACTTTTGAAAAGTTATGACGATAGACAACGAAGTGCGCGATGTTATGGTACGACATAGTTATTATCGATCTTGCGTCCTGACGATTCAACCAATCATCATTAAATTTTACATACAAGGGGTATAGAAAAAGACATCGTTTTTAATCGCGGCCCGCGGGTAACACCGCGGGACACAGCTAGTAAAGAAATAATTCCGCGACTCGCAGCCTCCGCGGTGCATCTCGACGTCGCATGTATAATTCGCCTTTTAATTGATACGTTGCGAGTTGAGTTATTGTACCTGATGGGCGCGGGCAATCCTATTGGCCAATATATTTATATTGACTCCCGCGCCACTTCCTGGCCCGCGTCTATCTCCACGTGCTGGTGCAGACGTTTAATGATCGTATGGAGACATATAACACAAGTCACCAGTGCAGGCTGTACAGCGCACGTGATGACAGCTCCGCAATGTTCACATTATCAATCAACCGTCAATTTTATTATATGACGTCTTTTACATTGTGTTTTATCAATAACTAGATGTTGATTTATTTTATTTAAACAATAAACTTACATCATTATATATTTAATTTCTCTCACAATACAATCTTCTCTTCTCGAGCGGGTCAAGATCATTACCTAAACCCATGTGCATGCAATATTCATTTTTAATCATTGTACTTTACTATTGTTCGTAATTACATAAATATACACAACGCATGTGTTAATACTAATTTGTGTTATAAAACAATAGAATATCGTCATAGTAAATAAAAGCTATATTTGACAGTTCACAAAGAGGAGTGCTCCGATAGTCACTTATTTACTCGCCAGGTCAATCTGAAAATTCTCTGAAAGTGTCATTGAAATCGGTCCCGCCGTTTCGGAGCCTATATGGAACAAACCCACACATTCTGATTCCCAAGACATAAGCTTCTGCTTAGTTCGGGAGTCATTCCTCTGTTCATAGTTTTTAAATATCTCGAAAACTATGACAGTTACAGACATGGATCACACATTTTAAGGAGGATTTTGTCAAAAATTTGATGAGATTCGAGAAAAAGAAATTAAAAAGCTTCGAATTTGTTAATTTTGTTATTTAATATCTGGACCGTTTTTAAAATGTAGAATTTAGAATTTTAATAAATTATTATTTTTTTAATTTTTAGGAAGTACAATTTTGTAATCTTGAAGAGGTAAACCTTCATTAATTTACCTATTAATTATATTTTAATTTGGTCCAATTCTAACAATGGCTTCCATGAGAAAACCATATAAGTCTCAAATTAGCATTCAGCATGCGCGCGACAAATGGACGAATAACTCAATATCACGTCAACCGATTTCGATGATTCGTTTTTTATTGAGAAGACAAGAGTATTTTGATGAGAGCTTGGTTAGGTTCTGATTAATTCTATTTTGTAATTCCGGAATACGAAAGAAGAAAGTCGGATTTGATTTTAGTTTGTACTCGTAAATATACTTGTTACTGTGCGAGGAGACTGAATTGAACATGTATCGCGGCGCTAGGCGCACCCGGCCGAGTGCGGAGGTCGGGCGCCGCTATATAGAACCTTTTTGTCTTTATTACATTTTAAATTGGTATCGTGAAGTGACGTGAATGACACGGCTCATTTCGTTGCGACGTACGCTTTAATCTGTACGTTTTGTCACAACAACAGTGGAGCTGGTTTTTTATGTTAAAGAAGCTTGTCCGTAATTTATTTAGTGCAGCGCGCGCCGAGCGGACATTTGTCACGCCGCCCGAGGGTGCCTTATGTACTGCCGCACTATTTACTTACTGCCTATGTATAGTACGTTTCTATTGCACAGCAATTGTGTGATTCAAACGTTTCACGAAAGTTTGATTTTCGAAGTCAAACTTCTATAGGCACGTTTGAATGAGTTACAAAAAGTCTGATCAGGCGAGGCGAAGGGAAGTCGAGAGTGACATATAAGTTAATGAAGATAGAAATAGAGCTACGTTTCGTAAATCTAAGACACAGTGCAGGCCTATTGCCTGTATCACACTATAGGAGCAAGAGAGAGCAGTGCTTTTTCTCTTGAGCAATCGTGTATATAATGTATTTTGTGTACATATGTTAGATGGTATAACCATACATATAGATAAAGTTAAAGAAGTCTTACTGCAGTCGTGTGGTCTATTTCATTCCTTTCTTATGTCTGTCGTTGGTTTTTCGGGAACGTTTTCTTATTTCTTTTACAATGTTATGAGATTGGAAGTTAGCCTAGCGCTGCACGTTCAGAGATTGGAAGTTAGCCTAGCGCTGCACGTTCAGCTCTGCTAAACGTCATTTAGTGCGGGGACTTCCCCGATCCAAAACCTTCTCCAGTTTTCTTCCAATACGTACACAATGCGACTTCAGAGGACGAGCCTTGGGGCTTATACCCTAAGTTTTTCCGTAAAACGCAATTAAACGTTCAGTATCTACGAGGGACTTAGACACCCTAGTTCATACAAACGCTGATGTCACCCTTGTAAAGATTTTTCAATATATAATAACAATCAGTCCATGTAAAGCAGTTACAATAAAGTGTCAAATGTACTCGTCGAGCTGTTGGTGTCGCCGGCGTCTTACCGCGCCCAGCTCCGTCAATTATAACGCATTTATATACAAATTTGTACTCAAATGAGCCGCATGAATACATAATAGGTAGGATATAATAAGTAAGAATGGTCGCGGCGTGAGAACTGGCCGCTCCCTGCAAGTTATTCTGAAGACGTCTGCGGCATGACCTTGATGCGTGACGCCGCCGGACAATAGCTCTACGAGGAATCTCTCCACTTCGCACGATGTCGCGCACGTGTGGAGACGGCCTTACCGCAACGCTCCTGAATAACAATGATCCCCATGCGACACCTAACAGTCTCCGCGGAAAACATTTCTCCAAACTGTTTACACCAGTAGTCGCCCGAGGGTCCAGATTCGACTTTAACGCAGTAATTAGAACATTGAAATCACACATAATTCTCTTGTAACTTATTCCGTCAATCTGTCGGTCCGTATATAGTAACTTAACCGTTGCCAAGCAAACGTATGTCTGTGCATCAAACGCATGGTATGATGGATATAGTGATAAATGATTTTCTTTCGTAATTTTTCGGAAAAGTTCGTATTTATCGTCTTCTCTCAAACAGTTCCATATTAATGGAGATGAAAATGTCACTAATTTAATACGATCATTCAATGACAGTTCGGGTGTCATCGTATTCAGATAAAGATGAGAGTTTTCCCGAAGGAAAATAATTTCTTATATTTTCCATCTTTGAAAACTCGGATCGGACCTTTCATTTATCAATATAAAAACAACATTACATATACTATAGTACATCTATGTAATGCATTTTGTTTGCATTATTAAAAAAAAATGTTATCATTCTGCGCGTCCGTACGTAACCGACAAGTGCGAGAAATGCCATGTTCCTCCGGCCGCGCAATCTTACAGGAGGTAAAAAGTTTTTGCTTGGTATGCGGTGCGGGGTGGGCAGCTCTACCAAAAGAGTAAGGGATGTGACGTGCTCGTATACGATTGTGTTTTAATTGTGGCGACATTCGGCCGTGGCAAATAAATGAAGAACAAATACTCTCGTGAATTTAAATTGTTATGACTTTTCTCAGATGCTGAGATAAATTAACTTGTTCTCATCTTGAAATCATTGAGAGCAAAAATGTACAATGAAACTAGGGTGCGGTGGACAAACATTATAAGAACTGTCGCAATCGGATGCAGTCAAGCTTTAACTTAACTTAAGACTTAAACTATCAATATAACTAACATTTTAACAAAACTCTCTTTTAATAAACTAAACATTCACTTGTGATAAAACCTGCACTGACTAATTTCTTCTTTCAAGAGTAGAGTGAATAGGCATTTACTAAGCTGACTATCAGGACTGCATTTCCACTTGACATCAGGTGGGATCGTGATCAAGCATTTACTTAGTAAATATTAAAAAAAAACATGAGTTCGTGTAGAGGATTGTACCTGGATACTTTCAGAGAGAAGTTCTGCGCCCACTTGTAGGATGTAACCATAAAGTCGCTCTAGCAGCCGCTGGGCTACGACAAAAATTAACGGGTGACCTCGAGTGTATCCTCAACCGTGTTAGACGATGCAAGTCCGTCCTAAGTAGACACATGCTCGCATTAAAGTCAAACATAAGTTCGATTCTGCATCTCGATAAGCGATGACAAAATCGAGAAGGCGACTTAAGATTTGAGATTTTCCGCCGGCGATACAGAGGCTGGTATATAATTAGCGGGGGGCAGGAGGTGACCGGGGGCAAGGGGGGTTGTCGCGCCGATAAATCATATGTGCGCAGGAGTCGCTGGGCGGCTCGGGGGCGGGGCGAGTGATTTTTAAACGGTTTTTTGAGTACAGCAGCGCGCGGTTACATTCGGGCGGCCTTTTCTGGTGCGCCAGGTCTCGGCGACACTTTTTCGTTAATTAGGACGACCATCATTAACGTCAATTTAAGGACAATCGCGTTCACGGGAAGAAATTAAACGAAAGAACGAGACGCGCGTGGAGGATACATGACGTGCGAACTTTTTGTTGTTGTTTAAATTATAAATAATTGATGTTTTGCCTTTCTTTGGTGAAGTTGCGCGAGCTCGACAGAGTAGGGAGCGTGACGTCACAGAGGGAGTCGCGTGGTGCTCCCTCCCGCGGTTGTCACCCTAGCGCACTAATTAGTAGTCGGAGGGCGGCCGGGCGGAGTATGTCCCGGCCGCGTGTCTGCTTGTTTTTGTGTCGTATCCTTTCTATTGTTCTCTGTCGTATCAGAACATGTTGCCCCCAATTCCTTCTCACCGCATCAGCTCAGAATACCGATCGCTATCACACTGGCGACCTGGTACCGCTGGCGAAGTCTCTCCTCTAGATCTTAATATTAACAAAGGAATTTGCTAGATCATACTTTTTTCGGAACGAAGTTTCTTATGCGGCGTTGCGGTGGAGTACTCCAGCCGGCATAAAACGTGCGTAACGTTAAATAAAAGCGTAAAATTTGATGTGTCAACTGTTAGATAGATGGCGCTATTATTAATTACATATTTTTCAAACGAGTTCGAACAAGGAGGCGGTTTTCAATTCGTCTGTATTTTTTTTTTGATTTCGATGATTATTTTTTTATTGGAAAGGATGTACTTGAAGATTAGTTAGATGAGAGTCAGGGTTCTGTTGAGGTTCTAATTCATTCTATTTTGTATTATTTCTACGATAATTTGGAAATACAAAGAGATCCTCCGCACGTTATATCGTTTGACGTTGGATTCGATTTGAAGACTATTTTTATTTTGGCCAATAATTATACTTGTATAAATCGAAAGAATATAAACGCTACGCTTGGCCAGAATACTACGCAGATGGCACATTTTTTCCTAGTTATCGTTATGTTTTGGGTAATTCCCACTATCTCTTTATAAACTATATCCTACGTGTTACTTTCATGTGTTAACTATATTATTGTAAAGTTTCATCAAAATCTATCGAGCAGTTTTTGCGTGAGAGAGTGAGAGTAACACTTCACATACATACGAGCAAATTTTTACGTTTACATTATTAACAAGATAGTATTTTTTTTTTACTTCTAAACAGTTTACAAGAATTGAAGATGGCGTCCCAGGAACTTCATAAATTTTGAATTTTCTTAAGGAGTTCCACTGTTCTAATTTTTAACCGTCCAAGCCGAGGTTACCTCACCGGGGGGACCCTTGTGTGGAGTTCCTAGCGATAGAGGTTCAGGCTAAGCGACCTAAGAGCTATGCCACCTCACAATCCGCTGAAGCAGTCAAGACCAGCTTGTCTGGCCAATCTGTGTAGTTCGTCAGTAAAAAAATTTTGTACAGTAGTTTTTTATTGATAAAAAGGTCATAAAAAATGTACACTCAAATAATTATTTCTTTATACCTGGAATAGATCTTGAAATTATTATTTTTATCATAAGGAACTTCTTTCCTATCTGGTTTCCCACGACACCACACGGATTTTAATCAAAACATAGGAATTCATCAGAATTGCACTCCGTTAGAGTACGCACCAGCTGGAGGTGACCATTTTCTTCTTAAATGCTGTCAACTGTCACTCCCTCGGTATTACGTGTATAATATAGGACGGCGTTCACCTGAGAGCAGGTCAGCTCGCGGCGGTCGCCATCTAAATATTTATATGAGATAAAAATTCAAAAACCAGTTTCATCTGACCGCTCGTTTCTAACAAGAATTTTGACTCACACAAAAATAAATAGTGTCTACGAAACATGAGAAAGGTGACGTCGTGGTCGCAGCGAATTGCAACTCTATAATTAGATAAACAAAGTTTAGTTTTGCTTATCTTTAAGTCAGTTAACATAAAAATTAAAAGCTGTACAGGTGATATTTACCTGGAGGTCCGCCGGCCAGGGCCGCACTCGCCGGCTGTGTTCATATTATTACATTGAACTAGGCGACTGTCCCTCGGTAACGGATTTGTAAAGTAATCACTTCATTACCCTGCTGGCTGCTAGAGCATCCCGACGTGTATGGCAGAGACATACGCCTACATACAGAGCCTGAACAAGATGTATGTGACAAATAAGCAGTAATAACAAAATTGTTAGTTGAAGTGATTAATGTTTGATGGTGAAGTGTAAAAGCCTGTAAGTGGTCGGGTCAGAGATGAGGGAATACGTTAACATTGTAATAAATAGAATTAAAGTAAAAACAAAAACGGATTTCAAATCGAATCAAACGTTATACGATATTACGTGCGGACGTCCATTTCCGAGTTATCGTAGCGTGCCTACGAAATTAAATTGATTCAAAAAATAACCAAACTTTTATCGAACTGTTGTTACACGTACATTCTTTCCAATAATAACTGAATCATAGAAATCCATTGCGTGATATTTTGTTGACTGTCCTTTTATTATTTTATTGTTATTAATAATTTGTATGCAATGAAAAATTATTTTGTTAATAATACCAAAGAAGTATAACTTCTCACGCGCGTACATAATAACACGCACCTATTTTTCAAAAATATTACTAACTTTTTTATTAACCTTTCCAACAAAGCTAAAGATGGTTCACGTCTACAATCGAATGGTGGATTCGAACCAATGACCTTACGATACGCAGACCGTGCTAAACCCTTACGCAATTGATGTTTCAAAATCTTTAAGAACATTTACAAAATAACATTTGTTGAGAATGCATTTTGTTTTGTTTGGTAACAACGTAAAGTACCTCAGTAATGTGTTGAGAGCGGTCCTCGCGCCTCTCTCGAGAGTCGAGGCTGATAACGAGGACCTGGTGAGTAATCGCCGAGATGCGGGCTCTCCGGTCTCGCGGCCGCCAGAGGACATTAACTCGCCAAATGATTAACGAACACAAAGCATAATGTTACACTGTCACCACTTCTTCGAATGCGCCGATAACAGAAGTTACGAGCCGAGCCTGTTCACTGAAACGGCATCTTATTTCACACACAATATTTTGTAATGCAAATTTAAAATGTTTCCAAATTGAATATCGTAAATTGTAAAGATACGATATCCCTTGCGATGCCGACAACAACCGCCAGAGATAGTCCAAATACAAGTGCTTACCGTCACCGGTCATACGACACTGAGAAACATGCAGCTTGAAGTCAACTGACTTCGAAAACGCGGTGTTACGCGCATGTCTGTGAAAATTTAACCAACCTTAAAATAATTTAAAACCGCTCGAGAAGAGAATGAATACGGAGAGATAAATTCAATATTTAATGATGTAAGTTTATTGTTTAAATAAAATAAAGCAAAATCTAGACCGGCGCAGCGGGCTGGGTACACTAGTTAATAAAAATAAAAAGATTTGATTTTCTTATAGATGCTATTAGAAGAGTTCAAATAGGAACCACCAGCTGGAACTAACTGGAAACACTAATTTTCAAATAAAACAAAAAATATAAAGAAACAGTCAAAAATCAACTGCCTTCTTTTTTAAAGTCGGTTAAAAAATAAAACAACTGAAATCTAATTGATCTTTATTGTTTGTATGTCGGACACCCTGCGTTGCGGTGAAGTTCTAACCGGACCACGTTACACTGCCTATATCTTATTATATACCTATCAATGTATATCACGTATCGTTGTTTGTGTCACGTAACAATACGCAAACATATATAACGTGACAACTTCATGCGTTTGGTAATAGTAATGAAAACAAAGAAAAACGTTGACCTTAAAATTTTTGTAGAGTCAGCAATTAAGCTGTAGGGTCCGCCGGCGACCGTGACGCAGCATCCCGGCCCTCTCGAGAGATGCTTCAATTCTCTCCGGGTTAGCTCCGTGCCGAGTCCTAACGAGTGACCATTGATTTGAATGTCTTGAGGAGCGTCAATATTATTGTGTGCGCCGCGCCGGTGACGTCACAAGTTTAACTCTTTTTTGTTATTTAAATTTTGAATTATTATTTTTCGGTCTTCACGTATCAAAATGTAGATTTTGATTTCTAAACCAAAATAAGGTCGTAGAAACTGTTTAACATTTTAAGTTACAGCCTTTATATACATATATAAATGTGTCCTACAGTTGGGCACAGGCCTTCTCTGTAAAAAGAGTATAAGGGCATAGTCCACGTAAACTCAGATTTGCGTGGCGGATTGACAGACTTCACAAGAATGAGACAATTTTCTAGGTGTCCTCGAAATGTTTTCCTTCACCTCCGAGAAATAAAGCTGCAACAACAAATTTATTGATGGCAGTGCAGGGCACCAGATCCGAAGTCAAACACATCTGTGTCGAAACGTACGTTCAATGTGATAACTGTTCACTTGTACTTCAAAAAAGGGGGTTCTCAAATCTTTTTTTATCTTGGTTTCCTCATAACTTTCGCCTGAGTGAACCGATTATTTGAAAGCTGGTGCTTGCCGTGTGGACCAAATTTGATCCCTCTCTGACAATGGCATCCATGAGAAAATCAAATAAGTCTTAAATTTGCATCAAGTATGTGCGCTACAAACGGACGAATAACTCAATATCACGTCAACCGATTTCGACGATTCATTTTTTATTGGAATGTTACACTTCAAGGGTAGTTTGTTTACGTTCTGATTAATTATATTTAGTAATGTTCCTATTCTATTTGAAGTCGGTTTTTGTTTCACTCGTAAATATTTGTCAAGTATAAGCTACAAAACCGTCTTCTAAGCAAAGTCGCTTGCTTAATCTATACACGTATATATATAATTTAAATGTGAATTTATATTTCTGTATGTATTGCTTATGTTTATTTCTAAGACGGATAGAACGCTGTACTTGGTATAAATAATTCTTGCTATTTATTAATTTCGTCTCTCCCGTCCTACAGAGTTGTTGGTACAGGTTGCCTGGAAGAGATCACTCATAGTGTGAAGACCGCGCTTGTGAACGTTTAGATTCAGCTTAGTTGTTATTTAAATTGATTGTACTCAGTCCTAGTATTAAACACCATATTCATTCATAATTATATACAGGCTGTTACAAAATGTACCAATAACCGTACCTGAGGAAAGACGCTCTTACGAGGAGAGAGAGTCAAAAATCAACATTCTACATTAAGTAGGAGCCATGTTCTTAAAGCACTAAATATAAACTATCCGGACTATTATGCTATCGTGACATTTTGTTCAGAGTTTTCACTTGTTTGTAGATTTTAATTCTGTTTTGACCTCGTAAGAAGCCGCACTAGTTGTCGCCAAATCTTTATTTATCAATGATGTTTAGTTTTACTATCACCTAACTTTTATTGCGTTCGCCTTTCGTTAGGTTAAGGTTTTTTGGCTGAAAATCAGCACTGTGCTGCATGTTTGTATTACAACACATGTGAGCCAACCCTTTTTCGCAAGAGGTCCGTCTTCTTGTATTTATTAAATTTTTGCATTTTAATATTAGTTAAATTTCTGTGTTCTTGTCGAATAAATTATTTTTATATTCTAATGTAAATGTGAGCAATAAAGATTATTATCTACCCGTCTGTAACTTCCAAGAACACATAAGTACTTTAGAATGGCGAGTTCTAGCGACACTTTTAGGTAACAGAGGATCTGAATGTCTCTGTTACAAATATGTCTGGGCAGCGGCTGTCGAGGTCCGAGCGCGTGTGTGTCGGCCGAGCAATATCCTCGGGCGGCAGAACTTGTTTCGCCGTTTAGCGGACCTCTTGCGCTACGAGCCGAGTGTTGCTCAACGGACATGTTCTAGGCGCTATGAAGTTTGCTCGGTTACGCGCAGTACTTGTGACTTGTGCTCACATTGTTCATTGATTACAGGCGACTCCGGAGACAACGCGAAATTTGTCGCAATATTAAATGCAGTACCTCGCGCTCGGCCGTCACTTGGAAACTTTTCTAAGCTATGTGAAGTAAGCCTGTGCCGAACAGACCATTTGATTATTTTCAAGTAACACTTACGTTTGACTTGGGGAGTAAGCTGGAATGCGTTACGTAAAGTGTAATCGGGCGAAGCGAATGGAAGGTGAAAGTGATATACAAGTTAGTGAAAATAGAAAGAGAGAGAGTTACGTTTCGTAAATGTAAGACACAGTGCAGGCTTATTGTTTGTATCACACTGCACGAGCAAGAGAGAGCGGTGCGCACGCACGTTTGCTTTCTCTCTTCATCTCCGTTATGTATATACATATATATATTTATGTATATATATATATTTATGTATATATATATATATATATATATATATATATATATATATATATATATATGTATATATATATACATATATATATATATATATACATAAATATGGAGCTAAAGAAGTTTTACTTCAGTCTTTTTTTTTAATAATAATGAAAATTAATTTATTTGAAGTAAAATAGACTTAATTGTTAGTATTTTTTCTTTAAACCAAATTAAACATATTACATCTAGAATAAATAAAACCCTACTCGTGGCTGCACTGTGCTTATGTACTTAAAAAGAATGCTAGCTATATTTTTAACACAAAGATTCTTGTTAAAGTTGTGTTTGTGCACAAGTTGGTTCGCCAGTATCCGAATGGTGGATTCGAATCTACGACCTTACAATTCATCGATCGTACCATAGCCACAGGATATCGGCCGCGTGTCAGAAGTGAGGTACTGTACGGCGGCCAGTCCCGCCGCGGTCTCTCTCCCGGCTGCGCTATCGTTCGTATTACCCTCGGCGGAGTGGCCCACGCAGCCGAGGGATGTTCATGCAAAATAATATATCGATTTATTTTTGGATATAATATATCGTAATATTGTATCAGTACAATGCCATATATTGTATTTTTATACTTAAGTAGCCAACAAAAGATCGGCACGTATCATAAAATGTATACAAGAACTGCTATCACGAAGAGTAGGAGTGTAGTAACATACGGTATCTAGATATCGGATCAAATATATCATCAAAATATCGATACTTTATGAAATATCGACATATATCGACCTCCGTTGATTGTTTTTCTTTTCATTCAATTCAAATAAGGATACTGGGAATTGACATCGGTATACCTCACCATTACCATGTCGTATCCGTGTAAACTATACTCGTATAAACGATACAACAAAATATTTATACATAATCATATTTCTTTATAAATATTTAGTCTTTTTTATTAATTACCGTGATATGGCGACACATACAGACCGACTAAAGTGTAAAGCATTCAAAAGTGTTCTATTTCTGTCCATGCCGTTGAGTTTAAAAGCCGTGAGAGGTTTTGTTATTCAAATAGAGCTGGGCTCGTCCCCAATACCTACGTCACGCATCATCGTCATTTATTCCTGGTCTGAACAATACACAGTACAGGACGGAACACTCGATGCCTCTCAAGTCAGATTAAGTTAAGAAAGACTCGTTATTAATAACATCCAATAACTTAACGGCGACTTGAAATATCTAACTTACTTTAGCTTAAGCGGCGGCCGTACTTCACGACAACAGAGAACGCTTTTCCGGTTCGAGGGAGTTTTGTGTATTTTATTTCATTTTATGTGGGGCGTTAGTTATCTGTGTTCCTCGCAGAGTAGAACAATTTTTTGAAATTGATTTGAAGTGAGTTATTTCTCACAAACAGCAACACATTAGCGTATAGCTGGCACACCCACGTTAACACTCGCAAATATAAAGAATAATTTCAATCACGTTGTTAAAAACGATTCTTTATAATTCCTATTTGAAATGTTTGTCGACCATTTTTTTTGTTAACGGATCCCCACCCGGTGGGGAAATCTTCAAGAAGATAACCCGCCTTCTAGGCCTTATATGGAGGTTAATCCCTCCTCCCCTATGCTCTCGCAGTGCAAGTCGACAGGGGTCAGCCGAAGACGCCTTGTCGCCCAGTAAACCCGAGGCCCATTTTAGTCATGTTCTACAACAGGCAGAGGATACCGTAGTCTTATTCTACAATCCAAATAAAAATAAAATTATCAAAATTGGTCGAGCCAGTCTGAAGTTATGAGAAAATGAACATAAAAAACATACAGGCGATTTGAGAACCTCCTTTGTTTTGAAGTCGGTTAAAAAACTGAAAAAAATGGTTGTTTGAGTCTCCTCAACTATTAGAGCTACAAGGAAATATTTAACAGTCGACTGTACAATAATTGTGTCTTATGTATGAGACCAATTGCGAACGGACGTTCACTGCGCACGTCTCCGCAGGGAAGGTTCGGCCGCAGACGGGACGCCAGTTTTTTAAAATCTCAATTAGGGACATATTCGTCGGAGCAAATGTTATCTTACTTGATTTGTAAGTTTCGTAAAACCTTGAACTAGTCAAAGTGGCCGATTTATCTCGGTAACAAAAGCAAAGTAGATAAATGTCCCCGCCGCGCGTTATCTCCGCGCCGACCCCGGAGCCGCACACACTTTGGAAAAGCTTTTAAGAGATCGCTCATCCCCGCGCGCCGCGAGCTCACATTGTGGAGACTCTTACGCTTGTCATACTTTTATTTTAGTTTGGTACGGGCCGCCGATGTATGTAAATTACAAATATTCATTATACGTAATGCAACTTGATGTTGTTTTGTATAGGAGAAAGGTAAATAAGCTTACGGCTCAACTGATCTCAAGTAACGGTCGCCCATGAACATCCACAACAGTCGGACAACGGAGCTGCAGGTGTGTTGCCTTTGTGATATGAGTAGGCTTGAAGGTCCCCAAATAGTACTGGAACCACTGGTGACAGTTGATACCACAAGTTGATAGCGTGGAAGAAAATTACGCGAGAAACGTACCGTCGTGGAACGCTAACCATTCAGATAGTGTCGATGGAATTTGGGTATCAGTGATTTGATTTTTGAAATAAAACACCTTTATCTAGGCTTGAATTAGTAAAGTGGTTAATGCGTTACCAAAAGTGTGATCGAGGAGGCGAAAGGAAGTTGAGAGGGAGATATAATATAGTGAAGATAGAAACAGTTACGTCTGGTATGGTAGAAGCAAGAGTGAGGGGTGCGAGCACACATTTTGTTCCTCTCTTGAATAATCGTGTTTAAATTACACGTCATTCATGTTATATATACTTTCTTGCTTCCAAATCTTGAGCTTCCTGATGGTAAGTGGAAATGCAGTCCTAGATTCACTCTACTTTTCAACATACATTGTAATCGAAGGGAAAGACAGTCGCGAGGAAACTACTCCAGTCCTTCGCTGTACGAATAATTAAAGATGAAGTAAAGCGCTTCGTTCAGGTTTGAGGAATGTCTACAACGAGAGGATGAAATCTCTCAGTGCGTGGTGCACTCCGATGACGCAACGGGCATACTTTCCATAATGCAATCTGCAGAAAACGGAAACACTAATCACGTTACGATACTTATAAAACAGTTAATTTCTCAGCGAACAAATAACTGGCGGGTGTGGTCGTTCAAATCTCATGTAAATAGCTTAAATTGGTGCGTTAACTGCGACGTCATAACTGTCCTTCCGTAGATTTATAGATAGTGGAAGTGGCGCCAGAGTGCGCTGGCGGCACAGTATGTAGGGCGCGGTGTGGGCCGCAACCAGCGACTGGTTTACAATTTGCTTACACAGTACGGTTCAAGTATAGTTATTGTTAATTGCAGTCCACGGCTGAATAGCTCCGCTGACACAGACGCTCGCTTCAATTTGTTCTATGGCTCTAACGCGCACATAGCGAGTTACAGTAATCTTTTAAATTTGTGTAAGTCTTCTAATTTCCCTTTCGCATTGCCTTGATACACGAACTTACCTACGAACTCCAGGCCTGAGAGTTCTCCTGTCCATGTAATATAGCCAGCTCGATCTACCACCATGATCTTTTTCTTTGACTTATTTATGTAGAGGACCGACCGTTTCGCTCGCTTGTTTGACTCTGTCGAACAGTTCCGCCATTTCCTTTTCTGAAGAAGCAAATAGCGTGGTATCATCTACGTCCCAGAGATTGCTGATGTTGTTACCTCCAGCAGATACTCTTCCAGCGCAGTATAAGAATATAGACACAGAAAAAACAGGAGATAGAGTACGTCCCTGTCGGATCCCTTTTTGTAGTTTATTAGGTGCGGACACCACGTCCTTAAATCTTGTCATTGACTCATCTTTTTATAAAGGGATGCAACCAGAGCTGTTACGTGTTCAGGGACACCCATCTCTAGAGGAATTCCCCATATACAATCCCATCTTACGCAGTCAAAGGCCATGGAGAAGTCGAGAAGAGATAGCAACTATTTTATTTATTTTCACAATTTATTATCTATGCTTTAAATTTATATTGAGATCGTCCGTGATTTCATCATGTGAATGGGTGGGTATGGTGTGTGTGTGCCAACGGCTACAACACATTTATTGAATGTCGGTTTTCTCGTATTTGTGATGAATTGCAGCTTCAGTCGACACTGCAATTGCTTGTTGTAGTTGTTAGGAAGTCGTTTGTTGGCGTTTGTGTGAGCTGAGATTCGTGCGAGGAATGTTCCTTTC
The DNA here is from genome assembly GCA_029286785.1 of Meandrusa payeni. NCBI lineage: Eukaryota > Metazoa > Arthropoda > Insecta > Lepidoptera > Papilionidae > Meandrusa > Meandrusa payeni. The sequence continues at coordinate 252,883 of JAGSMX010000047.1, read as the reverse complement.
ATTCGGTGCCGAGAACATTAAACTAAAAATTAAAAAGGTTTTTTCGTAAAGTGCAAGGGCCTGCAATAATCCCAGGAGGTCTGAGTACAATAGACGCAGCTCGCTGGGCACGTTTGCTCGTAAATAGCTTATTATTAGCAGCCCCTGCTCGGGATATGCAAGCCCGGTACAGTCAGGAACACAACGCTAAAGATTTGGTGATAACCGAAGTAGTTTATCCCAAATTAGCTTGTAATAAAATTTATTTGACCTTAGTTTAACACAGGCAGAGGTTTTAAAATGCAAAATACTGTACAAGTAGTTTTAAGCTAATCATTTTTATTCTATTATATTCTAAATAGGATAGATTGTTTATTATAAATATTATCTTGGGATCGATATTTCCTGCGATGGTTTCTCCATATCCCTGGCAGAGTTTCAAATACAAACAACAAATTACTACCAATACTATAGACTCACATATAAACACCTACCAAGTGCTGTAGGAACGCCATTTATTATAAATATTATTCACTCAAGCGTGAAAACTCTAGCCTTGATCCCACATAGATTAGGTCACGGACAGAGTGTATCTGTTCATTGTTTGAGGTTCGAATACCGTCTTTACGCCGGTATGTAGAATGTTTGAAAGAAACAATTACAAAATAATCACAATACACCGGCAACACCTCTGTGTCGTACAAACATATTTTGTTGGCGGTAATCAAACTCACGAATGGCAACCCAGGACCCCAATGTACTTATTTGTCGACTGGTGATATTAATACCTAAATTTCTCTTCAGACTATCTTTCATCAGCCAATTAAACATTGTCAAAAACAACACTATTATTTCTCTGACTGTACGTGCAGTTTGACGTCGGATATCCGACACTCGCAGCCTCCGTGCCCAGTTCAATTCTAAATAATCGCCATCCGACATAATTAGATGTAGCGCTGATGAACTCCTGAAGCCGGGCAGCAGCAGCTTCTCTCTCGGTGCGGTTTCAAAATTAGTTCGTTTTATAATTTACGTCATAAACTATGGACCCTTGTGTCGAGTTACTAGCCATCTCTCAATCCGGTGAAGCAGTCAAGGCCAGCTTCTCTGGCCAATCTGTGTAGTTCGTCATTAAAAAAAATATATATAAAGTATTGATCCAAACGATACACTGTAGAGCCGCTGTCCAGGACTAAGTTTAAAAGATTCATCTCATTTTCTATGATTCTGTTGTTGCGAGCGTGTCTTTTATGAGAGCCTCGACTTTTTTCATTTGCTCAAGTCAACATTCTTATGAGACAAGAGCGAGCGAGACGTCGCTACAAGTATCGACTAGTTTTATAGCATTCAGTAATTCCCGACAATTACGTTTTCTTTGGGCCTACGAATGCTAGAAGGAAAGTACGGAGACACGCCCGGCGCCGGTACATTTCAAATCTGATATTTATAAAGAAACTGTTTTATTGATTAGCTTCAATTTATGCATTATTAATTACACTTCTTTAGAACATTGTAAAGTGTTAGAGTTCACTGTCAAGTTGTGCACAACGATATATATAATTCGACAACACAAATTTGGGTTCCGTTATATTTATCAATTTGTAAAAGTTCCAGGATGCCATATAAATGTCTATATCTCGCTCGTTACTAATAAAAATAAAATATAACATTGTACACGTAGTACTGGCAACCCGAATTCGATCGGCACTAATAAATTTGTTGTTGCAATTTTATGTGCTGATTTACCACGCGCTCGGCGATCAAGGAAACCATCGTGAAGAAACTTACACGTCTTAGAAAATTTTCTAAGACTTTAAAAGTCTGCTACTCCTCACTACGGTGCCCAGCAGTGGGACAAGTATATAGGCATATATATCACCGCTGAAAATCAGTGCTTTGGCAACCTCGCGATAACACTTGCTGAGACGGCGGAGACCAATGATAGCGTCATTTCCTATTTCTCTGTTCCTTCCTTTAAATGTATTTTCTTTTGTAACGTGTATTATATTTTGTATGTAATGTTGCCGATAAACAAAATGTCTATGTCTGTATAGTTCAGAATATGACATGATCTTGAATATCGTTTGCCGGAACGTCGTTTGTTGTCTACGAAGCAGAGTGAGCCTGGAGTGACACCGGCGTCAACAGCAGCTCTCATACCAGCACAAGTTCCACCTGCAATCACAGACATTTATCTCCATTACCACCAACAAATTACAAATTTAAAAAATGTCCGCGTATAAAAAAGCATTTAATAAACATGCATACTAAATGAACTGTTAAAAACGTTGACACGTTTGAGACAAATTCTAAATAGAGTGCGGCCGCCATTACAGACTGATCGATTAGTGGCCGTCGCGCGGGGAGAGCTTTTTAACGTGGCTCCGTCAGGCCGGCGATAAGACGCGGACCTGTCACGGTGATAAGTGCAGCGCCGGTCCTAATATATGACAATTGTTATTGAGTATGTGCCTCGAGGCTGCACGTAACTAGCGACTTATTGCTTAGTACGTGTTTTGTTTTAGTTCATTGTAAACAGTTTTATCATCTTTAAACTGTCGAATGAAACGTCAAACGCTATTACACGTATTTACGAATCATTGTAGGAATATTACGGACAAAGAATTAATCAGAACCTTAACAAACTCTCGTCAAACTACTCTCGACGTACTTACTTTACAATAAGGAATGAATAATCGAAATCGGTTGACGTGATATTGATGTATGGCGTGATGCAAGACTTGTATGGTTTTCTCAAGGATTCCATTGTCAAAATTTGACCAAATTTAAATGGGAACACGAGGGAAGCACCAGCTTTTTAATAAAAAAAGAGTCATCAAAATCGGTTCACCCAGTCGAATGTACTGATACTGATGGTAACGAACATAAAAAAATAAAGACGAATTGTGAACATTTCCCTTTTTTGAAGTCGGTTAAAAAGATCGTTTAGCAGTGAGCAGTAACTGCAGGCGGACGATCGGTTACTGATAGCTTTTGCTCAGTTACTGGCAGAGGGGCGAGGGTGATCGATCTCTATTCTTTTTCTCTAAGCAATTACGATGGAAGCGAAGGTCCGCCGCGCGTGCGGACTGGACGGGTCATGACATATCGCGGGCAGCCGCGGGCCACGTCGCCGCCCTTTATCTGCGGCGATACCATTTTATATGATATTCGTTGTTTTGTGACTTTTATGGATGGGTCGTTCGCGTCGGTAATTCCAAATCGCTCTTTCATGTACCGCTCCCGGCTCGTGTCTCTGCCTACTCCCTCCGGGCAGCGGTCGCTCACCTCGCGACATACTTTGAAATATTTTCCGTTTCAAGCGACTTAAAAAAAGGAGGTTCTTAACTCGTATTTATTTTTTTATGTTTGTTACTGGATAACTTTGGACCGGGGAGCAGATTTCAATGATTCTTTTATTATTTGAAAGCTTGTGCTTCCCGTGTTGTCCCATTTAAATTTGGTCCAATTCTGACAATGGAAACCATGAGAAAACCTTATAAGTCTTAAATTTGTATACGCGTATGTGTGCGACAAATGGACGAATAACTCAATCTCACGACAAACGTTTTCGATGACTCGTTTTTTTAATCGAAAGGATGTACTTAAAAATAAGTTTGATGATAGTTTGGTGAGGTTCTATTTCGTAATATTTCTACGATAATTCAGAAATACAAAGAGGGCATCCGCGCGTAATAACGTTTAACGTTTGATCGATAAGTCGGTTTTCATTTTTGCTCATACTTGTAACTTATATTTCATAAAATCAAATTTCAACCAGTTTACGGTAACCGCGAGTTGGTGACTTCCGACCAAATAGTTATTTTTCTACTAACACTTACCGTTGAACCGGTTCCGAATCGAGTTTTCGAAACGCGTGGCAACTTTATAACCGGCCGGTTCATGCTATTGTAACGATCTAGGAGTTGCCACTGCGCACAGAAACGTTCGCATTGTCTCCTTACTATGTCGCCGCGGTAACAGCTGCGCCGTGACACGATACGACACGACACGACACTCACTCTGTTTTCTATTTCTCTTTGCAGGATAGTATAAAGAACAACATGATGTCAATGAACTTTAAAAAATCAAATCAAATCTCGTAAAACGACGCACGCGCGGGACGTCCACTTGAATTTTTATGTTTTTACAACTTAAGTATCGTTTACAAGCAAAGATTTCAAATCGAATCAAACGTTAAACGCTATTACGCGCGAATGCCCTCTTTGTATTTCTGAATTATCGTAGAAATATTACGAAATAGAACCTCACCAAACTGTCATCAAACTTATAGTGAAGTACAGCCTTTCAAATAAAAAATAAATCAACGATATCGGTTGACGTGATATTGAGTTAGATCTCATGCATGCCATTCTCAGACTTGGTCCAAATTGAAATGGGACCACTCAGGAAGCAACAGAAAAGTAATCATTATAAACTGGATCACCCAGTCGAAAGATACGCGGTAGCAAGCTTAAATACAGACGAATTGAGAACTCCCTCCTTTTTTGAAATCGGTTGAAAATACCATAATCGCTCCATTACTTTTTGCACAACTAAATAAATTACAAATAAACGCCACACCGAGAAACCGCATGGGTCTGAATAAAAAATGAAGACATACTGGCGGACGAGACGCGCCTGCGATCTGGACGTGTCCGGGAGCGGACAGCGTCGGGCCGACAGGTCGCCGTGTCGGTATCAAAAATAAAAGTGAAACGTTTATGAGGCATGTGTTGTCGTGTCACACGTGGGCCACGTACACGCAACCGGACACCACGCCCGCATCCCGGACAGATTAGCGTGCGACCACTGCTCCTTACGGACCCACCGGCAGGTAGAGATGTGTGATACTTACATAGAGGATAGTCAGGTTGTTTGGAAGGAAGTTCCTTCCGGCAAGCTTGGAAGAGTTAGGGGTTTTGCCGCGACCGAACTACAAACATATTTACTAGCAAAAACAAATACCAATTTCAAACGTGTGGGCGCCCTCTTTGTATTTCCGAATTATCGTAAGAATAAATAAAGAAAATTATCAGAACTTAACCAGACTTCAAGCTACTCTTAAAGTACATCCTTTACAATAAATAATCAATCATTAAAATTGGCGTGGTATTGAGTTATACGCCCATATGTAGCGTAGACACTTAATGCAAAAAGACTTGAAACAAATTTAAATGGGATCACATAGAAAACACCCGCTTTCAAATAATAAAGAATCATCAAAATCGGTTCATTTATTCGAAAGCTTGAGATTGAGAACCTTCTTCTTTTATGAAGTCGGTTGAAAAACATTTAAAACTAAAACCGTAAGAAAAATATAAAACGGAAGAACTATATACTCGTAGTCCTTCACTCGGCGGCCGACAGCGCGACTGTTGAGCACGTAGTTAAATTCTCTAATCACAGGCGCTTTAAGGAATACAATTTTTTAAAATTATTTATGTAATTTAAAAATAGTCAAAAAAATAAACAATATTCTTTTTTGCGAACCTGATATCATGACACCACATCATTTTTCTACTGTAAATAGGCAAATGAGCTTCCGGCCCACCTGATCTTAAGTGATCACCGGCCCCCATGAACATCCACAGCACCGAAGGAGCTGCAGGTGCGTTGCCGACCTTTGAGATATGAGGGGGCCCGTTTCTTGAAGGTCCCCAAACCGTAAACGTTGGGAAACACCGCTGGTGACAGTTGATTCCACAAGTATATAGTACTTCGAAGAAAGTTACGCGTAAAACGTACAGTCGTGGAACGCCAACCATCACGATGGTGTCGATGGCATTTGGAATTCTGCCGAGATGTGCGGTAATAACTGAAGAGTCAAAAGCCAAATGGTTCAGGGTACGGTCAGCGAATCCTAAAGTGGTTGGTTCGAATCCAACATTCGACTATCGACGTGAACCATCTCCTAGCACAAGCTTAGGCTTAGTTGGAATGGTTGAGAAGAAGGTTAGTAATATTTATGAAAAAAAAAGAAATATTGGTAGCTTTCTTTAAAAAAAATGGCAATTGAATGATTCCGAACAATTCCCCAGAACACCCCTCATGGTGAATACTGATGGTCGGTGATTCGAGCAGCTCTACCCTGTACACGGTTAAAGACAATTGGTATTGGATGCGAACAGTATTCCATGTGAGGCCGAACTTGTGCCTTGTAAAGTTAGTGCCCAGCAGAGTGGCTGTCGCAGACCTCCAGAGCGTTGTGCAATGCTGGCGGCCGACATTACTCAAGTTATACTCGAAACGATTGTCGTTTGCATTTCATTGTGCAACAGTAGCGGCCGATTGCTGGGAAACTACTTCCTGTTTCATTTATTAACCCACTCAGCTCTGCCCATCCTTGTCTCATTATATTACCTTCGTAAATAAAAATAGCGTGGTTATGAGTGTAAATTACATCTTACCGTGCTTGTCGTTATCTCTGTTACGAGTAACTTATAGCCATCAGAAGTATGTTGGTTAGAATTGTTAATATATCCCTATTATAACTTTAAGTACCGGGATGACTGAGCTTTGCTCGGTATTTTTTTCAGTGACTCGTGTTTTTTGGAAACTATATTTAGTTAAGCCCGCCGCATACTAAATTTCATGATATATATACAAGTATGGCTCGTTTAAACATATAAGACGTTTCAAACAATTGGAGCGACGTCACAGAAGTTTCAAATAAGAACCATAACCTAATCGCGCGCTGCCCCCGTTCCTAAATCCGCGGCGCGCCGGAATGTCGGCGGACGGCTTCTCGCCCCGTCCCGCTCTCGCGCGCGCCCCTCCTTGTCCGCCTCTTGTCATTTTCTATAAGTTTTTCTACGATCCCCCCCTGTCCCCTCCCGCGTCTCGTCCCGTCCACCCGCCGACGCCTGCGCCGGTGATAACTTTTGTGTGTTCAACAGTTATGAGCATTGTTTGAGACACTTATGTCGTTAGGCTCAGTTATGGCCGGGCAGGTTTTATTTACCAACATTCAATAACGCCGTATCAACTCGTCCGGGGAACTTCGTTTATTTACTTTGCGTTTCAAACATCATTTGGAATACGTAACGGAGTATAGAGATTTCATTCCGCGCGTTGTGTCGCGTGACTGGGGAACATTCATTGGTTCGGTTGCTATTAAAATAATTCATAGCTAATTGAATAATTGTAGAATACGAGATAAAAAGTGAATTTATAGTCCAATGACTGAGTAATTATTGAAGTGTGGAGACATAAATCTACCTTCACATGGCGAAGTTAATAAGACACGGCCATATAGAAATAATTTACCGAAATGAGCTGAAATCTTAATCTCTCGCAGCCTCCTTGCTCCGCGCTAAGCACATACAAATTAAAAGGGAGCGAGACGTGTGCCAAAGGTAACTTTATGGGCTTAGCGTGTCTTATATCAATAAATTGTTAACAACGCTCTTTGTTCGAGCACACGTACTTTTTCATCACCAGCGAATGAAATTAAACTTTAACTCTTACCATTATAGTTTAAAATTGCTTAATGTGTTCATTTATTACCGGAAGCAAAAGTCGTCTCTACTGAAGTGGAAGATAAGGTCCAATTTGCGTTATTCAGTTGCAGTTACGCGTAAAGTACAGTCAGCAGCCTGCGGAGTGCACGGTCACTAGACTACATTATAACCCCCAAATAAGTAACAGAGGTGTGCAGGATCCTAACTCTGCTATTACTTTTTTTTTTTTTTGTTTACGGGAGGAAATCTTCAAAGATACCCCGCCTTCTGGGGAAGGCGGCGGTTATGTGGGGTTCTTACCCACTAAAACCTCCCCGGTGGCCCTTTCCTCGGTGCATGACGAGGGCTCAAGGAGAGCACGTCCCGGGGGGGGAGCTTACTCCCTCCCCCCCTGTGCCCTCGCAGCGCAAGGCGACACGGGCCAGCCGATGTCGCCTTCTTCCCGGGTCCACTTTGGTGGACGACTCAGGCCCCCACCCTTGTCGCCCAGTGAACCCGAGGCCCCTTTTAGTCGCCTTATACGACAGGCAGGGGATACCGTAGTCTTATTCTTGAGAGCCCAGAACTACAGGGCTGAACTCTGCTATTACTATGTCAAGATGACCGTTCAGTAAAGTTACAGACCGGATTATGTTAGATTTTGCGTCCCAATAGAACCCGTAATAATGGTAACCGTCCAAACCGAGGTTACCCCTCATCAGGGGGACCCTTGTGTCGAGTTACCACCTAATAGAGGTTCAGACTACGCGACCTAAGAGCTATGCCACCTCTCAATCCGGTGAAGCAGTAAAGGCTAGCTTCTCTGTGCCAACTGTGATAGTTTGTCCAAAAAAAAAATACGCGACGGTTAGCGAATGGAGTGTACCAGAGATGTTACCAAGGAATATTTCTTGATTTTGATATTGGTAGGTTTATGACTATTTAAGGCTGGTTATAAGCTTTCACCGATCCTATTCCCATTGCTACAGGCCGGGCACACATGGTAACATGGACTTTTGTACTAAAGAACCAAACATTCTAAATGATCGCTGTCATCCTGGAGTCGCGACACTAATTTATACATTTAATATGCAAATAAAATTATCAAAATAGATTGGAGTCGGTATAATATAATATACAATGTGTTTTATTTATTTAATATTCAGAACATTCCGTGAAGTGTTAAAGAATACGTTTAAATGAAAATAATTTTAAAATAACGATCCATTTGAAGAGACGTATATTTAAATAAATGTCTTTAGAAGTGCTACAAATATACATGAGTAATATTTGAAAAACATGATACGATCGAATATATTTCCAAATAAAATCGACTTCAAATCGAATCAAAGTTAACCATTATTACGCGCGGACGCCCTGTTTGTATTTCCGAATTATCGTAGGAATATTACGAAATATATTAATCAGAATCTAAGTAAAGTCCAATTAAAAATAAATCATTAAAATCGGTTGGCTTAATGTAAGACCTACGAGTATATGGTTTTCACACGGATGCCGTTGTCAGAATTGGACTAAACTGAAACTGACGCGAAAGCACCAGAAAAAATGAGTCATCAAAATCACCCATTCGAAAGTTAAGAGATGAAACATATAGACATTTTGAAGACCCTCTATTTCTGTAGTCGGTTGAAAAATAGATGCACAAGAAATCATAAACACAAGGTGGTATAAATCGACATCGCAAGTGGAGTTATAAAGTGAACTAACGCTTGTGGTCCAAGTTATCGGGACTTTTCGAGTGGAATTATTTAATTTATTCTTTATTGGTGTAAGCCTTTAAATTAGTATCTTGTTTGAATTATTCTCACCTCTCAATATTTCAGACATATTACATTATTTTAATGTGTTTAACATTATACACCGCCGCGTCTCTAATCTGTCCGTCTGTTTTTTTGATACTAATGAACGTTTTTTTTTTTATGACGAACTACACAGATTGGCCAGAGAGGCTGGCCTTGACTGCTTCACCGGATTGAGAGGTGGCACAGCTCTTAGGTCGCTTAGCCTGAACCTCTATTGCTAGTAACTCGACACAAGGGTCCCCCCGGTGAGGGGTAACCTCGGCTTCCAAGCCGTCCACGGTTACTATGTTTTACGCGTAAGCATACCGATCTGAGGGCGCCCGAGAGGGCCGAACCACGACTCGGTCGGTTGCTATTTCACGGATAATCTAAGAGACATTCAAAAGCTAAACTAACTTTGAGTGCCACTTCGACAAGCGTTGGCGCTGGGAGAAGAAGTGGCCGAAGAAACTCCAGCAACGCTCCTAATCCTATTGAGGGGGTGTGATCAAAAGTGTCAATAACATAATGGGTTAGAACCATCTTCGAAGCCCAGCTTAAGCTCAGTCGGAATGGTTAACAACAATGTTATTATGAAATCTGTAATTTTTAGAATATGGAATATTTTTCTTAACAAATACTGTATGCCAGACAGAGTCGGAACAGACCGCTAGTTAAGAGAGTAAAGCGATACAATATGTATATTGATCAGTATTATATTATTAATGGTAATTATATTCACGTATTCATTTGTGTTGTAAATGGACACCGTCATGGCGCAGAGCTAATGCTGGTGTCGGAGAGCCGTAAAGTTTTTATTTGGGCAGCTTTTTCGTTCGTGGATAAAGATATGTCCCACTGTTGGGCGCAGGCATTCTCTGTAAAGAGAACGGCATAGTCCGCCACGCACTCCTAGCGCGGATTGACAGACTTCACATTCCTTCCTCCTCCTCCTTTTTCCGTTTCCTCACGACGTTTTCCTTTACAATAACAAACAAATTCATCAATTTTCAATTCAAAAACAAATTCATTTGTGCTGGCACCGGGGATTCAAGGTTGCCAGCGTACTATGCAATTTGTGATAACCGCCCAGACACTGAGTTACCACGGGTCATTAAGTATTAAGAGATCACAAAATAATGTCATTAAATTGGAATTAATGATTTATTTAACGGTACGGGGTGCGGCAGTAGTCCCCGCTCCGGGCAGTGCAGGCTGTGGTTCTATTGTAGGCAATCTGTCGGCACTGGTCCGGGCGCGAGCTGATAGCGTCGTGGTATTTTGTAATTCGGACATTGTTCTAGTGAGGCTACGGTACCTATTTGACCTCGGCCTGCCTCTTGCCCGCAGTATACACAGCGCCGATAGCTATCGTGGCGCAGCAAGGATTTTCTTCCTATAACAAGATCAACATCTCGTTGAGTTATTGGACAGAGTGCTTGTTGGACTTATTTCACTAACTGTTGCCAGCAGGGACAATACGTCGTGAAGTTTTTGTAATTGTGTTTACATAAGAAAATATTAGTAAGGATTACATAATATATCACTTTAAATCCTCTTTCAATTATACACAAAAACTGTACACGATTCCGGCATAAAAAGTGTATGTCTGTATCGCCTATGCGTTATAATCTCAGCGCCAATTTTCGCCCAGATCCGTTCAGCCGGTGTGGCGTGGAAACACATTTTACACGATTCAACACTTATATATAATGTTAGTATAATAAGGATCGGAATTTCTGATTTTAATATGAAAACAACTTTTTACAACATGAATGTAAATGTATTATATATACGGTACATTTACCAAAATAACATTTTTTACAATTTTTATCTATCTGTCTGTCGGTTCCAGCTAATATTTGCAACGGCTGACAGATTTTGATGGGATTTTAACTGGCAGATAGTTGATGTAATAAGGAGTAACTTAGACTATTTTTATTTAACCGACTTCAAGAAAGGAAGATTTTTGATCAGGTACATTATGTAAATAATTAATTAGTTGGATAGCTTAGTCGTGATCCCACTAGTTCTGTCCATCTATACCTGGATCTGTTTTTTTTTAATTTATTTAATATTCGATGAATAATTTGGCGAGCAACATACATACGTATTGCGCGTATACGAACGTGTAGAACGTTCCCGAATATCTACACAAATGAATGAAATTGGAGTGATAACATTTACATAAATTATATCGCGTAGAAGGCGACTAAAAGGGGCCTCGGGTTCACTGGGCGACAAGGGTGGGGGCCTTTGTCGTCCGCCAAGATGGACCCGGGAAGAAGACGACAACGGCTGGCGCGTGTCGCCTTGCACTGCGAGGACACAGGGGGGAGGTTACTCCCTCCCCTCGGGACGTGCTCTCCTTGAGCACAGTGCAGAGGGGTTCCACTGGAGATCCCGGAGCCCCTCGTCATGCACCGAGGAAAGGGCCACGGGGGAGGTTTTAGTGGGTAAAAACCCCACATAACCGCCGCCTTCCCCCAGAAGGCGGGGTATCTTTTTGAAGATTTCCTCCCCGTTAACAAAAAAAAAGCCTGACAGAGAATACCTTCAGGCAATAAGTCAGCTTTTGTATACTTTTGTGCATATAAAATTTAAATAAATAAATATTTCATCTGTATCACGTTCATAGAATTTATGGGAAATAAAAATGATATGACAATGTAATGTATCTTACATTATTCCTGGTATACAATGTACTATTTCTGTGTGGACACGATCGTCAGAGTGCGGAGAACGCATTAGCTCGGCACGAGAAAGGCCGGAAACATCTCTGTGGGAAGGTTAATTACGGATCGTTAATCGGAGACGTGTACGTATCTAGATTATTTCTCACTTTCTTGTCGCTTGATTTGGGTTATTAGTTCAAGTGAGGGTTTCCGTTCCTGTAGCCTAGATCATGGTTATATGCTTTAGGCCGCTGTTAGCCGAAAATACTTGCGATACGCCACTGTATCTAACATCAACAATTTGCTGTCGGAACCTACGCACAGAAGGATTAACAGCGGCAAGCACCAGAGCTAGCCGCTGTTGCAGAAGGAATTTACAATTCTTAATTCAAATTTTGATTGAGGTCTTCAGTCATTTCTTGAACGCATTTTGTAAATGTCGGTATTGTAATCGTCAATTGGGGCTGCAGTGATTACAAGCTATATTAGTTGTTAGTTGTTGTCGTTGTATCGTCTGACCGTTACTGAAGGTTCTCACCGCTTTCTATAGACCGGAAGTGTAGAGGGCGGTGTCGGCGGTGCAATCGATTAGTCTCAGAGCTGGCCGGAGTGTAGCCAGCTGGTGTCGCCTGATTACTTTTTGATGTGGCGATAAATGTGACTTATGCGGTTTTGGGCTAACGGCGAAAACGTTTGTGTAATGACAGGCTTTGTGCTCAGGCGGGGCTGATGTGCGAGTTGTTATTATGTCGGCCGGCGGCCCCGGTCTCTCAGTCCCGTTATCAGTAAACATGCGCAGTAATCAAAAGTTATACGATCTCAATTGTTACGCTGAACGCATATCCCTACAATATATTTATATAATAGAGAAAATGTTTGGGTTTGATCCGTATTGGCAGAGAAACGGCTGGACCAATTTCAATGAAACTTTCAGGGAATTCTTAGATTGACCTGGCGAGTAATATTGTAAAGTTTGATGATGATCGAAGGATCTTCTCTTTGTGAACTGTCAAATAGATTTTATTTACTATGATGATATTCTATTGTTTTATAACACAAATTTGTATTGACAATGATAAGTATTATGTAATTAAATGATAAGAATCATATTGTATTTACTGATATGTACATGGGTGTAGGAAATGATCTTCACCCGCTCGAGAAGAGAATGAATACGGAGAGAAATTAACAATTTTATATATTATGAGAATTAAATTAAATATTTAATGATGTAAATTTATTAAAATAAAACAAAATCTAGGTCGGCGCAGCGGGCTGGGTATGCTAGTATTTAATATTTTTAACAATTAAAGGCACTGACTTGTGAACCACAGGTCTATCAGTACCTAGCTCGGGTGTCAGGGACTTCAATTTTTTTTGTATTTGTGCGAAATAAAGTTTATTATTATTATTAAAGAAGATGTATGGAGAATTAGAGACGAGAGAGGTGTCACAGAATCGTGAACAATAGAATCCGTAATGTCTACCTAACCCTTTAGATCGACGGCGTATTACTACACTATTCGATAAGATAACAAGTGTTCTTCTAAAATATTTTTGTTATATATATAGAAATAAACAGATTTTTTTAAAATTCGTGAAAACGTATCTAAAATAACTACATCTTTATTTACAAGGATATGGTTTACTGTAACATGTTGATATTGTGTGTAGAGTTTCACATATTCTGTTCAAAAGTGTGTAAATCTTATAACTAGTACCTAACGTTACAATTAACTACCACAATTATATAAATACAACGGGAGTGTCTGTTTCTAATATTAACATAACGACTACACTTTTTACTACATGTATTTTGTTGTCCGTTTCTGTCCGCTAATCTTTAGAACGGCCGAACCGGTTTTGACGGGACTTTAACTGACAGATAACTGATGTAATTAATTTAGGTTAGTTATTATTTAACCGACTTGAAAAAAGGAGGTCATTGACTAGGTATATACTGAAAATAATTAATTAGTTGAATAGTTTGGTTGTGTTTAGTAATCATCGCAACAATTCCTACAAAATAATAAATGTGAAAGTTGGGATGGATGTTTGTCACTTGATTACTCGGGACCGGCTGGACGATGGAATTTGTCACACAGATAGATTATAGTCTGGAATAGGTCATAGACTTCTTTTTATTTAACTGACGTCAAAAAGGTTACCGGTTTAATTATAATTTGTGTGATTTGTCTGTTATTTAATAGTTTTTCGAATTTCTAGTGGACATGTACGTCCAAACAGAAAGTGAGTGTGTGAGATAGAGAGCGCTTGATCAGAGCAGGCGGCGAGTAGAGAGCTTTATACTTTTGCATAAGAGCCAATGGTAACGTCGACCACAACAATTTAGCACAAACGGTAATCCTGTCCTCATTAATTTGTAAATAACCCAATGTACCTTCACCAGTACAAACAGGACGCAGTTAAAAGCTAAATAAACTGAGCAACTTTTACGTTAAATCCCACGCAAAGTCGCGGGCACAGCCAATAGCTCAATATATCGTTGGCAACACACAACCTCGAAATATCTAGGTGCACTATCACCATCAACATGTTACGCTAATGTCTAATATCATGTCATTAACGGCACAATTTTCGTTTTTAGGTAAGCAATGAACTGCGAGCGACGGGCGGTAAGTCAGCGTGGGGGACCACGAGGTCGGCGTACGGTCTGCAAAACATATAGCACTGGTAATCATAGTATAGCATGGTGTACGCACCGACTTCGCCTCAGGTCGTGCTACAAGCAGCTAGCATATTGTTGTTAAATAAAACTTCTTTACGTACGCGTGACTTGTGGAGTAAGCTGGTGAGACTGATACGAAAACTACATGACTAATTTCCCCATCCCCGTTCCACCATCGGACTCTATGAAGCACTGCAGGATTTCATCCTTTGTTGTGAACATCCCTCAAACCCCAACGAAGCGCTTTGCTTCGTTTTCAATATTCGCACAGCATATGACTGGAATATTTTGCCTGCGTCTGTCTTTCCCTCCGGTTATAATGTGGGTATTTTTAAGAATAGAGTGTATAGACATTTACCAAGCTAGTGAGTCTTACCATACAGGACTGCATTTCCACTTAACATCAGGTTGGATCGTAGTCAAGCACTTGCTTAGAAAGTATAAAAAAACTGTGATCGGCCGAGGCGAAGGAAAGTTGAGAGGGAGATATAAATTACTGAAGATAGAAAGAGATTAATGTTTCGTATATTACTGTAACGATAAGAGAGAGAGGTGCGAGCACAAGTTTTCTCTCATAGCCAGTTACGTTTCGTATATCTAAGACACAGTGCAGCCCTATTGCCTGTATCACACTATAGGAGCAAGAGAGAGCAGTGCGCGCGCATATTATCTTCCTCTCTTGAACAATCGTTAATTTATTATACATATATGTGTGTATATATATATACACATACGTATAGGCAGAGCTAGAGAAGTTTTACTTCTCTTCTGAAACTAGTAGGAATTGAACCGACATAATATTTTGCATAAATAATTCATCAACAATTCGATAAAGCGCCATCTGTGATCAGAGAGTTGAACTACGCTTAATAGTCACACTATCTGCCGCCGAGTGTACGACTGTACCACTTCCGTTATTTATTTTTCTTACGGTTTTAGTAATAAAAAGAAGCAAATTCAGGAGTCAACGTTTCCTTACTGTCTACACCAGACGTTATCGAAGTAGCGAAGGGCGACGAGAGGTTTTTCTGGCTGTCACTACAGACACATTCAGACGAGCTTTTTCTGCCATTACCAGCTAACATATTGTAGGTGTCATGAACAGTTTATTTTCCTTGCAACATTTACCTACTTCGTATCAAATTAACTAGTTAAATACGTTCTTAAAATATTGCAATAAATAAAAATTTTATTGGTTGAAGCGTTTGAATAATATTTTAATGTGGTTTGTCAGAATTGGACTACCAATTACCAAAGTAAACAAAACAATTAGTAGAAAATGTGTGCGTGTCGGGATGTGTCTTAATATGATACTATCTTTACAGAGAACATTGGTGCCCAGCGGGACACATGTACAATTATATATAGCTGTAACTTTCTTACATTGAAATTATACAAGCGTTATGCGTGTATCTAACATTTATAATACTAGTATGACATATCACTGGACCCCGAGTCTGGTAAAACTGTGTACAAAATGAACATTCATAGGCATCACAGTGGCCGATATTTGCTATTTTTAATAGATTTTTAGGTAAATTGTGTCACTATGGTTTACCGATGACATACCACTGGCATGACTACATTTGGCTTGTTAGGTAATGATATAACGATAATTGATTCACTATAATCCATCGGTTTTACATTGGTGTCATAATGAAACGTTCCCAAACACAGAGTTTCCTTCGTGGAGCCTGTACGCTCTGCTTACACCTATAACACAGGAATGAAGAACTTCAGACATATATCATGTCGCGTTTGAGACAATTACAATTGATATTTATGTGTCCTGTCACGGCCCACACGACATGTAACGTGCCTCACGAATAGCTTTTATTTAAGCTAGCTACAATAGAGTTTGAGATCGAGTGTCCGAAGCTAATTCGAGTGTGCCAAGTCGACCGCTTTTTAACCTACTATCTAGGTTCTCTTATTCTGTATTTTTGTTTTATGTTACTGTTATTATTGTATAAAACAGAAGACTGCAGAGAAAAGACGGAAATATAAATATATAGAAGTTCACTCACGGTTCGCACAAGTCTTTCTCTTTCCTGAAGAGGCCACCTGTACAATAGGCTTGATAAAATTCTTAATCTGTTCCCGCTAAATAAGAAAAACTGTAAAAACAAAATATCTGATTGGTTAAAATCCTTAAACTATTAAGAAACGGAAAATATAATACAAGTTAATACCTAAATATTAATCAGTTTCCGCAAATTTTATAGATAAAAAATAATAAACACATTCACACACACACATGACACGTAACAACAATTATATATCTATATTACTTCTTTATATATATGTATATATATATATATATACATATATCTTTATTTATTTATAAATATTTATGTACATATAGATACCTTAGTTTTAAAAGTTTTGTTAAAATCCGTGGGGTTTATGCCTGGTGATCCATCACACATAATAGTAATTTAAGTAAGTTGTTATTGAAATTATTGTGGGACAATAAAAATGTTTGTTTGTTTGTTGTATCAAAATATCATACATGTTGTGACATCTAGTATAGATAAGTTCAGTTGTCGCTTGCCACCAAGACGCGTAGTTTCATTTCAGTTACCTCATAACTTTGGACTGGGTGTGTGGTGTTTTTCGCGTGCTCCCATTTAAATTTGGTCCAATTCTGTCAATGACATCCATGAGAAAACCATACAAGTGTTAAATTTGCATCAAGTATGTGCGCTACAAATGGACGAATAACTCAATAACTCATCAACCAATTTCGATGATTCGTGTTTTATTGGAAAGGATGTACTTGAAGAGCAGTTTGAAGAGAGTTTGGTTTGTGTCTGATTAATCGGTTTTTGTTTTTAGTCCGTAAATATACTTGTTAATGTTCGTGAACTCATAGCGTCGTTATTTATAATCTTGGTATCGTTTGGATTATCGATTTATACTTTAAAATTGTTTAAAATTTATTGACGTATTACATATGTAATATTGTATGACCATTTCACATATAAACAAATGTCAGCAACGGAATACAAACTCGGTAAAGATAAAGATAAAGGTAAAGATAAAGCTTACAACTTAATAAAATTATCAGTTTTTATTACATAAAAGCTTTTTAATATTCTTAATATCAATTATTAGTAATAAAAAAGTTATAAGACGATAAGGAAACGAGAATAAGTGTAAAGAAACAGGCCGCGTCTGCTGTTTGCCAGTGACGTTTCATTATGACACCGGTGTATTACAATGAATCAATTATCAATACATCATTACCGAATACTCAAAATACTGACACACTATCGGCGTGCCAGTGGGACGCCATCAGTAAGCTGGGAATAGAATAAATCAGAACCTATCAATATTCCCATCAAACTACTCTGAAGTATAGTTTTCAATAAAAAAATAATCATCGAAATCGTTTAGCTTGAGTTATTCGTCCATCCGTCGCGCACATAGTAATACAAATTTAAAACTTATATGGTTTTCTTACGAATATCATAATTTTGAAGCATCAATAGCCTAATGGTTAAGGGTACGGTCTGCGAATCGTAGAGTTAAAATCCACCATTCGACTATAGATGTGAAATCTCCCAGCACAAGCTTAAGCTCACTTGGAGTGGCTAACAATAATGTTATACATATTTATGAAAAAACCAGCTTTCAAAACATTATCAGAATTGGACCAAATTGAAATGGAAAAATAGAATTACAAAAAATTATTTACCCAGTCGTAAATAGAATGTAGGAACAAAAATACACACGAATTGAGAACTTCCTCCTTTCGAAGTCAATTGCCAATGAATGCTGAGTTACCCAGTTTCCTCAGGACGTGCCGCGTACGGCGCAGCTGTAATTAAAAATTCGGACACAAATTTCCGAGCTTTTTAGGGAAAGTTGCGTCGCTAATGAGGCAGCAGGCAAACTAAAGGCGGCGCTAATGTAATATTCGAGCCTGTAATCTGAAACTGTGGTGTGTATCGCGCGCGGACCCTGACGTGGCGGATATGATTTATAATCCGGGACCCCAAGAGACAGCGGCCGGGAAATTATTTTGATTTTAAATTGGATGCAACTTATTACGGCCCTCCATTGCACGGCGGGTCTCGTGTAAGTGGTCGGTGGTTTTAAATGCAAAGGTCTCATGTTTTAGGACATAAATTTTGTAAGCCCAAATCTTATTTCTTGTTTTCTGCATATTTTAATACCTGTACTTACGGCTTCTAGAGTTCAAATTTATTACCCTTATATATTACGACACAACTGAGGTAAAAATTCTTTAGCTCCCTCTATATATATGTATACATATATATAATATATACATAATTGTTCAAGAGAGAAAGAAAATGTGTGCGCGGTCTTACTCTTACAGTGTGATACAGACAATAGGCCTGCACAGAATCTTAGACATACGTAACGTAACTCTCTTTCTATCTTCACTAACCTATATCTCCCTCAACATCCGTACGCCTCAGCCGATCACACTTTTCGTGACGCATTAACTAGCTTACTCCTTAAGTCAAGTGTGCGTTAAGTCAAATTTTAGATGATAGAAGTTTACTTCAGACATCTAAAGTAGACGCGGTTTTTTAAAGTTTTAAATTACATGTGAAATATGTGAATTAACGTTTATTGGCAGTTGTAGTTCCTGTAGTTGTAGTTGTTGTTGTGTGGGTCGTGAGAGCGGGGCAGGTTCTTGCGCCAGTTGTGTAACGAGCTAACAGACCGTTGAAACGTTCGCGCAGCATCTCAAATAGAGAGCTTATTACACAAGTACACAAAAAGTGTCCGGTCGCCGCGGACGCTCACGACGCCGCCACACGGGAGTGGGTACGCGCCCAGCGCTCTGACACTTAATTACGCCGGTCACGGTCCCGCTGAGGAAATCTTTTGTGCTCTTTTCCGAGCGTCAAGAAATGTAACAAAACGGTTCGTGTTTTTTTTCGTTGAAACGATCTTTAGTGCGACGAGTGCGCCGGACGGCTTGATGAGAAAGCTTTGTGCTCGTGACCCGCGCGCTGTGACCAATCGCCGCTCCGGACACCGACTTTTTTTAACAAAGGATTGCAGAGGGCTCGGCCGTCCTCGTAATGGTTACGGACTTTTTATTACTTTTATCGAACGCCTTGAGTTACAATTAGACGTTTTAATGTAAGCATTTTGCATAGTTCAGACGGGAACTTCGTCTTTAACAAAATATTACTGCTTTTTACTGTTTGTTACAATGTTGCGGAGCTCATCGAATATATGTTAGCCGGGGCGACTAGTTTAGTTCGCTCTTTGATCAGTTTAACGAATGTTTTGTGAATAGAATTCAAATTGGAGAGACTAGGTGTGTTAGCCCGGAGCGCTCTTTCGCCGAACTTTATCACCTTTAAGTTTGGTCTAATAAGAACTAAATTAGCAATATGTGCGTGACAAACGGACAAATAACTCAATATCACACCAACTTTTCGATGATTCATTTTTTATTGAAAAGGATGTACTTTAAGAGTAGTTTGATTAGGTTCTCTATTTCGTAATATTCCCATTTTTTGAAGTCGGTTCTGTTTCAACCTGAGATACTTCCCAGTGCTATGTTCACAGGAGGATTGAGCCGCTCTACGTCCTAAGCTCATAGTTTCTCCTTTGCTACTAATTAAGACACGGCCGGGCTGACCTCTCGTAAATAACGTCGTGGAAAATATTTCTTAAAGCTATCGCCGTACAAATCTTTACAAGTTAGTTTAGCCCGACTGAATTCTTCATGGCAGAGCTTCGATAAATTGGCCATTGTGAGGCTGGAGCTGATAGCTGGGCCAGTCAGGAGGTCGCCACCCGCCCCGCCCGCGTCCCCGCCGCCATCTGGCAGCTTTCAATTTACGGGGGCCATTATAGGATTTGACATTTCTTTTTTTTTATGATACGAATTATACAGATTAACTGGAGAAGCTGGCTTGTCTCACCAGATTAAGAAGTGGCTTAGCTCTTAGGTCGTGTAGCCTGAACCTCTATCGCTAGTAACTCGACACAAGGTTCCCCCGTGAAGGGTAACCTCGGCTTAGACGGTTACTATTTTACGCGTAAGTATTTCGATCCGAGGGCGCCTGAGAGGGCCGAACCTCGCCTCGGTTTTGGGTACGGTCTGCGAATCGTAAGGTCGTAGGTTCGAATCCACCATTCGACTGTTGACGTTTTTTCTGGAGGTGGAGCTCCTCTTTTTGCATGCAGAGTATTATGCGCCGGTATTCTGCGCGGTGGTGTTTTCTGGAGGTGGAGCTCCTCTTCTTGCATGCAAAGTATTATGCGGGTAATGATTTGGTTCAATACTCTTTTCAATCGTTGTCCCGTTCATGATTTCTAAGGAGACCAATTGTTTGGTGCAACCCACCGGTTCAGGGCCTGGGAGCTTTAGGCTATAAAAATAATTGTACAGGGGTGAAATACGATTTCTTTTGTGACGAACTACACAGTTGGCCAGAGAAGCTGACCTTGACTGCTTCACCGGATTGAGAGGTGGCATAGCTCCTATAGGGTGAGATCCGAACAGGTATAAATGACTACCTACTCCTCAGCTAACAAAGCTGATCGTCGCCGCTAGAGATGTCGCCGTCCCGCTCGCGCACGGGCCCCGCGCCGCACCATGCGCCGGCGGGGAGTCCGATCGTATCGGCCGGCACCACAAATATCCAGCCGCCAGGTTCCGGAATCGCTCCGAGCATGACGCCATTTTGTTATGGACACTTAAAAATAAATTATCTGATTTTGTGAGCATTGCTCTTGACGTGGCGGCGCGCCGTGCTCTGTTTTGAACACTTAAATGAATTAACTTTGGGCTCGATTCGAAATAATCGTGTTTGTTTAGTTTGTAAAGTGCACATTTAAATAACTTATACGACCACTTTTTGCTTTGGAAACATGAGCTGTACTAGACGGGGACTTAGGCTGCTTAAGTTGTTTCCTAAACTTATATCTGACTTCCGTCATAAGTTATTTCATAAGATACAACGAAAGCATCACACAAAAAAACATTAGCAATAAACAAGTTTACTTAATACAATATCCTATTGTGTGTGCCAGTTATATTATAGATGTACATACCATTCACTATTTAAAGAACGTAAATTATCAACCGACTTCAAAAAAAAAGGAGGAGGACTCTCACTGACAGATAATACATGCATACATGATGACAAGGAGTAAATACTTTTATTGTATTACACGGGACGCAACTAGTATAATTACAGACAACGTAAAGAAATTTTACAGATTTTATTTTGTCTTAGTTTTTAAATTGAGAGTTACATGTTCGTGGCGTATTTACACGATCCCGAACAGTAATTATAAACATCATGACTTACATGTGGCACCGCAAGTGGACAACCCGTGATAGCTCAGTGTCCAGGTCGCCGCAAGTTACATAGTACACAAACAACCGGATTTTGATCCCGGGTGCCGGCACCAATTTCTAAGTTACAATTTTAAATGTTGATTTCCCACGAGCTCGGTGAAAGAAAACATCGTGAGGAAACTTAGGCGTGTTAGAAAATTTTCTAACACGTGTGAAGTTCTGCGAATCGTAAAGTCGTGGGTTCGACCATTTGACTATTGACGTGAACCATCTCCCAGCAAAAGTTTAAGCTTAGTTGGTTAACAAAAAAAGATTCACGCTACGATACTCCCTCTGTACTACATACATACAAGTTTAAGCAGGCATTGTAACACATACACAATCCACCTAGATTTCAAACAGGCATTCGAGAGTTACAGATGTATTGCGCCTGCGAATCGATCCCTGAATCCGTGAAGATAAAGACCTCTTATTTAATATCTAAATCACAGAAAGTATCCCATATTGTACGGTAATTGTTACTAGTAATTACATAATTACTATAAGATAATTATAGAGAATTCTGTAAAGATGAGTAATGCAGCAACACCACACCGTCCGGCCGTCGAGGTCCGGAACCTGTTTGCCCCTCGCCCCGCCCGGGGACCAGCGGCTACCTTCACATCAGCGTGCATATAGATCAGAGATACGGCGAGCAATAGGGAACATGACAACTTGTGTCGTACATCTCCAGTCCGGTCCGAGATATTATAAGCAAGCCTAGTGGCTAATTGACTTACGACCTGATTGTTGCGGGGTCGAATCCCAGTCGATTTGTACCAATTGACTGGCGTTATTAACTTTCGACTGGGTGGATCGATTTCGACGTTTTTTTATGTCTATGCTGGTGCTTCCATTTTGATCCCGTGTCCAGGTCTGACGTCAGATGCTTGAGGAAACTATATAAGTATTTAATTTTGTATTATTATGCATTAAGTATTTGTTTAGGTTCTGATTAATTGTATTTCGTAATATCCCTATTCTATTTGAAGTCGGTTTGTGTTTTTGCTCGTAATTAAATTTTTATAACCTCATGACTTTAGACTGAACCTGTTGTTAAAAATTAAAAATAATTTATTGAAACCAAAACTTAAATTATCTTTAACACAACGTGACTGTGATGACATAACAAGTGAAACTAGAGGTTTGTCTTAGTAAAAGGGATATATTAATTTGGTAATACATACAGTACGCAGCACACCATTTGACAGTCAACCACAGACGGGGCAGAGGTTACCAGAAGCAAATCATAATGTATAACAGTATTTATATTGTCTTTCAACAATGATATTGAACCTATTTCTTTAGACTTTCTTACGTCTAAACTGGACCGAGCTTGTATCTTAGACGTTAGCCTTTTCCAGAAAAATGATTTATACAGAGACAAGACGTGTGTCCAAGTTTAAACAGGTATATTACAAAACTTATTAGTAGTTATCGTCCCTCGCTTGACATCGAGTACGTAGACAGGGTTACCACTGTACGTACAGAATCAGGAATATCATTTTTTTTAATACGAAATACACAGATTGGCCAGAGAAGCTGGCCTTGACTGCTTCACCGGATTGAGAGGTGGCGTAGCTCTTAGGTCGCTTAGCCTGAACCTCTATTGCTAGTAACTCGACACAAGGGTCCCCCCCGTGAGGGATGACCTCGGTTTGGACGGTTACTTTGTTACGCGTAAGCATTCCGATCCGAGGGCGTCCGAGAGGGCCGAACCACGGCTCGGTCGGTCGCTATTTCACAGATAATCTAAGGGACATCAAAAAGCTAAGAGTAAGTAACTTGAGAGTGCCACTTCGGGAAGTGTTGGCACTGGGAGAAGAAGTGGCCGAAGAAACTCCAAGGAATATCATGTTACTCTTAATATGTTATTAATATAACAATAATATTTATGTTTGTTCATCCAATGGCATCCATGGGAAAACCATATAAGTCATGTATATGATCTTGTCAGTTGCGATTGGTGAGCTGACGATATCTAGTGAGTTGGCCGCAATCTGTGTGCGGCTGCAGGACTAGCAGACACGTCCGCGCGCGAACGGTGATTTGAAGTCTCTGTGCTGTCACGGGACCTCTACGCCATTGACTGATAGCTGCAGTGATAACACTTCGTCATTGAACTAATTTGTGGATACACCATTGGGTGACGCATGCAGAATACCCGGCACACAAATGAATACAATTCAACATAAGATTTTATATCTAAGAGAGATTGGTGTTTTCCCAACATTTTATATTTTTAACAAGCTGTGCCTCGCGGTGTTGTCCGCGACTTAAAAAATATGACCCTTTCTGTTAATACAAGGTGTATGCACAATTTAATAATTTTATTTATTTGTATAGATAATGTTAGAGTTCTTAAAATAAAATTAGCCAAAGTTAGTCCTTACTACGGCAGCGTTCACTGGCAATACAGTGACAGTCCCGTCAAAATCGGTCCAGAGATTAGTCGGAACGAACAGACAAAAATTGTAAATAAAGTACCGTATATTTAGTTAGTTTATTATTAAAAATTAAAAATAATTTTAAATTAATATAATACAACATGACTGTGATGATATAACAAGTGAAACTAGAGGTTTGTCTTAGTAGACGAAATACACAGATTGGTCAGAGCCTTGACTGGCATAGCTCTTAGGTCGCTTAGCCTGAACCTCTATTGCTAGTAACTCGACACAAGGGTCCCTCCCGTGAGGGATGACCTCGGTTTGACGGTTACTTTGTTACGCGTAAGCATTCCGATCCGAGGGCGTCCGAGAGGGCCGAACCACGGCTCGGTCGGTAGCTATTTCACAGATAATCTAAGGGACATCAAAAAGCTAAAGTAACTTGAGAGTGCCACTTCGGGAAGTGTTGGCACTGGGAGAAGAAGTGGCCGAAGAAACTCCAAGGAATATCATGTTACTCTTAATATGTTATTAATATAATAATTTTTATATATGTTTGTACATTCAATGGCATCCATGGGGAAACCATGTCAAGTATATGATCTTGTCAGTTGCGATTGGTGAGCTGACGATATCTAGTGAGTTGGCCGCAATCTGTGTGCGGCTGCAGGACTAGCAGACACCCGTGTCCGCGCGCGCCACGATAATTTGAAGCCGGCGTGACAGCCTCTGTGCTGTCACTCCACCTCTATGCCATTGACTGATAGCTGTTGTAAGTGATAACACTTTGTCATTGAACTAATTTGTGGATACACAATTGGGTGACGCATGCAGAATACCCGGCACACAAATGAATACAATTCAACATAAGATTTTATATCTAAGAGAGATTGGTGTTTTCCCAACATTTTATATTTTTCACCAGGAAATAATAAATCTTTATAGTTAACAAGCTGTGCCCCGTGGTGTAGTCCGCGACTTAAAAAATATGACCCTTTCTGTGAATACAAGGGGTATGCACAATTTAATAATTTTATTTATTTGTATAGATAATGTTAGAGTTCTTAAAATAAAATTAGCCAAAGTTAGTCCTTACCACGGCAGCGTTCACTGGCAATACAGTGACAGTCCCGTCAAAATCGGTCCAGAGATTAGTCGGAACGAACAGACAAAAATTGTAAAAAAGTACCGTATATTTAGTTAGTTTATTATTAAAAATATATCCTAATTGTTTTTAATCATTCAAAGAATACATGTATAATTTAGAATGTGTATTAATGTATAAATATTTTTTTAAATTTATTAATCTAATAAAGTAAATTCGTTATATGTTAATTGTCTATTCCTATCGTAATACTTTAGAGTGAGCTTCCCGGCGGACACTCCGACAATAATGGTCAAAATTAGGAGAACACGACACATAAAATATATCAATCCAATCCGATATTATCGAATTGACGCGATATATCGCTCTGTTCGACGTATTTCATCCGATAACTAGAAACTGTATGTACTTATATGATAGTACACTGCTACCGTCCGCTGCGGCAGCACTAGTTCTATAATCTGTGCAGATTACGATAAATTGAAAACATTTATGCAATATATTGTATTGCATAAATATAACATTACAATATATCGATCGAAAAATATATCGATACATTTTTTTGCACGAACATCCCTAATAGAAATACGTAAACATTTGTACAGAATGTATTGTTGTGTACGTATTACGTCGTAAGTTTTGACGTCGACTTATTTCACAACAACACGACACCATTTCATGATTCAATAAATAAATGTTTCGGATAATTGTCACGGCAATAAACTACGCGGCCGAGGTGATCGTCTAAAACGTTACAGGCTCTGTAAAAATAATTCGAGATGTACTTAGTGGATTTATGTGAAACGCTTTATCCAATAAAGTAAGGAACGTCTCGTAAATCGTGGAGACAAGGGGCGGAGGCGCGGCGGGGGCAGACGCCTCGCGAGTGGGCGCAGCGCCCGTTATGTGCTAGGCCTAGGGCACAGCCATTATAGGGCTCCGCTATAAGTCTGTTAAGAGAATCTTGCCCTTATACACACTTGATAAACTAGTCACTTCCCCCTGCCTCCATTGAAAGATTTTATTGGCAGGACGAGCTGCAGCCCGCAGTGTGACAAATGACAAATAAACGGCCAGCAAAAAATACTAAATTTATTTGTTCGTTGTGTTTTCGTCGTGCTCAAATATTTTTATAATATTTTCACTGTCAAGTAAAACAAGTTTATTAGAACTTAAAAGTATACATATATCATATACGTATAGATAACAACAGATATAGTTACAAGTAAAAACAAAAACCGACTTCAAATCGAATCAAAAGTCGTTATTACGCGCGGACGCCCTCTGTATATCTTCAAATTATCGTGGGGATGGTACGAAATAGAATTATTGGGAACCTAACCATACTTATCATCTTTTGCAGTACATTCATTCCAATAAAAAATATTATTCATTGAAATCGGTCATATTGAGTTATTCGTCCGTTTGTCACGCACATACGCCTATACAAATTTAAGAATTATATGGTTTTTTCATGGTCGTTCTTGTCAGATTTGAACTACACTTGAAGCACTAGCTATCAAATACAAAATTGGTTCACTCAGTCCAAAGTTACGAGGTAACACACATAAAAAAATATATACAGATGAATTGAGAACCTCTTTATTTGAAGTCGGTTGAAAATAAATTTTTGTTCGATAGAAGAGAGGTCAGTTGGTCTGTAAATGTAGGCCGGTCGCCGCTGAAGTCTGTCACAGCGAGGTCTCGTCGTCTATATGTAGTATTTATCTGAATAACCTCTGGTGAGAAATTAATTCACGTGTCAATGTTTATATTTAACATCTGAGTAGAATCACGAATGGCAACAGAACTGGAATAAAGAAAGCGGCAACTAACAGATGAGAACGAGCGGGTGCGAACGTTACACCAGTTAATATTAATATATTTAGTCCAATTTGCTCCGGCGTATCGAAACAAGATACATTGGGGCCGCGTAACTCAGCGCCTAGACAGCGAACAGCGCTTCACGGCCGAGTTGACCCCGCGCAGAGGTCCGGCCAGTCGGAGGCACGTCGCCCCGGTCGGTACTGTGTCGGGCCGTATCCAGCGGCCGGCGCGGGCTCCAGGGTCGCACTGTGTCAATATACTAAATTAATTTCCCCGACTAACGGCAACATTTACACCAGATTGCGTCGGATTCATCTCTGCGCGCACTCGAGTGCGGGGAATGCATTTCCTAGTTAAATAAACTCGCTCCGTATATTAAATTCGCATTTAAAGTCCATTGCAAATGTTTGGGTTTTAATATAAATAATATTATATTATATCTAAACACAAGTCAGTAGTCATGTGGTTAGAAATACGGTCTGCGAAACGTCTACTCGTAGGCTCAAATTATTAAAATAACGGAAAAATATTTTAACGTTATTCTTACCACATAAAAGATGTCCATCAGTAGACGTCTTAATAGTATATTTTATAAATTAAATAACGTAATTTTTCGGAAAAGTTCGTATTTATCGTGCTGTCTCAAACAGCTCCATATTAATGGATATGAGAATGTCACTCATTTAATACGATCAATCATTAACAGTTCGGGTGTCATCGTGTTCCGATAAAGATCCGAATTTTCCCGGAGGAAAATAATTTCTCACTACACCTGTAGCGGTCTCCGATATGTAAGACTTTAGATTTAAGTCCATATGTCACTAACCAAGTTCTAGCTTGTTGCAAATAATGTTGCTCAAATGTGTTTTTGTCTGTATTAATAAAATTTTCATTCTTCCAAAGTCCTGAATTTATAATGGAGCGTAATTTAGTATTGCAATTCTTGCCTATGCGGCAGAGAACATGCGTCTAATAAGACATAATTAAAATATAAACACACAATTAAAATCCCTATTTGATTTCCCGATATAAACTTAGAAATACTAAGCTCTAACGAAGGGCGATGTTGCACCGACCGAGGCGAGGGCGTCGCCCACACAAAATCTATCCAATAAATACCCAAAAAGCTTGTTCCGCCAGCATTCCTCCTCCATTGTGTTCCTTGCGATTTATCTTGAAAACTAGCCCTAGCTCTGGCTGCCCAGATCACCAAACGTGGGCAGCGTATCTCTATATCTCTAGCTACGCATACAATACCGTACCGATAGGAGCGTTACCTGCAGGGTTAGCATTCGCAGGAATAAGCGCGCAGTGTCGCCGACCGGTTGCCCGATGCGGTTGACAAATCGCTCAATTGTCCCAGCTTTGTAAGCTGCCGTCTGCCAACTAGTTGGGTGGCAGGTTGTGCGCCTGCGACAGCTGGTACCGCTGGCCACGTGACGCGTGCCGGAAGACGTCCAGCTATAAAATACTTTATTGAGATCGACCAACACCAGCGCCGCACGGCTGACAATACAATGTTTTACGGTTTTCTGATTAAACATATTTGGTATATGGTACAATAAACGTACACCAAAATCCGACCGTGCTACATTTGACTGAAGTTACATAGTATGCTAGCAACCCGAGTTCGATCCCCGGCGCCGGCACCAATTTTGCGCAGCGGTGAAGGAAAACATCGTGAGGAAGCCTACATTTGTTAGAAAAATCTAAGATATGTGAAGTGTGCGTGGCGGACTATGCCCTTATGCTCTCTGTGCAGAGAAGGCCTGTGCCCAGCAGTGGGACATAAATATATGGACTAGAACTTTAACGCAGAATTAAGGTTGATTTAACAATTCGTTGTACAATGCGACCTTATCGCTAAAAGCTTCCAAGCAATCTGTGTATGGACAGGAAATATATGAACAGAGCAGAACGATGGCGTACACGATACAAATATTGTAACTATACATATATATATATATATATATATATATATATATATATATATATATAATAATAAATTAATCATATATATATATATATATATATGATTAATTTAATTGATAACTTATCAATAAATATACTAATGCACAATATACATATTTCATAGTTCCGCAGATATTGGTTGATAACGCCGCATTAACTTATTAAAATCAGGTACAGACTTAACAAGTCTGACAGAGATAGGAAGGTCTAGTAGTCTGAAACGTGAATGATTTCCAATAAAAGTTTGTGGAATGAATGTCAGAGGAACTTTACGATAGAGGATCGAACAGATGCAGAAATTCAAAACGTTCTTTAAGATAAAAGAAGATAACGCCTATTTCCATGAGTCGACACACATGTTGGAACAATTTAGCTTGTAGCTAATACATTTTGTAATTCAATTTGATAATTTTATTTCTGCTCTTGCATTTGAATAATTTTTCGTCTAAGTAATTTATGTATGGAGCGAAGTGCCCCGCAAGTTGTAAGGTCAAGTTATGTCTCCGGTCTAGGCTGAGCGGTTGCAATCTTAATGCAACGAGTCCAACATTTCCATACAATCATTTATTGTTGCGTCCAATGGTAATTGAATGAGGAGCGCGGTCAGAGGTCTCGCTGAGAGCGTCACGCCGTCATTATAAATGACTCACAAATATTACCCTTCGAGTTCCAAGTCTACTATAGCAGTTGTTTACAAAATGAACGTTCATTGGCATTACAGTGGTTGATATTTGCAATTTTTATAGTCTTTTAGTTTATTGAAACCACAATGGTTTACCGAAATATTTGGCAATTATAGAATGATAACAAATATGACTGTGATAGATTTGTTTCAAAATGAAATGTCACTGGAAAATAGTAAAATCAGGGACCTAGATGCTCGATAGCTCGATAGCTCGATTACGCGCCTTCATGGACTCGCGAGAGCTTCCCATACCCGAGCAGTTTGGCTTCCGCGCCAAACACTCATGTACTCAACAGGTGCTCCGCATCACGGAGCACATTCACGCCAAATCCTTTATTGGCATGCATACGGGAGCAATCTTCCTGGACGTGGCGAAGGCATTCGACAAAGTCTGGCACACCGGGCTTGTATACAAGCTATACAAGCTTGGGGTGCCCGACTATCTAGTGCGCATAGTGCGCGATTTTCTTACCGGTCGAACCTTCAGGTACCGCGTCGAGGGAGTGCGCTCCACCCTCCGTCCCGTTCTAGCCGGAGTACCACAAGGCTCCGTACTCGGTCCCGTCCTATATACGCTCTACACTAACGATATTCCGCGCTCACGTAGAGCAGAGCTAGCCCTTTCGCCGACGATACTGGCATTTATGCTTCCGGGCGTTCTCCCGAAGTCATTCTTAAAACTCCAGACCGCGGCCGATGCCCTAGGGATTGGTTTCGAAATGGAGAATAGAAATCAACCCGGCTAAGAGCGCAGCCATGTACTTCACAAGGCGTCTTCAGCCTCCACCTCGTTGCGTCCAACTTCTAGGTACCCCTATTCCATGGGTTACACAAACCAAATACCTTGGTGTCATATTAGATCACAAACTCAGCTTCGGCCCTCACGTAGATCAGGTTAGGAACCGGGCGGCCTACGTTATGGGTCGCCTATATCACCTCATTAATAAGAAAAGTAAAATGTCCCTTCGTAATAAGGTGACACTTTACAAAGCAGTTATACGTCCCGTTATGACGTACGCGAGCCCGGTCTTCGCGCATGCCGCCCATAAACATATCCATAGGTTACAAGTAATTCAGAATCGTTTTCTGCGACGAGCCACGGGTGCGCCGTGGTTCGTACGTAATCGCGAGCTCCACGTTGATACAGGGTTACCGACAATAGCCCAATTCTTTAAGCAGGCATCTCGACGGTTTTTCGAGACTGCCACCAAACATTCTAACAAACTTCTTGTAAGTGCCGCCACTTATAAGCCTTCCTATAATAAATTCCGTCGCGTCGCCCGGAGGCCGAAACACGTTCTTGACGATCCGGACGACGCGATTACCATTGCACAGGCTAGATCTCTACAAATCCATTAAAGCGTCCATTCGCGACCGTCGGAGGTTGCGAATAATCCTTGCGCGTTACCGCTATTTTATGGGCCGGCCCCACCCCTTAGATGTTAGGGCGTTGCTGGAGTTTCTTCGGCCACTTCTTCTCCCAGCGCCAACGCTTCCCGAAGTGGCACTCAAAGTTAGTTTAGCTTTGAATGTCTCTTAGATTATCCGTGAAATAGCAACCGACCGAGTCGTGGTTCGGCCCTTTCGGGCGCCCTCGGATCGGCATGCTTACGCGTAACATAGTAACCGTCCAAGCCGAGGTTACCCCTCACCGGGGGGACCCTTGTGTCGAGTTACTAGCAATAGAGGTTCAGGCTAAGCGACCTAAGAGCTATGCCACCTCTCAATCCGGTGAAGCAGTCAAGGCCAGCTTCTCTGGCCAATCTGTGTAGTTCGTCAATAAAAAAAAAAAAAAAAATGGAAATATTTGGCAATTATAGAATGATAACAAATATGACTGTGATAGATTTGTTTCAAAATGAAATGTCACTGGAAAATAGTAAAATCAGGGACCTAGATGCATGCAAATATTAAACATTTGTTTTTATCTTTATTGGTCGCTCAGCATGAACCTCTATTAGGTGGTAACTCGACATAAGAGTCCCCCCGGTGAAGGGTAACCTCGGCTTGGACGGTTACTATTCCGATCAGAGGGCGCGCGAGAGGGCCGAACCAAGACTCGGTTGGTAGCTATTTTATTAATTACACTAAATGTGACAATCCAAGCTAAACTAACTTATAAGCCACTTGGGGAAGCATTGGCGCTGGAAGAAAAACTTGCCGAAGAAACTCCAGCAACGCTCCTAATCTTATCAAGGGGATGGCGCTTTCCCATATAATACTAGTACCTCGGACGGTCGCGAATGGACGCTTTGAGTAGTTGTAGTGATCTAATTTAGCTCATCTATATGTATGCTTATCTATACACGATTGTTGAAGGGAGAAAGAACATGCGCGCGCACTGCTCTCGTGCTCCTACAGTGTGATACAGACATTAGGCCTCCACTGTGTCTTAAATATACGAAACGTCACTCTCTCTTTATTTTTACTAACCTACATCTCCCTGTCAACTTCCTCTTGGCCGATCCCAATTTTCCAGCTTACTCCCTAAGTCTTGCCTAAACAAGTTTGACTTCAATAACAAGAAGAAAAACAGAGTGAATCGTGTGCAATGCTCGTAGATCTCGGATGCTGGCAGAGGCGGCGGGACGGTGTGTTTCCCAAGAGTCAGGCACGAGAGAGATGAGCCGATATCTGCGCGCGCGCAATCGTCTATCGAGTCTATGATCGGGGGTCACGCGCGGTAAACGTAAATCAACATATCTCGCGGCGGGAGATCTAGCCGGCCGCCGCCCGCGCCCGACAAAAACTCCATTTTATAGCCGTAACACTACACCGGAGAAAAAAGTTAATAAATTGGCCGCGGCCGGGGACCGCCCGACAACCCTTTACGGATTATTTATTTAACCCGAGCTGCCCGTATTTTATGATTATTTTAGGGCTCAATAACAGTCTCCAGCCCGCTGCGGGACGCGGCTCATATTTATATTATTAGACAAACAGTTTACAACAACAGCCTCTAAGACGCGAGAGATATTTTAACGAAAACACAAATTCTCATGAATGCTTGTCGTAATGAAAAGTGATAAGAATGCTAGAATGTGGTAGAGGAATCTTCAGTAATGGGATTCGCTTTCCACAGTTGAAGTTAAAGCTTAAATTTGTCCCACTGCTGGGCATAGGCCTTCTCTTTAAAAAGATTATAAGGGCATACGAGTAGTCGACAGTTGGTGACTTCATAAGTTTTAAGACATGTTCTAGCACATGCAGGGTTTACGACGTTTTTCCTCACCGCCGCGTGCGTGGTAAGACGATGACGCTTTCCACAGAAACAATGCACACAAATATCTGATCTGGGAATTTTCCCCAGGACTTCGAGGTTACAAGGATGCGTCGTAATGGCGTATTTTGAGGTTGGTGTGCTCGTGATACGCCCTTCGTGAGCTGGGTCAAGCCACGTACTTGTGATTAATCCAACGATATACCGTCGTGCGCAGTTTCTGTAAGAGTGATGGGCAGGCACCGTCAGGAATTTGTCGCCCACCCCGTCACTCGGCTGCCGTGACTTTTAATAAAACGGTGCATTATTCCCTACCGCGATAGTAGCCATTTAGTTTATTTCTGCTTGAGTGGCAAGCTCCCATTCCGGCCCGCCAAATAAACAGCGCGTGTATTAAACCTTATTCAACAACAGTTGGAAACTATTTGACCTGGAATATTGTTTTATTTTAAAAATGTAGACATTATATATTTATAGTTATAGAATATAGAACTCATCTTAAATAAATAAAACATATTCTATACAAGAACAATAAAAATATTGTAATACCCTATTGGCAACGAAAAGTATTTTTAATATAAACCAAAATTTCAAAATGGCGACCGCCATACAAGCGCGAAACAAGCTTTTCTTTATTCCCGAAGCCACTAGAAGGGTTTATCAATGTATTGCTAACTATCAGCTGTTTCAGTCTCGCTCTGACCTAATGCTCAGCGGAATGTGGACAGTTGTGTCACAGGCTGGCCGCTCACACTGAACGTGGGACTTAATTATCACGACGAGGTGTCGGCATGTTGTATGACTTTTGCGGCGGGGGAGTTCCGGCGACATTCCTACACTTACAGTTGTATTGTTTGCCTCGGGCTGAGTAATTAAGTCATTGTCTAGTAATTACATTCATTCATATTAATAATTTGGGAGACGTGGAATATGAAAAAGTGAACTTATCCTATTTCGGTTAGGATTTAATCCGTGAACGTCAAAAGAAAACAAAATTTCGTTAATCTGACCACAGCGAAGTCCGCCCGCAGCCACTCGGGACTTCTTTTTTAAAGCATGCCAATTTTTGTAAAGAATACTAAGCAATTTCATTACAAATTTTAC
The DNA here is from genome assembly GCA_029286785.1 of Meandrusa payeni. Lineage (NCBI taxonomy): Eukaryota > Metazoa > Arthropoda > Insecta > Lepidoptera > Papilionidae > Meandrusa > Meandrusa payeni. Next base: position 218,652 of record JAGSMX010000047.1, on the reverse strand, counting down.
TTGTAAACGATTCCAAATGCTTAAGCTCGTATTAGGAGATGGTTCAAGTCAATAGCAGAATGGTGGGGGTATGTTTAGCAGATTACACCCCAAAACATTAGGCTATTAAGGCTTATAAAGACATTATCTTTAAGTCAATTACTTATTAACTCTGAACACAAAAGTGTAAAAGAGTTTTAACGATAATTACCCTTGATGATAGTTTTTTTATGACGAACTACACAGATTAGCTAAAGAAGTTTGACTGACTTGACAGTGAAGCCTTGACTGCTTTCCCGGATTGAGAGGTGGCTGTATCGCTAGTAACACCGGAGGGCGGTGAGGGGTAACATCGGCTTGACGGTTACTATGTTACGTGTACACATTCAGTTCCGAGGGCGCCCGAGAGGGCCGAACCACGACTCGGTCGGTTGCTATTTCACAGATAATTTAAGGGACATTCAAAAGCTAAACTAATTTTGAGTGCCACTTCGGTTGATGTTAGCGTCTCTGTAACGTTTGCTCTCCAGTGTGTTGGTGTCTCAGACGCGTGTTCTCCAATACTTTGAATCAGAGATTCGTAAAATAATTGTATTTATTTATACTACAGTCTCAGTTAATATTATTATTTTTCAAACGATTTCAAAAAGGATAAGGTTCTCAATTCGTCTGTATGTCTTTTATGTATTTATTATGTGACGTTACCACAAAAGTTTGGACTGGATGAGTCGATTTTTATAATTTTTTTTTCATTTGAATAAAACTTCTCATGTGTGACCATTTTGATTCGGTCCAATTCTGACAATGGCATTCATGAGAAAATCAAAAAAAATTTAAATTTTCATCAAATTTGTGCTCCACAGATGGCAACCGGTTTCGATGATACATTTTTTATTGCAAAAGATGTACTTAAAGAGTATTTTGATGAGAATTTGGTTCTATTTCTTGACGTTTTACGTTTGGTTCATTCTATTTCGTATTATTCCTACGATAATTCGGAAATACAAAGAGCGCGTAACAGCGTTTAACGTTTAAAATTTGTTCTCAGCGAGACAAAAGGTCTGTATGTCCTAAATGTTAAACTGTGTCTACTATATTTCGCCTCCAATATAAAATAACCGCTTTTATTACATGGATACGAATGTAATACGGTACATAAACCAAAATATTCTTTTTAACAATTTTTTTTATCTGTTGGTTCCGGCTAATCTCTGGAATGGCTGGTCCAATTATAATGACTATCACTGGCAGATAACTGATGTAACAAGAATTAACTTGACTAATTTTATTGAAGAAAAATTTTAATAAATAGTCCTCAATCGCGGGTAACACCGCGGGGCGCAGCTGGTAAATAAATAATTACTCAATGATTGCTAATAAAATAACAGACGACATTATGGTGAACATGGGGCTGCATTAGAAACTGTGGTCTTAAATAAACTGTCATTATACGGTTAGTTGAAAGGAAGAAATAAATTTATTTGGTACAAAGAACACATCGAGATAACTACAATTGGACGCACCAAAATGGCGTCCACTCAGGTTTACTTCACGAAGACGAGATCTTCGCGAGTTGGTTGTCAGTGGAATATGAATTGTGAGAGAAACGAAGTGCGATCTGTCCGGTCAGGGTTCGAATCCGCGATGAAACGTTTGCAACATCCTACACGGTACGTGTCAGGCGTGCGCCGAGGAACTGGTAAGTGCGACAAATAATCGCAGATTGCGGTCGCAGTTGCGTGCGACCGGCGGAGGCTGCCGTCCGATCGTTATCTCCGCTATCGATCTCCATCTGACAGGTTCACGCGGCGTGTCGCGGTGCGGCCGCGCCCGGCGCACTGCCTCCACCATTTTGTTCCTGTCATATCCGAGTTCAAACAAAAATGGACATGGAACCAAAAAGATACGAGCGTGTATTCTGTAAGATTAGATATGGAATTGGTATCACGTAGTTGAGAGCATTTGTCTTTAATGTTTCTGCGTATTTATTGAACCGGACAAAATTTATAATTAATTAGTAAATGAATGAAAAAGTTTTAATTTGAAAGTATCACATTTCGTAAACAGAACCTGAGAAGAAATAAATTCAATGGTATATTTTATTTTAACAACTTATAGTATACCAGCGTACCCAGCCCGCTTCGCAGGGTTACATTTTGCTTTATTTTATTTAAAAAAACTCTCACAATATATTAAATTATTCATTTCTCTCGGTATTCATTCTCTTCTCGAGCGAGTGAAGATCATTACCTACACCCATGTACATCAGTAAATACAATATCATCCTTATCATTTATAAAAAAAACATATCGGGCTCAAGTTAATGTCAGAAATAAATATACGACGTATGGCTTGTGTGACAGTTCAAAAAGAGGAGTGCTCTGAGCGTGATCAAACTTTACAGGATTACTGGCCAGGTCAATGTGAAGATTCCCTGAAAGTTTCATTGGAATCAGTCCAGCCGTTTCGGACCCTATAAGGAACAAACTCACACACTTTATCTTTTATATACATAGATTTTGGTTGAAATTGATTTTCTTGGTTTTACGTCAAAGTCATTGACGTTTGTTGCTTAGCAACGCCATCTACTAAAGTACATTTTGTATACCCTACACCTGGATAAGACGACAGATAAATTTGAAACCTAGATAGATTTATCGTCCCCGGACCGATGACGATAAATCTATCCAGGCTTTTAGATTTACTTAAGTTATACCAAAGATTCAGACGCGTTAAATGTAACAGTTGAAGGAGTCAATTAAACTCAGCAGATATCTGGTCTATTCTGAGTCCGCTGATAGTTCCAGTCAGCTCCACTCCGACACAAATCAGGGTGAAATCTACGAGTTAAACGCGTGCAGTGATAGCACGCGGGGAACGAAGAGATAGTGCTAATGAAGCCATGTACCCGTCAGCGCTGGCACCTCTTGACGGTAGCACGGCCAGTGCGGAACCTCAAGGACACTCGGACGACATCTCCGGGCACTTAACGTAACGATACGCGATGTGTTGCCAGCTGCAAACCAGAAAAGTGGCGTTACAAGCAGTATACATACAACGGTTACTTGTTTTTGTTCAAACAGATTTTAAAAATAGACACGTCTTTTAAACCCGTTCGGGGTAGACAGAGACAGCTTTTAAGATAATTTACAACATTAGGAAATATAATTAATCAGAACCTAACCAAAATCTCATCAAACTACTCTTGTAGTACATCCTTTACAATAAAAATGAATCATCGAAATCGGTCGACGTGAGATCGAGTAATCCGTCCATTTCTCGTGCACATATTTAACATACTCGTATGTGTTTTTCTCATGAATGATATTGTACACAAAATTGGACCAAACGGGAGCGGGAAGAATTAGATTTCAAATAAAATAATCGCTTCACCCAGACAAAAATTGTTTTTTTTTGTTTTTGAAAAGAAAGCTAGTAATATATCTTATTTTTTTTTCAGAAATATTACTAACAATCTTGTTAACCATTCCAACTAAGCTTAAACTTGTGCTAGGAGATGGTTCACGGCAATAGTCGAATGGTGGATTCGAACCTTACGATTCACAGACCGCACCCTAAACCATCAGGCTATTGACGCTTTAAATGGGTATTTCTTGAATTAACAGCTTTTTTGGTAATTCGAAATACCAATAACCCTGTACACAATCGCGAAAAAGGTTCGAACTACTTTTATGAATTATGAATTAACAAACATATAAAAACAGACAAATTGAGGACCTCCTTTTTGAAGTCGGTTAAAAAGTTGTCCGAATTCGCATTCATCAAATCGTTGACCACTTAAGCTCAAGTGTGGAGTGTCATATCTATTACACCTATATCTGCTGGCGGAGAAGATCAACATTCCATAGCAGAACGGTTGTTATTTTACCAATAAGTAACGAGTCTGCTGCTCTAATTACTTTCATGTTCCAGGCACAGCTCAGCTCCCCTGAACTGGTTCTACTGTAATGTCAGCTAGCAACACATGACACCCAGCGATTGTTATGCATAATAACTCATTCCAATGATATCTTAGTGCTTTACTTGAACCTTATTGTATCTTTGATTCATAATTAATAATTTAGTTGATCGTCACATTAACTTGGCATTGTAAACAATAATTTAACTTTATTAGTTCATAACGTGACTGACGCCGTTGTGACAGTATTTGTTAAATAATTCCTTGTACAACTTACGTCGTCTGAATAAACCGAGTAAACTAGTTATTGAACTATTTAATTCCACAAGTTATTACAGTAAGCATGAGAATTGCTCGCTAATGGCAAACATTCAATATTCTCACGGCAATTACTTGTATTAACTGGGATCTTTACAACAACACACGTATTTTTTTCAATAATATAACTAATCAATTGGTTTTATTTGTCAAACCTCAAACCAAACACGTATTGGCTAATGTTACTAAACAACGCCATCTATTGAAATGGCTTGAGTAATTCTGTGTACTCCCAATAAAAAAAATTAGTACAATTACTCGCCAATAGATGTCAGGAAGAGAGATATGCTTTTAGTTTCTTTACTAATGTAATTACTACCGAATTCTTTTTGTAATCAGGATATTTTTTCATTTTGTTTAAAAATTATATTTAAATACATTGATAAAGGGCATAATAGTTTTCCTCACACCAAAAGGAACTCGAAAAAAACCGTCCTTAGAAATAAGGTGGTGGAAGGAATGTATAAACATTGTAGAATTGCTGTAAAAAAACATTGCGAAATAAAATAATTAGCAACACAGGCTTATCGCAAGAATTCCGATACACTCTTAACCTATCTTATTGTTATTACCTGAGTAAATAATTATGCATTCCCGGGTAAAGTAAACGACACCTCCTTATGTCTTTATTTATAAAGAAAAAAGGTGACCACGAAGTGAAATATCATTAAATACCACAAATAATGTGAAACCGTTGCGGGCCGCGGTATTTATAGCCCCTGGCACGTTATACCCGAGTGTTGCCCGCTATGTGGCACGCGAAAATCGACATAAAAATGTATCTCGCATTTAAGGCCAAGTCATCATCGATAAATACATCTCCGCAATATTAATATGGGCTTGGACATTGTAGTCTTTGTATTGAATTAATGTTTTCATTAAACTATGTGTTAATAGAATTTTAATATGTGCCGTTTGTACTAATAATCGGGGTAAGCAGAACATCACTTATATATAAGGGATTTCATCCTTTTGTTGTGAACATCCTCAAACCCGAACGAAGCGATTTGCTTCGTCTTTCATTCTTCGTACAGCAAAGGACTGGAATAGTTTGCCCGCGTCTGTCTTTCCTTCCGATTACAATGTGGGTATTTTCAAGAGTAGAGTGAATAGGCATTTACTAAGCTAGTGCGCCTTACCATCCAGGACTGCATTTCCACTTAACATCAGGTGGGATTGTAGTCAAGCACTTGCTTAAAAATTATAAATAAAAAAATATATATATAATGTACAGGCAGTTTATTACTTCTGTTCTGACCATAAATAAAAAAAATTCTCTACCCGATTCAGGACGAAGTGCTGAAGTATATATGGGGTACAGCAAATACTTTTGAATGTCCCTTAGATTAGATATTATTAGATTATCCGTGAAATAGCAACCGACCGAGTAGTGAGTCGGCCCTCTCGGATCGGAATTGTTACGCTTAACATAGTAACCGTCCAAGCTGAGGTTACCCTTCACCGAGGGGACTCTTGGATCGAGTTACTAGCGATAGAGGTTCAGGCCACCTCTCAATCCGGTGAAGCATGTAGTTCGTTATAAAAAAAATTACTAAGCCTATGCGTTTTACCATTACGGCTCTCATCTCTACTTGATATCAGATAGGATCGTGGGCAAACATTTACTAATACGCGAAACATAACTAGCTACGGGAGAAACAGAAAGAGAATAAGTGTGCTCGCACTTCTCTCTCTTACCCCTACCGTATAAACAACAAACTCTGTATATATCTCCCTCTCAACTTTCGTTTGCCTCGCAATATCACATTTTTCTTAACGCACTAACCAGATTACTCCCCAAGTCAAGTGTGCGTAAATAAATTCGTGAAAATTCGTGTTTAATTTCGTGTCGAAATGAATTCTAACTGCCCCTTAAGCAATGATTGAATGGTCCCTAATGAAGTGGCTTAAGCCCTCAGGTAATGTAATACAAAGTATTAAGACCTGTACAGACTTCACGCCGTCTGACACCACAGTTAGTGCAGCTTAGATTATCTGTGAAATAGCAACCGACCGAGCCGTGGTTAGGTCCTCTCGGGTATCTTCGGGACGGAATGCTTACGTAACATAGTAACCGTCCTATCCGAGGTTACCCCTCACAGGGTTCCTCTCTTATGTCGAGTTACTAGCAACAAAGGTTCAGGCTAAGCGACCTCTAGAAGCTATACCACCTCTCAATCCGGTTAAGGCCAGCTTCTCTGGCCAATTTGTGTAGTTCGTCACGAAGGCCCGACACCCGACCTCTGAGCTGCAGCAGCACTGGACTGTGTGGCGGCGTCATACCAAGAGTACAACGGACGGACAATTTAAATAATCTACATAACTTTTATGCTATCGAATGTATCGAGATATGTTATGGCATGCATGTTAAATAAAACTTCTTTTGAAGCTATAATAGCCTAATGGTTTAAAAGGGTACGGTCTGCGAATCGTAAGGTCGTGGGTTCGAATCCACCATTCGACTATTGCCGTGAACCTAGCCTAGCACAAGTTTAAGCTTAGTTGGAATGGTCAAGAAGATTGTTAGTAATATTTCTGAAAAAAAAAATATTGCTAGCTTTCTTTTAATAAATAAAAAAAAAAGTGCTGTCAGTATAATTTTCAGCAAAATTAGTGTGTAAGAGTCTTTATATGTGACGGAGCAGAGCGTTTGCAATTGTTTTTGAAGTAAGACTTCTTTACGCACACTTGACCTGGGGAGGGGGAGACATTTACCAAGGTAGTGCGCCTTACCATCCAGGCCTGCATTTCCACTTAACATCAGGTGGGATCGTGGTGAAGCACTTGCTTAGAAATTATAAATAAAAAAATATATATATAATGTACAGGCAGTTTATTACTTCTGTTCTGACCATAAATAAAAAAAATTCTCTACCCGAATCAGGACGAAGTGCTGAAATGTATATGGGGTACAGCAAATACTTTTGAATGTCCCTTAGATTAGATATTATTAGATTATCCGTGAAATAGCAACCGACCGAGTAGTGAGTCGGCCCTCTCGGTCGCTCTCAGATCGGAATTGTTACGCTTAACATAGTAACCGTCCAGGCCGAGGTTACCCCTCACCGAGGAGACTCTTGGATGGAGTTACTAGCGATAGAGGTTTAGGCTAAGCGACCTCTAGAAGCTATGCCACCTCTCAATCCGGTGACGGATGTAGTACGTTATAAAAAAATTACTAAGCCTATGCGTTTTACCTTTACGGCTCTCATCTCTACTTAATATCAGATAGGATCGTGGGCAAACATTTACTAAGAATGTCTTACATACACGAAACATAACTAGCTACGGGAGAAACAGAAAGAGAATAAGTGTGCTCGCACCTCTCTCTCTTACCCCTACCATATAAACAACAAACTCTGTATATATCTCCCTCTCAACTTTTGTTTGCCTCGCAATATCACATTTTTCGTAACGCAATAACCAGATTACTCCCCAAGTCAAGTGTGCGTAAATAAATTCGTGAAAATTCGTGTTTAATTTCGTGTCGAAATGAATTCTAACTGCCCCTTAAGCAATGATTGAATGGTCCCTAATGAAGTGGCTTAAGGCCTCAGGTAATGTAATACAAAGTATTAAGACCAGTACAGACTTCACGCCGTCTGACACCACAGTTAGTACAGCTTAGATTGTTCATTAGATTATCCGTGAAATAGCAACCGACCGAGCCGTGGTTAGGTCCTCTCGGGTATCTTCGGGACGGAATGCTTACGTAACATAGTAACCGTCCTATCCGAGGTTACCCCTCACAGGGTTCCTCCCTTATGTCGAGTTACTAGCAACAGAGGTTCAGGCTAAGCGACCTAAGAGCTATGCCATCTCTCAATCCGGTTAAGGCCAGCTTCTCTGGCCAATCTGTGTAGTTCGTCACGAAGGCCCGACACCCGACCTCTGAGCTGCAGCAGCACTGGACTGTGTGGCGGCGGCATACCAAGAGTACGACGGACGGACAATTTAAATAATCTACATAACTTTTATGCTATCGAATGTATCGAGATATGTTATGGTATACATGTTAAATAAAACTTCTTTTGAAGCGTTAATAGCCTAATGGTTTAAAAGGGTACTGTCTGCGAATCGAAAGGTCGTGGGAATCGAATCCACCATTCGACTATTACCGTGAACCATCTCCTAGCACAAGTTTAAGCTTAGTTGGAATGGTTAAGAAGATTGTTAGTAATATAATATTTCTGAAAAAAAAATTATTGCTAGCTTTCTTTTAATAAAAAAGAAAAAAAAAGTGCTATTAGGATAATATTTTCAGCAAAATTAGTGTGTAAGAGTCTTTATATGTGACGGAGCAGAGCGTTTGCAATTGTTTTGAAGACTTCTTTACGCACACTTGACCTGGGGAGGGGGAGACATTTACCAAGGTAGTGCGCCTTACCATCCAGGCCTGCATTTCCACTTAACATCAGGTGGGATCGTGGTGAAGCACTTGCTTAGAAAGTATTATAAAAGATGGTAAATGCGTTTCAAAAAGTGTGATCGGTCGAGACGAACGAAAGTTGAGGGGAAGATATAAGTTAGTGAATATAGGAGAGAGTTACGTTTCGTATCTAAGACACAGTGCAGGCCTATTGCCTGTATCACACTGTAGGACTGCACATTATCTTTCTCTCTTGAACAATCGTGTATTTGTTATATTTTGTGTATTTATATATATATATAAATACATGGGTATGTATGTATATACGGAGCTAAAGAAGTGTGGTCTATAACTCTGTCTCCGAAGAAACACTCTGGTGCAATAACACTCTTTTACTAACTTAACGGATCCAATCAACGTAAAACAAAGGATTAGTTTTAACTCGTGCTTAACCAACGTTAGTCTAAATTTCGTCGAACGGGAATCGAACCTCGTGCCGGCTTGTCGCTAACAGACATCTCGCACCCATTGTGTTTCTCAGAGCGAGCTGATAACGTGCCGCCCGGCTCGCAGATAGAAAGACACCGGAGACTGACCAAATATGTTCAACGACACTGACACACTCACAGCTTGGAAACGTCGGCGCGTTACTTATTATATTAACTTAACCAATTCGTCACAGAAAGATTCACGGGTCACATGGTTGAGGTCTATTCATTGGTGGTATGATTTAATAGCTTTTATAACATTAAGTATTGTGGTTACAAGACATTATTCTGCAATCTCTCTCAAACGGCAGCACGTAACGTAGTTAATACACTGTGCACATTCCTGAGATGTACATCTCTGTCAGCTCGTGTCTATTAAGTTTTGACTTGATTACCTCCCAACTATCTCCCACACGATTTCGATCTAACCTGATTAGTTTTCCGTCTTATTTTCTCCAACTCTAACAATGGCCATAGGAACTACTGTCACAGTCTGGTTGCGTAAGTTCTAAATATTTTCTTTTTTTGGGAGGATGAAAAATCCTCATGGATACTGCAAGGCGGTAAGCCCGATTCCGCTGGAATGGGTTCCTATAGCCTACGGACTAAAACCTCCTCGCACTCCGGCAGCCCTTCCCGGAACCGCTTTCGCATTACTTCAGGAAGGGGCCTGGTTATGTGGAGACATTTATGGACTGCCTGTCCTTTTCATTTTATCTTTTCGCTTTTTGTCCTCATTACTTGTTACGTTTGTACTAAGTTCTAAAGTTACAACTTGAATAAAAGAAGAAAAATACATCAAAAAATTTAATAGAACGTCGCAACATAGTGGAGTAAGACAAGCGATCATCCAAGTCGACCCGAATTCAAACAAGTGTATGTGACCGATGCTTAACAATCCAGTTATACTCTACACACCACGGTATGAGACGGAGCAATTGGCCGTCAGCTTAGCTGAGAGGGGGAACAATAGAGCGGGCGTCGGCGGACCGCGGGGAGTGGGGGCAGTCTTGACTGGGCAGGATGCTGCGGGCGGAACTATTGCCGATGTCCGATCTTAATTATCGCTTCATCGTTAGAGATGTCCGAGGGGCACGCCGAAATCGCGAGCTTGCGACATCGGCCCCCCTCCACCTCGGGCTCCGGGCGCTATTATCTTGGCGGGTCAATCTCTCGCCGATAAATCGCTAGGAGCACCTGCGTGAACCGCCGGCCGCTCTGTAATTCTTTTGTGGCCGGAGCTATTGTCTTCGCGGTGATGACTGGATGTTTTAGCTCTAATGGCTAGATAAATCTCGTGAATAGTTATATCTTAATGCAATAAAAGATGCTGCGATCAATATTATGTTCCGTTGCTTTGAATCGTAAAATGTTTTCCGCCCGATTCTCGTATCTTTCGTTTTATTGATGACTCAATGAAGTGTTCTGTTGATGGATACGTTATTCTTTGTACATATTTAGCAATTACTCTTACAGCAAGGAGAGCTTTTTTTAAGATTACGTGATGTTTTCTATCTTTTTAAAAAGTGCCTTCGGGCTGGTGCAGGTTCGCAGTTAGTCACTATATCTCTCTGTCTATTGAGACTTAAGCTAGCTTAGTAAACGTATTGTATCGTTTGAAATATGGATTTACAGGCATGTGTTGTCTATAGGGCGGACATTGAGAGTGTCAAATGAGGAGATTCTACGACGGGCGCAAACTATTTCAGAATGTCAGGATGGGAGTAGTGTCATTAGGCGCCAGACATATGATCTTCAATTTATCTAGATGGACAAAGTGAAGCAAGAGAAGTGTTGGTCGCAGAAGGAAATGATGTCTGCGTAACATCAGAGAGTTGATCGGAATTGCGAGTGTCACCCATCTGTTCCCCTGGCAAGAGACATAATGTTTTCAATCGACTTCAAAAAAGAGGTTCTCAATTTATGTCCATGTTTTTATGTCATTTATTGTGATCTCACAACTTTGGACTAGTGGAACCGATTGTGATGATTCTGTTTTTCATTTCAAAGCCAGTACTTCCTATGTCCCATTTCAATTTAATCAGTTCTGATAGTGTTACATGAGCATCAAGTTTGTGCGTGACAAATGGACGAATAACTCAATATCATGACAACCGATTTCAATGATACATTTTTATTGTAAAGGATGTAATTCAATGGTAGTTTGATGAGAATTTGGTGAGGTTCCGATTAATTCTGTTTCGTAATATTCCTACGATAATTCGGAAATACAATGAAGAAAGTCGGGTTTGAGGTCAGTTTTATTTTTTACTCGTAATTATACTCGTGTACAAAAAGCTATTTTAACTAAAAAGACTGAATTATTTAAAATCAGAGTTGTGTCATTTTTAGTCTTAGTATAGCCTTAGCCTATGCTATTTTCAGTTCCCCTGGCTAGGACGGTCAGGGTTTTTCAGTTTCCTTCTTTTCATTCGTCATCTCTTTTTATTAATACATTAAAATCTAATTTTTATATTACTTATTACATATTTCTTATCTATTGCTTATATTCTAGTAAACATTTTCATTCTCGTATTTTACTAAATTTCTTTCATTTAATTAGTTAATCTATTTCTATTGTACGGGTTTGGGCAAATTTGCAATATTTGAAGGAAGAATGATGTGTTTACATTTAGTTTCAATGCAGTAAGGTCCGGGGTAGGAGTTAGGTCTCCACTACAAGTCTGTGCAGAGCCTGCCCTACTGCGTCCGGGTCGGTAATGTGGCAGTGTCCTGTAAAACTTTCGCAGATATCGGGATAAGTCCCGTGTATTACAATTATGACGTCACAATTTATTACACAATGTTCGTTCAATTTGATCAAAATGTAAGTCTCAAATTGTGTTTACTTTATCTCTATATTTTCTTATATTATTAGAGTAAGGAGATTTTAGTGCGTGGAAATCTTATGATAAGGTAAATTTTTATGAAACAGTTTAAGTAATTGAGATTAGGAAAGATAATTACATTAGAGTCCCATTCAAATATCCAAGGAGTCGTTGTTGTAGGATTTTTGATGTACCGCATTCTAAAACCAACCTACTGTCACACTCGCCTTTGCCAAGGATTTCCGCTACATATAACCTCCTTAACACTAAGTCCACGTCGGTTGACATTTTTTCTAATTCACGCAAGGACTTCCACACCTTAGTGTTAAAAATTATGCAGTAATTTTGGCTAATTTAATTAATTTAGTACTGATATTTCTATTACTTTATCATTTATTAAAATATTTTTTGTAAGTATTAATAATAAAATCGTTACGTTTCTTTATAGCGAATGTTGTGTACACCTGTAATTGGCATACACAACAGGACTTAGTTTGTAAACTTGATTATTACAATAATGTTTGCTTGTGTAATGCTGTTGGTGTATCTTATTAAATAAATAAATAACTGGTTGAGATTAGTGAAAAACTAAGTACCTAAGTGTCGTAGTGTGCCCCGGTGCGGTTAAAAGACTCTTAACGTTGGAGTCAACATTAAATTAAGCAATTTAAGGAAAAAAATATAAAGATACCTCCTATAGGAATTATAATATATTGTCTGCGAATGATATTACATATATATAATATATACATAATATAATAATATACACAATCATTCAAGAGAGAAAGAAAATGTGCGCGACCATGTTTCTCTCTTACTCTGACAGTAATATACAAAGCGTAATTTTCTCTCTTCTATCTTCACTCTCAATTTCCACTGTTTTCTGATTACACTTTTCGTAACGTATTCACCAGCTTACTCTCCAATTCCTGCGCACGGGAAGAAGTTTTACTTACAAGAAACACTAACCAAAAATTATTCTCTTTCCAAGGATTTTTTTATCGTTATTATTTGGAAATATGCTATCGATATATTAAGTCTGCCGATCAGACAATAACACGGGCCCGGTGCCCTCGAGCTGGTAATTTAGGTGAAATGCAGGACAGTGCCGGGCTCGCCTGCAGCACTATCCTTGCATGCTCACAGATAATAAATATCATTACGGCTATCACAATCACGGCACGCACAGATTATATTCAACATTTTAGCCTATATTAAAATACAGACTCACAATGTAACAACCTTCAAAATATTCAAATAAACATTTCGCCTGGAACTTATAAAAATGTAGTACCTGCATTGTCGAGATGTTCACGCCAAAAATATATCGATATATTTTTCGATATAATATATCGTGAGGTTGTATCGATACTACGCCATGTATTGTACAAATATATCGATATTTTTCTTATATCGAAATTTGTTTATAATTAATTAGCGCCTAATAATAACTATTAGAAAAGTTTTGTACTAATAGAGTACTCGGCGAGTAACTGAGAGGTTCTCGCTTCGGATACGAGTCCAGACTAATTGATTTGACTAGAAGCTACAGACTACACGTATAGATTATAAAATTTATACAACGAGTCCTGGCATCGTGAAGAGTAGGAGTGTAGTAACATACTACACTACACTCTTCGTGATGGCAGCGCAAGTAAGGGTTTTATTTTAAGTTGCCAACCACAAATAAAAGAAAGTATGGAATGTTTTTTTATTTAATTTATTACGATATTTCGTTTATCGGATGAAATATATCGATATTTTATGTAATATCGATATATATCGCGCTAGGAGTGCCTGGATGAGCTTTGCTTCGTATTTTCTTTGGGAAATTATATTAAAGTACGAATGAAATTATGATCAACTACCTACACTATACTATATGAAATAACAATTTTTGATATTAATAATAATAAGAAAATATCAACTGATTTTTTGTACGTTTTAGGCAATTTTAAGTGAAAAAAGCCAATAATTTACGAGGATGCAGATTTGTAGAAATTATTGGAGGAAGATTAATATCAAACACAAGAGAAACTTGCACTCGGCAAGTATTCTTACATCGTTTAAAATCACACTTTCACAAATATTATTTTTTGACAAAAAACGGCGGAAACTATTAATTTACATTAGACTCATACAAACCACGTCCTCTCCTCATTGTTAGGGCTTCGGTAAATACTGGGCGAGGAGCGCCCTAAGCGATGCAAATTGCGCAGTTCATTTTGCATACGCTAAAGCCACGTGGCCGGCCACGTTGTAACCGGCCCACTGCCATCCACTACAACTAATCATTTTAATGCTACGTAATGAAAGATGATCTGCTTTTTAAATGTTTCATCTCGTATTATAATATCCGCTGTAGACGATTACGGTCGTACGCGTATTGGTTTTGAAATGATAAAAAAGTGCCTGGTTCGGCCACCCAGTGTTGCACTGCGCTTGTTCATTGACGAGCTGCAGTTTTTTGGTGGAAAATATAATAACAATATACTAACTAGTACCTGCTGTTCTCGTGGAGGAAGTCCAGGATTTCCAGATTTCTAAGTAAAAAAAACAAATTAGGAGCAATTAACGTTAGTTCACCTTCATTATTCTTACAGCAAAGGACTGGAACAGTTTGTCTCTCTTTCCCTCCGATTATAATGTGAGGTGTTTTTAACCGATTTCAAAAAACGAAGAGGTTTTCAATTCTTTTGTTTCTCATCTTTTGTAGCTCATAAATTTCGAGTGGATAAACTGATATTGATGGTTCTGTTATTCTGAGCGCGGGTGCGGCGGCCGTTTTGTTCGATTTAATGTCGGTTTCTGTTTTACTAGACCATCCAGGACTGCATTTCAGTCCACATCAGGTGGGACCGGGGTCAAGCACTTGTTTCAAAAGTATAAATAAAATCAAGTCTGCCTTAAAAGGGCGTGATCTTTGAAAATAAAAACGTCGCATTTCTAACAAGTTGCTATCACATAATGCATTTCATTTCATGTTATTGTTTAATTAGATGACTGTCTGTAAACTGCACTACTTGCAGACGCATTTTGACGTAGCACACTTTAGTCCCACCACTGGGCAGTGGGCACGGTTCAGTAGAAATTGACTGACTTCAAATGTATGAGAAAAGTTCTAGATGTTGTCTTTACGATATTTTCTTTCAACGACAGGAATATATCCGAATATTCCCTACATTTTATTTTAAAGAAAGCCAGCTAGATATCTCTTTTTCAGAACTGTTACTAACATTCTTAATAACCAATACAACTAAGCTTGAGCTTGTGCTAGGAGATGGTTCACGTCCATAGTTGAATGGTGGATTCAAATCTACGACCTTACGATTCGCAGACCGTACCCTAAACCATTAGGCTATATACGCTTCACATATTGACAGCCATATGTATTGTATTATTTCCAAATAATACGCGCCTTCCTTTTCGTACCCGCCTGCAATATTGCGGACCCGGCCCACACCATATTACGCCGATAATTACGTGACGTTAATACATTTTTGAGATAATTTTCTAATATTGAAAAATGATTGATCACTTCACACTAAATAAAGGAGACTGTATTGTGTTGCGGGGTGCGGGGGTGCGGGGAGAACGGGGGGAAATTACATGAAAATGAAGCGAAGCAATAAGAGGAGTGACGTCAGAAATTTTTGAGGCAAATGACGCGCGTGATTGATGTTTCCAAATCTGCATGCTCTGGCCAAAACGACAACAACCTGCCGCGTCTGGGTCCGACGAGTCAGGCTGCGCGTCGTGTATACAATACGGTATACGATACTCTGTTGGCAGTAATGGTAATTGTGATTGCAGCTAAGTAAATTACTTAGACTTGACACTTGACTTGGGAAGTAAGTTGATGGGATTGGGGCGTTATTGAGTGCGTTACGAAAACTGATCAGGCGAATTGAAGGGGAGAAGTTGAAAGAGAGAAATACGTTCGTGAAGAAAGAAAGACAAAGAGTTACCTTTCGTGTACTACTGTGGGCGCGAGAGAATTGCGAGCACACATTTTCTTTCTCTTTGAACTTCTCTTTTGAACAATCGTATTCATGTATATGTATGTATATACACATCCATATAGATGGTGGCCAGCCTTTCGGTGTTTTACAGATTAGATTTTGGAATGTGCACAGGAATTACACGAGTTAATTCCCCATCCCCATTCTACCTTCGGACGTTTAGACATTCGGTGAGTCTCCACCCTTTCACAGTCTATGTTCCGCGCGTCCGAAATTCATCGTGCGTACATCAAGTGGAGTGGAACAAGTTGCCGACGTTAGTGTTTCCGTTTCCTAGTTTATAACCCATAAAAAAAGATGGTTTACTTCAGACGTGTGGTCTTACGTACATTGTGTTTTTGTATAGGCTATTGCTTGAACCCATAGATCTTCCATACAAATCAATAAAATTGGAATGTCTGTTTGTAATATTAAAATGACCACTATATTATACATTCGTATACGATACATATACCGAAATAACATTACAAGTTTTGTCTGTCTGTATACCTGTCTGTTCAGGCTAATCTCTAGAACGGCTGGACATATTTTAACAGGGCTGTCACTGGCAGATAGCTGGTGTAATCAGGAGTAACTTAGGCTAAATTTAATTTTTTGAAAAAATTAATAAATAGTTTTTAACACCGCGGGGCGCAGCTAATATTAATTAATTTATTAGCTCGATATCTAAACACGTATATAGTTCGAGCAGGGTCCTCGGCGAGGCGACTTAAGTCCTGCTCATTCAGCCGCCAGCTCACCGGCGCGTTGTCCAATTACTAATGATTAATCATCATTGTCAAAATATATTTTACGACATTGTTATCTTGTTGAAAGAGACGGATTGTATTCATTTGTCGCTATCTCCACGTAGATATGCAGCGAAGTAATCTGCATGAGTTATTGCCGGCGTAGATCACAGACGAGTCACTCCGACTGACCCCCTTCATTGCTGTTTACGTTTTGACTCATCTCTGAGTTTACAATAGGTGATGATGCAATAGATACTTGCTTCGTAATATTTTACCGATTTTATTCTCATAGAACGTCAATAATAGTAAAAGTTAAGTAATATTTGGAACGAAATTCATCATGGGTCGATGCGGAGGGATACCTTAGCCGGCAAAAAACGTTACGTCAAATAAGAGCGTAATATTTTGTGTCATTCTGTTTCGATAGATGGCGTTATTATTAATTATATATTTTAAAAATCATCTTACATAAAACGAAGCAGCTTCCCGCTGTCTATCAGTGAGAGTCTCTGCGCTAAGTTCCTCACAAAAGAAGTCCAGACTGAGCACAACAAGCCTCTGCACTGATTTCGGAAACGAGCCATTAAAAAAGTGAAGAAATGTAAGATGTTTTCACCATCGCCGTTTTGCAATCTCGTCTTTTTTGAAGCAAAACGCACGCTTGACTTGGGCAGTAAGCTGGTGAATGAGTTACGAAAATTGTGAACGTGTAGCGAGGTGAACAGAAGTTGATACGCAGATATATGTTAGTGAAAATAGAAACATATTATATTTTGTGTATAAATTTAGCTAACGCAGTAAGTAAGTAAACTTCAGTCGTGCGATCTAAAGCACACTCGTTTCTTTCAAACGTGATTTATAATAATTACACTTTAAAATATACATGACGTTTATAGCAGTACAATCTGTTGGTACGATTAATGTCTGTTAACATAATTTAATCTCTGTTGGTACGAATAACTACGCGCTGCTAAACAAACTGGTATTTAAAAACGCAATATTTTTACTTTAATGAGTGAAATAACTCCGTTTCCATTTTATTTAAGGGCGTAAAACGTGTACGGCTATTTTGATATCGCGTTTATCTGAAGTCGCACTTACGTGTGTACGTGCGCGGGGATCCACTGCATTTTGTTAAATGTTATTTAATTCGCTTCAAATATAATAGTTCTCACTGGACAACTGTTATCTCAGCCTCCAGATCTTACCAAGTCAAGTATGTGAGTTAAGTAGATCATTTTCAATCGACTTTAAAAAAGGTTTCCCAATTCGTCTGTATGTTTTTTTTACATGTTGATTATTTGTTACCTCATAACTTTGGACTGAGTACATCGATTTTGATGATTCTTTTTTTATTTGAAAGCTGGTTCTTCCTTGTGGTTACCATTTCTAACCTTGGGATCCATGAGGAAACCATATAAGTCTCAAAATTGCATCAAATATGTGCGCCGCAAGTGTACGTATATCTCAATATTACACCAACTGATTACGATGATTTTTTTTGGAAAGAATGTACCTCAAGAGTAGTTTGATGAGAGTTTGGTTAGGTTCTGATGGCCAGCTTTTCGGTATTTTACAGATTACATTTTTGAGAGTGTGCAGAGGAATTACACGAGTTAATTCCCCCATCCCCGTTCTACCTTCGCACGTTTAGACACTTGGCAGGTCTCACTTTTATAGTCTATGTTCCGCGCGTCCGAACGAAGCGATTTGAGTCATCGTTCATCTTGCGTTGAGCAAAGGAGTGGAACAAGTTGCCGGCGTCAGTCTTACCGTTCAAGTACGACGTGGCTCCCACGTTCAAGAGTACAGTGAATAGGCACTTGCTAAACTAGCGCGTACCATCTTTCGACTATATCACCACTTAACATCAGGTTGGATCGTGCCCAAGCACTAGTTTATACCCAATAAAAAATAATTCTATTTTGTAATAACTCGTAAATACAAAGATGGCGTCCGCACGTAACAGTTATTAACGTTTGATTCGATTTGAAATCGTTTTTTTTACTCTTAAATATACGTAGAATTCGGGCTGAAGAGAACAAGCCGCGGGCAATCCGTATCACTCCAGCAAGTAGCAAACAACAATCAATTATCGAAACTTGATGAATCGTCCGCCGGCTACGTCGACACTCTGTCATTTCTCTTCCCTTAATCGATTACTTGAAATACCACCGGCAGGGGGTCGGCAGGCGCAAGACGAACTACGTGAGAGAGATTTATCAATAAATCTTTGCTTTTTTGAGCATTTATAAGGTGGGCTGTAGCGATGTCAGAGAATAATAATACGAGCCGCTCCTTGTAATACAATCAAATCATCAGTGACTTGGGGAGTAAGTTGATGAATGCGTTACGAGAAGTGTGATCGGGCGAGGCGAATAGAAGTTGAGAGAGGGAGATATAAATTAGTGAAGATAGAAAAAGAGAGAGAATTACGTTTCGTGTATTTCTCTCTTGAAACATTTTAAGATCGTTGCTGGAATTTATTCGGCCACTTCTTCTCCCAGCGCCAACGCTTCCCGAAGTGGCACTCAAAGTTAGTTTAGCTTTTGAATGTTCCTTAGATTATCCGTGAAATAGCACCGACCGAGTCGTGGTTACCCTCATCTGGGAGACCTTTATGTCGAGTTACTAGCGATAGAGGTTCTAAGCGACCTAAGAGCAATGCCACCTCTCAATTCAGCGAAGCAGCTAAGACCAGCTTTTCTCGCCAACCTGGGTATTATGACAAAAAATGGAGCTAAAGAAGTTTTACTTACTGGCACACTCTTTTTTTTCTAATTACAACTCATGGTGCGAATACTTAAAGCCACAACAGCTGCCACATGTCCCACTCGGCTGCTTCTCCGTGGCACACTCTTGCACCACTTTACGACCCACGCAGCCATAACATTATATACACAATTATGAGGTAATTAGAGCATTACAATCACACTTGTGACCATAATTAATCATAGTTACTTAACCGTTGCCAAGCAACCGTGTAATGTTCGCGTGTATATGTATCGGAGGACTCTATAGTTCTAATATATTCTTGTCTTTCAGGTGGAAGTGACGATCCTGGACAAAAACGACAGCCCACCGGAATTCAAGAACATACCTGCAGCTTACCCGGCGTCCGAGGATCTAGCGCCGGCTCAGAGGATAGCCATCATACTGGCGGAAGACCCCGACACCATCGGCACCATCACGTACAGCATACAGTCGGAAGAGCCCACGCCCTTTGCGCTGGACGCCAACAGCGGCGAGTTGACCCTGAGGGAGCCCCTGGACAGGGAGACGGTGTCGGAGTACCGAGTGCTGGTGCGAGCGGACGACGGAGTGCAGCACACGGATGTAACCATCGTCGTCCAGGTACCGGTATACTCCGTAACTCGTAAACAAATGATGTGGTGTGATCAGGATAATATAGAAACAACGCAATTTGTCGAAAAAAAATTACTTAATTTTCAACTGACTTTAAAAAAGAGGAATTCAATTCATCAGTAAGTTTTTATACCATTTGGTCCAATTCTGGCAGTGGAATCTACTGGAAATACAAAGAGGGCATCCGCCGTTTGCAATGCAAATCAACAATAGAATGCAAAAGCCGCACGGGATGATTTAAAGGGATTATGAACGAAATGAATATGGAACATATTACTATAACTTTTATTTGTAATGCAGCTTGGTTAGTATTAGTTAAAGCGCCATATGTGATCAGGGAGTTGAACTATATGCTCAATAGTCACGCTATCGGCCGCCGAGTATATATTTATAGGCCGACTATAGCATTTCCGTTATATATTTTTCTTACGGTTTTAGTCTCACATTTTTTCAGTATGGTCGCTTAGCAAAAACCCTAAGGAAATTCGTCACAATTAAGTCAGGGTAAGGAGTATTATCAACTTAATACAGGCTTTTAGCAAGATCTGTACCGAAAATATAAAAAAAAATCGTATTCTATCGCTCCGCCCACACCCGCATATTTATTTAGCTGAAGAGGCCGTGATAACGAATAGTACAATTAACTCTAAATGCGTTTGCTTTATCTCGGTCCGTGACTGGACTTTGAATGTGTTCCAACGTTGCCTTCTACCATGTTTATCGTTAATACTAGAATTCCTTTTTAATTAAGTCCGTACGTACAGTGGTTACTCAGTCCACGTACGCGATGTTACTCCAGTGACGTTAATTAGTAATAAATTTAACTTCTCAACTAAATACCCGCTAATACTTGTACACTTACGTATAAATATGTATAAATTATATTTCTAGGCTAGCAAGATTTATGTGTATGTGTAACTGCAGGTGACGGACACAAACGACAACCCGCCGGCGTTCAAGGAGAGCGCTTACTCGTTCGACGTGGCTGAGAACGCGGCCCGGGGGGCACTGGTGGGCGCGGTGGCGGCGACCGACCCTGATGGGGGGCACAACGCACAGCTCACGTACAGCGTGCTGTCGGACTGGGCGCACGACGTGTTCTCACTGAACCCCCACACCGGCGTGTTCACCCTCACCGCGCGCCTCGACTACGAAGAGGTAAGCCATTGCTAATGTGTTAATGTTATAACAATCTTGTCTATTTTTTATAGCTGAGTCATTGCTAGCTCTTATATTCGTGTAGTTGCCGGGCTTGTAAAGCGCTCGGCTTCAATCTCTATTGTAACTTAGTGAAAAGGTCCTCGGCTCGAAATACCGCAGTACGTCTTGAAGTCCGATGGTGGAATTAGATCTTGTAGTTCCTGCGCACACTCTCTAATATGTAATCTCAAGACGCGTGGCATGTGCTCAAGACTGATAGTCAGATGTAACGAAAGTTAAATAATGTAAGGAGTATTTGAGAAGAGATATGAAAAATAGTCTCTTTCTACTCATTTGGGTCGATAGAGAGTTTTGTTTGTTCAGAGCGCTTTAGCAAAATGTATTGGAAAAAATGTGCAATAAAATTGTTATGGCTGTCGTCTGTTATCGTTGTACTGTCGAAAGCAGCTCGTTTATATGTAGCAGCCAGACCTTGACATTTGGCAGCGGGACGTTGAACGCCGCTCGCACCGCGCGTCAGTGTCGATGAAGACTGAGTTTTATACGTCGACCCTCTGAGACAAACCAGGAATTGACATAATGTTTTATTGTTCGTCAAGGTTGAGAAATGTTTTAATATTTATATCTAAAGTAGGACAGATAAATACTTATGTTCTGATGAAAAGACACAAACGACTAACGGGATACGATAAACGTGAAGACGTAGCCGTAAATTTAGACGTACACTAGAAGTATACGTAGACGGATACGTACACTTACGTTAGTGACAATTGCCGAAGTAAGTCCCCCGTAGTCCAGCATTACGGCTTCAACAACTGATCCAGCTGAACTTCGACGTATTGTACTGTAATACTATCGACCCAGTGAAGGTCCCCAAACGTTAGCTATACAAATAAAATGTCACAAGTTAGATTAAGTTATCGACAGAGACAATATTGAAGCCACAGAGCAATTCACGGCTTGGACAAAGTCAGTATCTGTTATACTGCGAAATCATCAGTGAATCCCTATTATTATTTTTCATTCTTTGAAATACGAATAACTTCAGCTACAACTCTAAATATAAATACAACATGACGCTTTACGTATATTTTTGTATACTAGCTGCGACCCGCGGCGTTTCGTCCAAAACTATTAATTTTCAATAGCCTAAGTTACTCCTTATTACATCAGCTAAATCAGTTCAGCAGACAAATATTGTAAAAAATATTATTCTGGTATATGTTTGGCTTTATCACAGATGGCAGATTTTTCCCTATTTTTCGTTATATTTTAGATAATTCCTACTGTATCTTTATAAACTATATCCTATGTGTTACTCTCATATGTAAACTATACTAATGTAAAGTTAAATTAAAATCCATTCAGTAGTTTTTGCGTGAGAGAGCCACAAGTTCACATTCATACATCCACATGTTTTTACGAACTTTCGCGTTTATAATATTGAGTAGCATTTACATATAATCGGTACATTCATTATTACGTGAATATTGCATAGAGACGCGGACTGCACTTAGATGTTTGAGATTATGTTCATTCATGTGAAAGAGCAAAAGCAAGCGCAATTACCGCGCTCTTGAAAATATAATTCGAGTCACTTACCGAATGCCTTTTGGGCGTAAAAATAAGATAAGGATAAGTTAAATTTATTACGAGCCGCGTAAAATATTGCATGTTGGCCAAGATGCGCAATTGCGGGCCGGCGGTGCCCTAGAGCGGGTTTTAATGCGAGTTTGCGAGAACCCTCGCGGGAGCCGGGCGTACTGAAGGTCGCCGTCATTTCAACGGGGAAGAGAAATCGTCAGAACATCTAAAGAGAGGGAAATAAAACGAGTTTGGCGGCCTCTGTTATATTCATTAGAGATAATCAAACCGTCCTTACCACTTCTTATTTGAGTTCCAGTGGTGTTCGTCGCGGACTGACAAGTGCGCTTCATTTATATATCGAACTGCGGTGTTACTCGCCATTAAAAAATATTTATTTAAAAATTTCTAAAATAAAAATAGTCTAAGTTCAGAGTACTCTTTATTACGTCAGCTATCTGTCAGTATTGGAATGATGAAGTCGGTCCAGAGATTATCCAGCGGGAACAAGCTGACAGACGGAAAAAATTGTAAAAAAATATTATTTTCAACCGACTTCGAAAAAATTGGATGATTCTTTTTTCGCTATCATATATGGTGGTAGCTTCCACTACCCTTGTCCAGTACCCGATACCCAATATCTATTGGGAAAGGCCTATTTCTAGCCAAAAATGTAACTAGCCAATGAGACCCTGTTGCTTGAGATTAAATCTATATCTATCATTATTGTAACGATAAACTCGCAGCATTATTCTATGCAGTGTCGAACACACGGGAGATTACAGAATGAATCAGCTAGTCTGGACCAATGTGCCTCAATAAATATCACACCTAGAGCCAAAACAAACATTTGATTATTGAATAAATAACCCGGCTCCGCCTCCGGGAGGTTGTAGGTTCGACCTTTGAACGTTAAGTAATAATGACATAAGCTCCAAGGGTTTAAGATATCTATTTACATACATAATGTGGTCGTGTTCAGTACATTTGTTTCAGTTCGGTAGGAAGCGCTGTGAAAACGAACAGTGGTTGCTGCGTCTCCAACTTTTGGATGAAAAGGGCACCCCCTTACTGAGAGCTTATTTTTGGAAAGAAATCCCGGGCGAGCCGGAGAGTTACTGGTTAGGCCAGGACGAAACTTGTGTAACGCTAAATAAAAGCGTAAGATATTTTAGTATCAACTAGTTTAGATAGATGGCGCTAGTAATAATTATAGTTTTTTTTTATAAATTATTGTAAATTAAATAAAGTTGTTAAGATAACTTTGTAAAGTAGTTTTTTAAAAATTTTATCAATCGAAAAGAATTTAAATTATTTTCTTTATACCTCGAATAGAAGTTGAAATTAATATTTTTATAATAAGAAACTTCGCTGTTATCTGGTGTCTCACACGACACAGTTTTTAATTAGTTGTGTTTGGACGTTATAAATATCAACGAGAAGACACATTTTAAGTTCTGTAGAGCGCAAAAGAGAGCTTTTGTGTTACGGACGTGCTACCAGCGTGCTACGTGCGTTCTACGTGCGTGCTACGGAAGTGCTACGTGCGTGTAAATGAGCGGTCCCTCGCGCCTCATCAAGTCAGCCGAGTCCGCTAATTAGTAAAAACAAGTGGCGGTCCCCGGCCCGCCGACCGCCCGCCAATTCCGCGTACCTCGCTAGAGAGCCGCTAATTTCATCCCGGCACAGTTTTTTCGCGTCGCGCGTCATATTCGGCATTCGGCAGCTCGGGTCGCCGTCGACATTAAGGTCCGAACAATGTCAGACAAAGCTGCCGTCTGCAAAACATCCCTGGGCCGGATTCCTCGGCCACCGCACGTTTTTTTTAATACACCATTTCGCTTCACGATCCGCGGACGAACTTGTCATAGCCGGGACATTTCGGTGACCTATTATATGGGAAATCTGAATGCTTCGTCTTTTATGGCGGCAGAGCGCAGTCATTTTCCATTTACACTGAAATTTAAAACAATTATGAAATTGTAAAAAGAACTTGAAATTTATAGTCCTTCCATATTTTCAATATATGTATATGTTTATATATGTAATGTATATATTTATAATGTAGATGATTTCTTCTAAGTATGTTGTTATAATAGTCGACTACAAAAAAGAGAGATGCTTACAAGCCAAATAAGTGTTGCCATCTATAAAAATATTCAACACGTAAATTTAAGTTGTTAACATAAGCATTATGCCGAGCGACCTCGTCACTTATTAAAGCATTTAGAAAATAGCAATATTTTTCTGATTGTTACTGGCAAGCAATCTTAACATAAAAAGTCTTTATTAAAAATGTATTATGATTAAAATATTTTTTGTTGATAACTTGCAGACGCAACACTACATCCTAGTGGCGCTGGCGCAGGACGGCGGCCATCCGTCTCTCTCTGGCACCGTCACTGTCTACATTAACGTTATCGATCTTAACGATAACGCACCAATTTTCGATCCAATGAGCTTCTCCAACGAGATCCTGGAGGATGTGCCCATAGGCACCTCTGTGGTGACAGTTAGCGCGACAGATATGGATTCAGGTAAAAACTATTGATTATTGCTTTAAAAAGTAATTCACCGGCAGTAGGCACCGACTACTTGCAAAATTTAACCTATAAAGACACTGAAGCAATTATTTCTAGATCTTTGTGATACACACACACACACAATTACGCACATACACAATAACTGTTCGTCTTCTTATTTTGTCAATTTAATAATAAGTTTAAACTCCTGAATATACCAATCCTAGCTCAGGTCTTTACAATATTATTTTAAATAGTGAAATACGTGAAAGGAGAAAACAAAATATATTATTATTAAACACTAACGTTAATTGTCTATTCTAACGCAGCATTGGATTATATATTGTAAGTTTTATCAAAGTTGTATTGACATATTCGTTGGTACAATCGCTACCACAACTGGTATAATCGCTAACGACACGTTTTATTGTTTTCCAGGATTTAATGGAAAAATATTGTACAGCATCACGTCTGGTGACGACGGCATGGATTTTAAAATTTCATCCAACGGGACGATACAGACGAACAAGCTGCTAGACAGGGAGAGAACGCCCATTTATAACTTGATAGTGACGGCCAGAGATTTGGCCGAACATCCAGAACCGCAGTTATCTTCCACTGTCCAGGTAAATGTTCCACAATGCTTTCGACGAATGGACGAAGCTGTTACATTGCGTTACATTGATTTAATATTTACTTTTACAAGTTGGTGTTACATTTAGTACAGGCTCACTAAAAATCACTACTTCTACTGAGAATTCTCAAAGCTGTATAGAATTTAGAACATTTTAACTGTAATCTTTCTTTTGTTTACAGTCTTTATATGTACGTATCCCACTGTTGGGTTCTTTGTAAAGAGAGCATTAGGGCATAGTTCCCCACGCACACCTAGTGCGTATTGGTAGGACTTCACATGTGTTAGAAAAAATTTCTAAGATGTAGGTTTACTCACGATGTTTTCCTTCACCGCCGAGCTCGTGGTGAATCAGTACATAAAATTGCAACAAACAAATTCATTGGTGCCGGCACCGGGGATCGAGCTCGGGTTGCTAGCGTACTATGTAACTTGAGGCGACCGCCCGGACACCGAGCTACCACTACTTTCTTTGGTATAATAATAAATAATTATATTTATATGTTTTACCAAATATTTATGTCTCCAAATTATTCGTCGGTAAGTCTACTGAAGAAGATCAAAAACTCATTAGCTGTGTTCTTTTGTTCAAAATTATTGTTCTTTCTTTTTGAAGCGTTTAATGTTTGAAAAAATGACACGTGTGAGCCAGAGGGTTCAGTTCATTAATTTGAATCATCATTATTAGCCTATCACGATCTACTACTAGACATAGAAATTCTCCAATGCCTTTGACCAATACTATGCTCCGTTGTCTGCATCCAGTCTCTACCACCCATCGTTTAATTTCGTCGGTGAGAGGGAACACTAGGTTTTATCAACACATTTGAAGATTTAAGACTTCGGTCTTCAGATAATAAGGACTTCAGCTAGTGAAGTGTATAATACCAAATATAAATAGATAGACGTAATAACTACTGAATATTGATAATGGCATACTACTGATACTTATTCCTAATTTTTGTTATTTAAGGTGACCATACAATTGAAAGATGTTAATGACATGGCCCCGGAGTTCGTCAGCCCGAACATGACCGCAGTGTCGGAGAACATTCCACTTAACACTGTGATAATGACAATAAAAGCTATTGATAAGGATGAAGGAAGGAACGGCTATATTGAGTACTTTATGGAACCAGATTCAGAAATTAACGGTTATTTCTCTCTTGGGAATGTTGATGGGATTTTACGCGCTACAGGTAAACTAGACCGAGAACTCAAGTCTAGTTACACGATATCTGTAACGGCGAAAGACAGGGGAGATCCACCTAACGTCACCAAATCTAAAATTTTTATTAAAATTTTGGATGAAAACGACAATAGTCCTATATTCGACCCTAAACAGTACAGCGCCTCAGTTCCTGAGAATGCTAGTATCGGGGCCAGTGTTTTACAAGTAAGTGTATTTGCAAATTCAATAAGTATATTTACGAGCACAAACAAAAATCGACTTCAGATCGAATCAAACGTTAAACGATATTACGCGCGGACGACGACTTGCCTATTTCTCTGAAATATTGTAGGAATATTAGGAAATAGAATTAACCAGTACGTAAACAAACTTTCATAAAACTACTCTTAAAGTACATCGTTATTCGTCCATTTGTGACGCACATACTTGATGTACTTAATATTTATATGGTTTTCTCACGGATGCCATGCGCAGAATTGTACCAAATTGGAATGGGACCATATGAGAAGCACTAGCTTTTCACCCAGTCGAAAGTTATGAGGTAACAAACATAAAAGAAAACATACATACGAATTGAGGACCTCCTCCTTTTTGAATTGTATTGATTTTCTTTTGGATATTTTCAGGTTTCAGCTACAGATGTCGACGAAGGATTAAACGGAAGAGTAAGATACTCCATCTCATCTGGTGATGATAATCGCGATTTTAGTATAAGTGAAGACACTGGTATTGTGAGAGTGGCAAAAAATCTTAATTACGAACGGAAATCGCGTTACGTACTCACGATTAGGACAGAGGACTGCGCTAAAGATGATGTTAGATTTGACACAGCCGAGTTATCTATATCTATCCAAGATATTAATGACAATCCTCCCACGTTCTTAGATTCACCATATTTAGCATACGTGATGGAGAATATAATACCTCCTAATGGAGGTTACATCATTACTGTTCGTGCTTATGATGCAGATTCCCCTCCATTTAACAATCAAGTGCGTTATTTTATAAAAGAAGGCGATGCTAATTTGTTTAAAATAAATGCCTCCTCGGGACAAATTTCTTTATTAAGAACGTTAGATCGAGAAGCGCAGGATGAATACACACTGTCTCTTGTGGCCATGGATACAGGTATGTAACATTATGAGATACAGTTCAATATATAGAATAATTGAGTCAGTCGTCCGAGTGTTCGCATCTTGATTTTGATATCTAATGATACTAAAGTTCTCTATTATAACTTAAAGACAAGTGACTTCCTCTAAATTATAATTTCAGTTATTTTTAGACAATTTTCGTGTCAATTTACTATAATTATTAATCATTTGTTGTTGACTTTCAGGATCGCCGCCGTTAACTGGTTCTGGTACTGTGAAAATTATCGTACAGGATGTTAATGACAATAGTCCAGATTTTGAAAGACAAAGTTATAAAACGGCTGTCAAAGAAAATTTGCCCGCTGGCGCCGTAATTTTACAGCCAAAAGCTATTGACAAGGACATTGGTAATAATGCAAAAATCCGATACAGTTTATTAGGTGAAAAATCGGAAAGATTTGTAATAAATTCAACAACAGGCATTATTTCCACTAATGAAAGCTTGGACAGGGAAGATTGGGACGTATATTACTTGATTATTATGGCACAAGACTCATCTACAACTGATCCCCGGACAGCCACTGCCAATGTAACAATTATTGTTGAAGATGAAAATGATAATACACCAATATTTCCGCAGTCAGAATATGAGACGTATATTTCGGATCGCACGCTTCCAGGAGATTTCATATTTGGTATCAAGGCTAAAGATAGTGATACGGGTCTGAATAAGAAAATCGTTTATGATTTAAAAGGAGAGCATCAGGAATTCTTTAGTATTAATAAAGAAACAGGCGTAATAAAAGCCAAAGAGAGTCTAGCTAACTTAAAAGACACTAACAAATCTCCATTTCGTTTAATTATCATAGCAGCTGATTGTGGAATTATTCCAAGACAAAGCACTGCTGATTTAGTACTCATACCAAAATCTGTTCAAAATTTTCCAAAATTTTCTGTAAAAAATAAACTTACTTTCACCTTTTCCGAAAATACCCCAGAAGGAGTTTTGGTCACACGTCTATCTGCCACTTCGCCTAAAATAGGTCCTTCCAGCTCGTTGCAATATGCTGTTG
Organism: Meandrusa payeni; assembly: GCA_029286785.1. Lineage (NCBI taxonomy): Eukaryota > Metazoa > Arthropoda > Insecta > Lepidoptera > Papilionidae > Meandrusa > Meandrusa payeni. The sequence goes on along the minus strand of JAGSMX010000047.1, from coordinate 189,372 downwards.
TTGGGGGTAACGTTGGAGATGCTTTAAAAGTAGAACCGATTAGTGGTGAAGTATTTATAACTGGCAAAGGACTTGATTACGAGACAATGCCACTGTATGAAGTTTGGTTTGAGGTTAGAGATTCTGACAATCCACCTCTGAAATCATTTATTGAAATAGAAATAAAAGTTACAGATGCAAATGATAACGCACCTGTGATTGAAAATTTGCTATACAATGCAACAGTACCAGAAGAGGAATCTCCACCCCAGCTAGTGGTCAAAATAGAAGCGCATGATGATGATTCTCAAGAAAATGGAAGAATATCTTATAGACTTGTTAACGATTACGAAGAAACATTTAAGATTGATCCAGAAAATGGAGAAATTTATACAAACATAGGCTTAGATAGGGAATCTATACCCTTTTATGAAATTTTAGTAGAAGCGGTCGACCATGGAGTACCACAATTAATTGGGACCTCAACTGTATTGGTGACAGTTTTGGATAAAAATGATAACCCTCCAAGATTCACACGATTGTTCAGTGTTAATGTAACCGAAAACGCCGAAATAGGTTCTTTCGTTATAAGAGTAACAAGTTCCGACCTTGATACAGGACCAAATGCAAATGCTTCATACAGTTTTGTTGAAAACCCAGGTGAAAAATTTTTAATCGATCCAATTAGTGGCAATGTAACAGTTGCAAGACCGTTAGATCGAGAGTTGCAAGATGAATATATTCTTAAGGTTGCAGCGATCGATGGAGCGTGGAGATCTGAGACACCATTAACTATAACAATACAAGATCAGAATGATAACGCTCCAGAATTCGAATATTCATTTTATAGTTTTAACTTTCCCGAGTTGCAGAAAAAGAATAGTTTTGTGGGTCAGGTTATAGCTACAGATAAAGATAAACAAGGTCCAAACTCCATTATCTCATATTCATTACAGCAAACTTCAGATTTGTTTACCATTGATCCAGCTACGGGCGAAATTTTGAGCAAGTTTATGATGAACTATAAAAGAACATTGATAAATTTGTCGCCTGAAAACACTTATTCTGTCATTGTTGTTGCAACTGATAACGGGAAACCACCTATGTCATCTGAATGTCTAGTAACGATCAATGTTGTTGATGCTAATAACAATATGCCGAAATTCAATGAGCATGAAAAATTTGTGCCCGTACCACAAGACGCTATTCTAGGAGAAAAAATAATACAATTAACAGCAGAAGATAATATGGACTTTGGAATCAATGCAGAAATAGAATATTACGTGTCCGGTGGAAATGGTACATCTTTCTTTATAATCGATAAATCAGATGGGTGGATTTTTGTAAATAAACAATTTTATTTCGTTGGACAATATTATGGATTGAAGATAAAAGCCATTGATCGAGGTATCCCTCCCCAATCTGATGAAACAATGATAACATTCGTGGTGACAGGTGAAAATATGTACAGTCCCAAATTCACAGCTCTTAGTTATCAAGTTATTGTTCCTGAAAATGAGCCACCTGGTTCTTCTATACTGACATTAAATGCTGACGATGAAGACGATGGACCTAATGGCATTATTAGATATGCTATCTCATCGGGAAATATTGGAAAAGAATTTCAAGTTGATCCATTTTTGGGTACAATCAGCATTCTGCGCCCTTTGGATTACGACGAAATTCAAGAATATCGTCTTAACATAACTGCCACCGATCTTGGATTTAAGCCGAAAGAAGCAACCGCAACAGTAACAATAATTTTAACAGACATAAATGATAATGCCCCACAATTCAACCAATCACATTATGAGGCATATTTAGCAGAAAATTCACCAGTGAACAGTTTCATATTTAAAGTACAAGCTATTGATATTGATTCACCTAAAAATTCGATTGTTAAATATCATATTAAAAATGAAATGTCCTCTTTATTTAACATTGATGTAAACACTGGTGAAATATTTTCTAAAGAAGTATTTGATTACGAAGAAAAGACCTCCTATAAATTGGAGGTAATAGCTGAAAATCCCGATTCCGTAATGAGAAGTATGACGGAAGTAGTGGTTCATATTACAGGTGTCAACGAATTTTATCCTAAATTCATCCAACCAGCGTTTCATTTTGATGTCTCTGAGTCGGCTGAAGTTGGCACAAATGTAGGTATTATCCAAGCTACAGACCAGGATAGTGGCGATGACGGTATAATTTACTACTTATTTGTTGGCTCTAGTAATGATAAAGGCTTTAATGTTAATTCGCAAACTGGTGTAATAAGAGTGGCTCGTTATTTAGATAGAGAAACACAAAACAGAGTCGTTTTAACAGTATTAGCCAAAAATTCTGGTGGTATTCATGGTAATGACACAGATGAAGCTCAAGTAATTATATCTATACAAGATGGAAATGACCCTCCTGAATTTTTAAGAAATTATTACGAAGCAACAATTTCTGAATCGGCTAGCGTTGGTCAAAAAGTGATACAAGTTAAAGCAGTCGATAAAGATGTACGACCACAGAACAATCAGTTTAGTTACTCTATTATTGGCGGTAATACAAATCAAGATTTTAGAATTGATCCACAAACCGGTGAAATAGACGTGTCCCGTCAACTTGACCGAGAGACAATACCTATATATTCCCTTATAGTAGGTGCAATTGATACTGGTATACCTCCGCAAACAGGTACGACTACTGTAAAAATAACTATTACCGATATCAATGATAATGGTCCCTTATTTGATGTGATCAATTTTAATGGAGCTGTTTATGAAAATGAACCGCCTAGTACTAGTATTACTACGCTTTCGGCGAAGGATCCAGATCTACCACCAAATGGCGCACCTTTCTCATATTCTATAATTGGAGGTCAACATCAAAATTATGTAAAGGTTCACAAACACTCGGGCGTATTATTGACTACAAAAAAAATCGACAGAGAATTGACTCCACAACTAGAAATAACCATTCAAATTGAAGATAGCGGCACACCAGTAATGAGATCAAGTTACACAATATTTATAAAAGTATTGGACAGAAATGATAATCCACCAACCTCTAGATCTGCACATGTTATTGTGTACGCATTTAATAAGAATGTTCCACTTGGTAAGATCGCTGACGTTAGACCTAATGATCCGGATACTGTGGGAGATTATAAATGCAAAATTGTAAAGGAATCTACCACTGAAAATACACTCAGTTTGTTTAGTATTAGAAAAGGGTGTGATCTTTACACTAATGCAATAAGACCAGGACAAGGGTATTCATTTTCAGTGTCAGGTAATGACGGTATTCACAAAGATGTAACGTCGTCAATAAGCGTTGAATACTTTTCGTTCGACAATGCTACAGTTGAACAATCAATAACAATCAGAATATTAAACATGACTGCCGCGGATTTTCTTACTCATTATTATCACAATTTGCTTGAAATTTTGAAGAATGGACTAAAGAAGGATGAAATTGCGTACTTATATAGCATAAATGAAGAGAAAGATGGACTAGATTTAACAATAGCAATTAAAACCAACAATTCAATTTGGAAAAGACAAAATACTGAAAACTATGTGAAAACAAAAGAATATGTCATAAGTAAGGCCTTAAAAACACCTGTTGTTGTATCTTATTATCCGTGTGCATCACAACATTGTCTTAACGACGGTGTTTGTTCAGACGCAATTAAGGTGCTGGATGATGTGAGAATTATTGAAAGTTCTACTCTTGTACTTTCCTCGCCGCTTGTTCGTCACGATTATACATGCCACTGTACAGATAGATTTATGGGAAATAACTGTGAAAAAAGGCAAGATCCCTGTTCACCAAACCCTTGTAACTACGGAGGCCAATGCAGAAAGCAAGGTCATGATTTTGTCTGTTCTTGCCCACCGCGACGCGAAGGAAAAACATGTCAGTTTGAAAGAGATGATGTTTGTAGTAGTAATCCTTGTAAAAACGGTGGATCATGCAAAGAAAGCTCCGACAGAAATTCATTCTTTTGTCTATGTCGTCCCGGCTATCGTGGGGACCAGTGCGAGGCACTGGTGGACTCTTGCAGACCAAATCCATGTATGTATGGCGGCATCTGCATCAGTTTGAAACCAGGATATAAATGTAGTTGCACGAATGGTCGATATGGGACGCATTGTGAAAGTTCTACATTTGGTTTTAGTGAACTATCTTATATGCAATTCCCAGCTCTGGACGCATCTACAAATGACATAACCATCATATTTGCAACTACTAAACCAGATGCCCTATTGCTGTATAATTTTGGTGCCCAGACTGGCGGTAGGTCAGATTTCATAGCAATTGAGATTTTAGATGGAAAACCAATATTTTCGTTTGGAGGTGCAAGAACATCTATAACTTCCGTTTCTATTATGGATTCTGAATTAAACACCGCGGATGGTAAATGGTACAAATTAACGGCAACACGAAACGGCCGGGTAATTTCTCTGAGCGTTACCACCTGCACTGACCATGGCGACGTATGTACGGAATGTGAACCTGGTGATAGTTCTTGCTACGATGACGACACTGGACAAGCTGGGTATGTTTATTGTATTACTTTTTACAATCATATATTTCATAGTTCCTTCTCGGAAGTATTTGAGTCAAATCTCAACTCCGTGATGTTGTTGGATAGGTTTCAAACCTGAAGGAAACATCATAAATATATAATTATTTCTGTGCAGAACAATAAGTTTTAACCTACAGATTTGCAGAACGATAAGTTATACTAATTAGATTTTGTAAGTAATTTAAAACTTATTTTTCAGAACATTAAACTTCAACAACGAGCCGTTACTCATTGGCGGATTAAATAAAGCAGATCCAGTTCTAGAACGACCCGGGCAAATTCACTCTGACGATTTTGTTGGATGCATGCATAGCATTTCGATCAATGGCCGTTTGCTTAATTTAACAAATCCTCTTAAAGCTCGCGGTGTTGAAGCTAATTGTGATCGTACAGAAAAGGGTACTTGTTATAAAAAAGACATTTGTGGTTCTGGAACATGCCTTGATAGGTGGAAGACAAATAACTGCAAATGTGACAAAAACTTAATTTCTCCTGATTGTGACGCTGCTCTACAACCCATATCAGTAAGTGAGAGCGGTTTTATAACGTATGTTATATCTGAAAAGCATCGAAGAATGCAATTACTGGAGTCTTTTTATGGAGGAAACACAAACTGGGAAAGAAATGGGAAAAATATTGGAAAAACCGTAACAAAAGTAAATAATCCGGCTAAAATTTTAACATTCTTCTTTAGAACTAATAGAAAAGAAGGTGTTCTCTTTTATGCAGCAACTGACAAATATTACACCATCATTGAATTGTATGAAGGTAAAGTCAGTTATACGTCAAAACAAAATGCTGTCGTTAATATGACTCAAGCCCAACAGCAAGATGTTTCGGATGGCAATTGGCATAACATTACTATTTGTTCTCATGGAAGAAGTATAAGAATAATTGTTGATAACGAAAATGTGGGCGAAGAACTTGATGCAGCTGGAGTACACGACTTCTTAGATCCCTACTTAACAGTAATCTCATTGGGAGGAGTCAAAGCAGAATGGGTATCAAGTAATAACAAATTTGAAGGATGCTTAGCAAATTTCAGCATTAACTACGAACTTCAGCCATTCCTCGGCAATGGTACCATTTTCAAAGAAGTGATTCGGAGAGGTAAGATATTACCTGGATGTCTTAGTACTTTCGGTGCCGGCGCGGCTCAAAACCCAAACCCATTAAATATTGGCATAACCCTCGTTATAGTATTTTTCATCATACTAATTGTTGCAATTTCCATATCATTTATCGTATACAGGCTGCGAAAACAAAAGAAAGAAAAGGGTAACAGCTCAGGAAGCAAGTCAAATATAGTACATTCAAAACAAAATGGTGGTCCTGCTATGCTTAACGCTCCAAATTTAATTGCTGGAACTAACGACAGCATTATGAATCGAAATATGCACAACAATGAAACAAGTTTAAACAGTTATATGTCAGACAATGCAGATATTATGAGAAATGTGGGCCATATTGTTGGACCTGAATTATTATCGAAAAAATATAAAGACCGGGAGATAATGAATATTGATCCACCGAGGCCTCAACGACCTGATATTATCGAAAGAGAGGTGGTTGGGAAAAGTCCAGCCTTGAGAGAAGATCACCATCCACCACCACCACCATCCACAAATACTTCCCACCACACTCACGATCATCCTAGCGGTATCGATCTTAATTCAGACATACCCGAACACTACGACCTTGAAAATGCAAGTTCTATAGCGCCGTCAGATATAGATATTGTTTATCATTACAAAGGGTTTCGGGAAGCTCCCGGTGTTCGCAAATACAAAGCAACACCACCTCCAATTGCCGGTTATCACCACAAACATCAAACGCCACAACATAGGCATTCACCACATCATCCAAGTGGGTATCCACCTAGAGTTTTGCCTCAAGCTTCTCAACCACCACCACAGCCTAGGCAACATCAAACTACTCCATTAGCTCGATTGTCACCAAGCAGCGAGCTTAGTCAACAGCCGCGAATTTTAACTCTACACGACATTTCTGGAAAACCTTTACAAAGTGCTTTACTAGCAACGACTTCTAGTTCAGGAGGTGTAGGAAAAGATGCATTACATAGCAACAGTGAACGCAGCCTCAACAGTCCTGTCATGTCCCAATTAAGTGGACAAAGTTCCTCTGCCGGCAGAAAGACACCAAATGCAGCTCCGCAAGTTCCCCAAGTGGTTTCCGTCGGATCCGGTGCGGTGGGATTGACTGCAGAGGAAATTGAAAGGATGAACGCTAGACAACGAACCTCAAGTTTGGTTTCCACTTTAGATGCAGTCTCAAGTTCCAGTGAGGCCCCGCGAGGCGGTGGGGTCAGTCATCACATGTCGCACAGACATCATTCACCTCCAGTCGACAACAGAAGCTCCACTGGATCTGATGACGAAAGCGGTAATGATAGCTTTACGTGCTCAGAGATAGAATATGACAATAATAGCCTAAGCGCCGATAAGCCCGAGGATGTAAGAAGGCCGAACGTTAGTAGTAGCAATAACAACAAGAAACCCATTTTACCTCCGCCCTACGAGAGCTTCGACTCCTCGTTCCGAGGCTCTCTGAGTACGCTGGTCGCTTCAGATGACGATCTGAACCCGCACGTGGGGGCAGCGCTGTACAGACAAGCGAACGGGTCACCTGCGCCGGCGACGCTCGGCTGGGATTACTTCCTAAATTGGGGACCGAATTTCGAAAGTATGATAGGAGTTTTTAAAGATATAGCCGAATTACCAGATGCAGTCAACGGCCGCATGTCTTCCTCATTGAGACTTCCGAACGGCACTCCAAAGCCTTCGGAGGAATACGTCTGAGCCAGTGTTAGCCAAAATGTAAATAAATTTGACTAACACAGAAGTGTACATTTCTTGTTGAGATCTTGTATCAAGGTCTTAGTAGATTCAATTTTCTTGCCATATTTTGCTATGTTTATGTATTTTGGACTTAGTGTACGTAGTTTGAAATATTTGTATTATCACTGTAAATATATTTTAAGTTAGTTTGTACATAGATAGAGTTAAGTCTTTAGTTAGTACGTTATCTTTCGTTACTACAGTTACATTGACTTTTGCCGCGCGTTTTCTAAAATATTCATTTTACAATTTGTGATAAAAATGCAATTACAATAAAGACACGTTTGTAAATGGTAAAATATTTTCACACAATTGTGTATTATTATTTTTCTCTGGATTACGTATCATATTATTGAATATCAAACGAGAGATTACATTGTTTTATAAAGCATAATGAATAGTTACAAAACTTATTCTTTACTGTTTAATTGTTACGTCCACAAACAAAATGTGTGCAGCCGAACGAAACATACAACATTTTTTAAACTCTTACTTCGATTGTTGTTAAAGAAATTGTAATAAGCCATATTAATTAATGAACAAAGTGCCAAATGCGTTCTGTTCAAAAGAACTGACTGATTTTCATGTGAATAATAAATGAATAAATAGAAAAAAGGTTTTTATTTTTCCTATATATATACTTACTTCAGGAAAGAAACATGCTGTATACAAAGTATTAGGAGACGCTTCCGAAAACGAAGACAGACGATAGCACTACACCTTTGATGATGGCACGGAAAATAATATCGATCCTGATTAAAAGTCATATTTTTAAAACGTTTTCTTAGCATTATTTACAATCCATCATGTTAGTATAGCTAGTTAAATTCGGCCAATGCCACTGCAGCTGTTCCTTTTCCGTCTGGGTGTAATGTGTCGGGGAGGGTTGGTGTTATATTCGCGCCAGTGTAATTAACTCTTTTCTGAGAGCGCACTGCACTCTACAGCCCGACTCTTAGGGCTTCCTAATAAGCATATTTTCATTTAGTAGTTTACACCTACATAAAAGTAGGGTTAAATTTATAATTAACACATTCTTGTCAGCAAATTTTCTTATTTAATATTATAGTGTTTGGTACAGTATCTCTACAAATCTCAAAGGTCCAAATCCAGGACAACGTTTACTTTTGACATATTTCATAACCAATTGCAGCACGTAATGTACGATGAAGTTTGTATTGCTGTTTCTAAGATGACTCATATAAATTGTGTGGAGACGAAATAAGTCCTTTCTTTCTTACTATAGTTTTGAGAGCGTAATTAAGCAAATACTTTAACGAACAAAGTCACTTTAAAAGGTAACGTTTGTTGTAATTATCAGCGAGCGCTATAACGGCAATTATCAAAAAAAAAACGTGAAACTTCTTTGAACATATATCGTCGATAACGTACAATGCACAAATGCAATTCTATTTTTTTTTAATTTGCATAATAATTTGGAACAAAGTTGCTATAGAGTCAGATAAGTTTTGTTTTTCGTAACGTTTTGTTCTCTTGAATAAATTACCTGACCATGAGACCTGATTATGTGATCAATCATTAGAAATGATATATTACAATGTATTATACATTAACAACAGCATAAAATGCTTCAGACCACGCGACAGAAATAAAACTTCTTTAACTCCATCTATGTGTAATATACAAACGATTTTTCAAGAGAGGAAAAAATTTGGGCACACACTGCTCTCTCTTGCTCCTACAGTGTGAGAGTTGTTGAAGTGAACAACTTGAGCGTTATATTTGTATTTGAGATTGTGAATTCTATTTCGTTTATATATAAATTATTAGTAATAATTACATAACATAAACAATCACGCCCACTCCAGAGGGTAGTTCGACTATACCATTTTCGATGTTTAACGAGGTATAACGAATCAGGATACTGCCGTTAACCCCAACATTACAAATATACCGTGTACGTATGTATACTTGTAAAGATATAATAATACATATAATAACACTAGGATCTGGATGACCGAGATGTGCACGGTATCTTTATCGTAAATCATGTTTTTGCTTAATTATATTTAGATAAGAATTACATAATGATGAACCAAATAAAACCTATATACACGTGTTATGTATTTTGGACATGAATATTGACTATTTCATTGATTTATCACTAAGCAACCAGATGTATTTTACAAATAAAAAGCGTACACAGCCCGCTTCGCCGGGCTAGATTTTGTTTTATTTTATTTAAACAATAAACTTACATCATTAGATATTTAATTTAACTCTCACAATTTATTAAGTTATTCATTTCTCTCCGTATTCATTCTCTTCTCGATTGTATGAGGTTACATGCAATATACTCCATTGTACTTCAATATGGTTCATAATGACATAAATATACAAAACGCATGTGTCAATACGAATTTGTGTTAAAAACAATAGAATATCATCATAGTAAATAAAAGCTATATTTGACAGTTCAAAAAGAGGAGTGCTCCGATCGTCACCAAACTTTACAGGATTACTCGCCAGGTCAATCTGAAGATTCCCTGAAAGTTTAATTGAAATCGGTCCAGCCGTTTCGGAGCCTATAAAAAACAAACCCACATACATTCTCTGTTATGTATATTGATTTTTATTGAAATTGATTTTCTCGGTCTAACGTCAAACTCATTGACTCACTGTTTATTGCTTAGCAACGCCATCTACTGAAGTATACTTCGTATACAGTATACCCGGATAAAATGACATTTTCTAAAAACGAAATCTACCTAGATCGATTTATCGCCCTCGATGCATGCTAAATTTCATGAAAGTCCTTGGAGCCGTTTCCAAGATTCAGATTATAAATATACAAGAATTATAGACAAGAATTGCTCGATAATAGATAATATTAGATATCCACCTACAAAAACTATTTATGTTATCCTTTTCGTTACACCAAAAACGCAGACCTTACCTTTTTTTTTTGTTCACGCGGGAGAATCTTTTTATAGACCATCCTCCGGTACCCTGGGTGGGCCCGGAGGGATGTGTGGGACTCGGCCTGTCCCCTACCCACTAAACATTCCGCGAATGCCATCAGCTGTTATGAGCGGGGTGCCCCGGATCTGTCAGCGACAGGACACCCAACGACCGGCCGGTCCCGGCAAGGACCGGACTTCATCCTCAAAGGGGACTTAAAAAACGCAGACTATCTGAAATACTGCGCTCAATTTCATAATCTTCCTCTAGTTATTCATCGCGAGGCAGCAGACATAACTTCTGCTGAATATTATCAATGGTGACTGTGCCTCTCTTCTCTCGAAATTAAAATTTAACGTGCCCAAGAAATCAGTGCGCTATCATATTCCTATCCATCTCCCTTTGGCATCTTCCAACTATCGTCAAAATTCATTTATGTGACGCTGGTCTCACGCTTAATAGATATTGTAAAAAGACAGAAGTGGTTTAATTGTAATACGTTTAAGAAGTTTAATACTACAACTGTATCGTCAATAGCCTTATGATTTAGGGTACGGTCTGCGAATCGTAAGGTCATAGGTTCGAATCCAACATTGGACTTTTGACGTGAACCATCTCCTAACACAAGCTTAGGCTTAGTTGGAATGGTTTACAAGAATGTTAGTAATGTTTTTTGAAAAAAAAGAAACATTGCTAAAAGTTCTTTAATTGAAAAATAAAATTATTAAATAATATTAAAAATTAACTAAATTATAACTTAAAGAAGAAAATTAGTGGGAAACATCTCCGACCCCACACAATAAGAGAAACAGGATTTCCCACAGGATTAAAAGTACGAAGGTTTTGTTTAACTGTATTGGAATTGGAAACACAAAACAAACTCCCCAACATTTTACCATCACAAAATCTTTCAAATTATTTTCACGGCTAGTCCCTACAAGGTAAGTAGGAAATAGAATTAAGCCATGTAATAAGCCCTATCATAACGACGAAAATTCACAATCGCTCGTACTATGAACGTAAAACGATTATCAACGACGGCGACAGTGGAGGCAGGCTCGTTGACAATTACCGCCGCAAGTGGCGTGCAGTCTGAACGATACCCTACAGTCAGACGAACTTGTAAAATTAATAAATATTACACATTGGATTTAAAGGCGAACGATGCACTTCATCCCTGGAGATTACTCGGCAAGCTTCCTGATACTATATGCCACCATTTGTATTTATATATGTAAGTATTGATTTTGAAAAGTATATTTAATTTTTACAAGTATATTTACGAGCAAAAATATTAACCGACGTCAAATCGAATCAAACGTTAAACGCGCGGACGCCCTTTTTGTATTTCCGAATTATCGTAGGAATATTACGAAATAGAATTAATCAGAACCTAACCAAAATCTCATCAAACTACTCCTAAAGTAAATCCTTTACAATAAAAAATGAGTCATCAAAATCGGCTGACGTGAGATTGAGTTATTCGTCTATTTGTCGCGCACGTAATTAACTTTAACACTGATATGGTGATCATGGATTCCATCATCGGAAATGGACCAAATAAGTCTCTTAATAATTAAGAGACTTAATGAGTTTTATCGATTATTTCATCAACTATCTCGCCATTTAAAAACAGCAGAAAAACGAAATCTTGGTTGGAACTAAAAAACGCACTGTTTTCTGTTGCAATACCACCGCCATAAACATCATAATCATAGCCCTTTCGGGCGCCCCCGGATCGAAATACTTACGCGTAACATAGTAACCGTCCAATCCGAGCTTACCCCTCACGGGACCCTTGTGTCGAGTTACTAGCGATAGAGGTTCAGGCTAAGCGACCTAAGAGCTATCACCACCTCACAATCCGGTGAAGCAGTCAAGGACAGCTTCTCTAGGCAATATGTGTAGATCGTCAAAAATCTTTAATAATTTCGAGCCGTTTCTGCAGCACTGATGCCACGACGGAACTTGTAAATAACGCTATATTTTATGTTTTCCATTTCGTACTGAGTGACGCAAGTAAAAAACCAAAGATGGATAACATATGGATTACGGTTTTCGAAAAACAAATGCTTGAGTAATTCCTAACCAAAGAGGATATATTTGAGATCAAAGTGGCCAGTACGACAAAACGCCAATTTAATATGTAAGGACCTAATAATAAATGTAACATGGTATAGTAAGATAGAAGTCAGCTCTGTAGTTCTGGGCTCTCAAGAATAAAACTACGGTATCCCCTGCCTGTCGTAGAAGGCGACTAAAAGGGGCCTCGGGTTCACTGGGCGACAAGGGAGGGGGCCTTTGTCGTCCGCCAAGGTGGACCCGGGAAGAAGGCGATAACGGCTGACCCGTGTCGCCTTGCACTGTGAGGGCACAGGGGGGGAGGGAGTAACCTATCCCCCGGGAAGTGAGCCTCCTTGAGCACAGTGCAGAGGGGCTCAGAGGCGTTCCACTGGAGATCCGCCGAAGCGAGGAAGGGCCACCGGGGAGGTTTTAGTGGGTAAAAACCCCACATAACCGCAGCCTTCCCCTCAGAAGGCGGGGTATCTTTTTGAAGATTTTATCCTCGTTAACAAAAAAAAAAGATAGAAGTATCTAGGTAACGAATGGTGTCATCGCTATGCGCAGTCTTTTTCAGACAACCTTTGGATGGACAACGATTTGTCTCTAGAAATGTTAAATAATTATTTGCATCAACTTTCCGTGTAAATTCTATGTCAGTATGTTATTATATTTTAATTTCATTGGAACCATTTGGTACACTTTTATTAATCCAGACATTTGTTAGTTCAACATCCCACTTCTTTTATCGACAAAATTCGCACGTCGTTTCAATAAATGCCTAGTGCCTCTGCCACCATAATGTGGTCTACCATTAGCCAGTGGAGTTTCATTGTAAAACCGATCTATTACAGTCATATTAATTAACTTATAATAATCAAATATCGGCAATGAACCTTAATTTTGCATATATGTGTATCATTACTTTTCTTGTAACTTCCGCGGTTGCCTGGAAGAGATTTTAGCGTTAAGGCTTAATTACCCACAAATTTGGTATAGTTTAGTTTTTACTTAAATTGATTAATTGATGTTATCTACGTGTGAAATGTAAGCAATAAAGATTCTATCAATCTAGTTAAGTAATAAATCTAAATACGTCAAATACTAACGCACACAAGATTGTCGTAACAATGGTACGCCATCGATAAACCATAGTGGAACCAAGATTAATAAAACTATCAAATATTCTAAATTCAAATAAACTTTTGCTAATAAACATTTCCGTTTTGTTGGACCTTATATATATACAACAAAATTAATAGAATTTTAAATATTAGAGATAAATATTTATATAAAACGAAGCATGAAATTTTAAAGTGCCTTGAAACACAAGACTATGAAGGTTGTGAGAAAATGTTAAAAGTGGTCAACTGAAAAGCACTCACACATTCATCGACACACACACACACGCACAATGTCAATTTTGCTAAACAAATTGTGTACAAAATGAACGTTCATTCAATTTCAACCTATACACATAGGGGCCCAATTTCAAAATTAAGGCCCTATGTGTATAGTTAGGGACATTTTATTCAAATCGTATAGCAAAGCTTATATAGCCCGCCCCCATCGCAGGACATAGGACAATAAAAGACTTAATTATTCCTTATTGAGTTATTATCGTCGTATTAAGTCCCGTTGAAATTAGTCGAAAGATTAGCCGGAACAAACGGACAGACAGACAGAAATTGTATACAGTGTTTTATGTTCTATGTACCGTAAATACATTTATTTGTATAAACGATGAAAATAGAGACAGTTTATTTAGTGAGCATAGAAATGTTATTATCGGATGGAGTGAACGAGGCTATCTACAATTTATTACAAATGAATGTCGCAGGAGAGTAGGAAATGTTTCAATTGTAATGAAACGTGTTTGAACTCAAGGCAAATGGTAACTGTGTCAATATTTTAATTACAATATACATAGATAATACGTTTTAGTCTATCCATTAATGTAATCGTTTTTCAAATAAAATACGCTAATAAAACCATTAAAATTCAAGAGATAATTATTTTTAGGGACAACTAACCTTAGATAGTGGTAACATTGTATTAGTGTGCTGTATCGTTGGAGGCAATTTGCGAATAACTAATGTACAATCTTTAGCAAAAATAAAGGGTTGGTTATGAAAGTTTGAATATCTCGGAAGATAACAGCATCGCCAAATGGTACATGTCGGCGTTACGCCAGGGGTTTCGTTGTCGGAATCCATAATGAAGTACCCACTCTAGATTCCGCTTGCTAGCTTGCTTGTTGTATCACGAGGGTCGATACAAGAATGTTGGCTTGCTTTAATACGATATGATAATGTCGGTACGATAATGTCACGTTATTACAAAATACAGTCGTTTTTATATTGATCTCTCAATAAGTCAAACCGTTACAGAATATTTGACTTCCTTTGTAACAAACAAATAGTTAAATATTCACAATAAATATGTAAATGAATTTAACACAACTTTCAATGATTTATTTAACATGATTACGTGAATTTCGTATGAACAAATATCGTTCTTACACAGTCCCATCACAGATGGCGCTAAACTTTTAAAAACAGTATTTTCGATACTAGGCGACTTGCGCCCATATACACTAAGTAGTAAAATTTAATGAAAAATACTGTATTATCCAAATTTACGTAAGATATCCTTTGGGTACAAGGGCATAGTCCGCCACGTATACATAGCGGATTGGCAGACCTCACATGTCCTAGAAAAAAATTCTAGGACATGTAGGTTTCCGATGTTTTCCTTAACCGCCGAGCCCCTGATAAATCAGCACATAAAACTGCATCAACAAATTTATTGGTCCCGGCACCGATCGAACTCGGGTTGCTAGGGTACTATACAACTTGAGCCAACCGCCCGGACACTGAGTCTGTCTCAATATTTTTTTTTTAAATTTTATTTTCTTTATTATAATTATTTATTTATGTATTTGATGAATAATAATTGTGTATTGTATAATAGAATAATTATTTTATAATTATAATAAAATTACTTTCGAAATTTCAATATTAACTGACATTGATATTTTTATGGATACTTGAACAATTTTAAAAAAAAAATAAGAAAAAAAAATTACATTGTGACCTCCCAATGAGTTGTTGTCCTAGTTAAGTGTTTATTCCTTCATTTGTTATTATTACATTGTGTGTGTTATCTCATTACATATCTCATCATATCATAATGTTAAGTTTGTCTGTACCCGTTTATATGTAAAATGTATTAAGTAAAATTTCCGTAGTCAAGCTGTTTAAAATACTGTTAAGTAAATATCTTCCTATTAAGTAAATAAAATGTTTTGTTTCATGTCCGGAGAACACTGATAACAGATTTATGTCAAAATTAAAGATCATTATCGCTTCAAAGCCTCAAGCCTCTTCAAGCTTCTCGTTTAGGTCGATTTGGATTCATCTTTAATAATATATTAATCTTGTTTAAGGTTCATTTCGTTCCGTAGCCGCAGATAACTGTATGACGCCTCCGTTAGAATGTCCCAACGATAATGTCACTTTTTGGCTGTACACAAGGTAAGTTGTTTCTAATTTACAGTCGGGATAAAGTGTTCCATCTCGCAGTACACGGGAATAACAATTTGGTCGACAGACAGCTCTTTGTGTATAGCGCACGCTTCCTAATAGTTAACTATTTCTGTTTAGGACATCCATCAAACCCTAACAAAACGCATTGCTATCTTTGCCCGCCTCTCTCCGATTGCAACGTGGGTTATTTAAAAAGTAGAGTGACTAGACATTTACCAAGCTAGAGCGCGTTACCATCAACGACTGCATTTCCACTTAACATCAGGTGGGATCGTGGTCAAGCACTTGCTTAAAAAGTAAAAAATACCACGTGTGTACGTATCCTAGATACGCACGTTATTACAACTAAATTGAACAATTTTTTCTACTTCACTGAGCACGAATTTGCGTTCTATCTCTCTCTCTTATACCGTGCTCTCGCATACACACTTTCGGCAATTCCTGGGAACTCTCGGATCGAGTGTAACGGGACATTTTGCGCGAATGACATCCAGTATTCATCAATTTATAAGACGTTGTCACGTCAAAAACGTAGTTTGACCAGGTCTCCTTTGCAATGCACGAATCTCTAATATGCTACCGACTTTAGCGAAATATATTGTTCAATACTTTTCTAATGTAATTGTAATCGTCACGTGATATTTGCTATTGAGTTACTTATAACAGTGACTGCCGTAACTAATCACAATCCAATCGAAATATCGCGATAACACTGTAAGTAATGTCTAACATACAGTTACTTAAAATTTGATTAAGTAAATACAAAGTTACCAAGCGACAAAAACAATTTTTGAAGTAAAATTTCATTACACACGCTTGACTTGGGGACTAAGCTTGTGAATGCGCCAGCGTTATGAAAAATGTGATCGGTCGATCATAATGGAAGTTGAGAGGGAAATATAACTTACCGAAAAGAGAAGGACAGAGAGTTGCGTTTCGTATATCTAAGACAGTGCGGGCCTATTGTCTGTATGACACTGTAGGAGAAAGAGAGAGAGCAGTGCTTTCTTTCTTGAACAATCGTGTAATTATTCTACATACATATAGCTAAAGAAATTTTACTTACAGTTGTGTGTGAACAACAGTAACAATTAGTTGAGCAACAACTTGCATGAACAATTGTCTATTTCCAGGGCAAATAGAGATAATCCGCACCAGCTAAAGTACGGGAACCCTGCCACAATAAACACCGCCCCGTGGGTCAGTAACGCGACGATTAAGGTCCTCATCCACGGCTACACGGGTCACAAAAGTTTTTCACCGAACACAGAAATTAGGCCTGGTTTGTATAAATAAAAAGTTGCTTTTTCCAGCTTAAATCCTTGACAGTAATGCGCAATAACTTAGTAAATGCCTATTCACTCTAGTCTTGAAAACACCCGTCTGTGTAACGAGGAACTGGCGCCTGTGAAAGATGAATAGCAAACAAATAAATCGGTATGATTGCGGCAACAAATGGGCAGTTGAAATGTTTAGAGAGATAATATGTAAAAAATATATAATCTGTGCTCGCACCACTCCCTACTGCCCCTAGAGATCAAAAAAAGGCGCGGGGACTCATGGGACTCTCTCACTCATCATCTAACTTACATTTTCATCTTAGACGTAAGAAATAAGTGTATGTGTTTTAAAAAAGACTTGGCTTTTTTTTCTCTGAAAAGAGTTAATTACAAAGGCGCGAATATAACACCAACCCTCCCCGACACGTTATACCTGGCATAAACTTCGTAGTTCGTGCATCCTTACCGTGCACGAGGCCCATGGCCTCACGTACGGGTCATTGGTGGTTATCAGAACAGTGACGAAAAAACTTCAACTGCACGACATCGTCCAACATGCTGTAGTGGCGATATCCCGACACACCGTCAGCTGTGTCTATTATACAGATGACTGTGACGACGCCACAGGAAGACTGATGACAAGGGCAATGGCCGCATCAAGGGAGAGGATAGTGGACTACACCTACTGAAAATGGCCATGAGAAGCAGGGACACAGCGATCGCGGAGAAGCTAATAGTAATGCAGCGTGGCGTCCGCGACGCGTGAACCGGAGCGTTCTCTGGCCACCCCAAATTCAGGCATTATATATATATATAAAAAGGAAAATAGTAACTGTAGAGGTGGCACTCTATTAATAAATGCAGAGTGAACAATTTAAGTGTATTGGAAAAGAGCACGGACACAGGTCTGTGGTTGCGATCTAACAATAATAAAAAAAAAAGACTTGGCCATAAAATATTCATAAACAACAACTACTGCCCCTACAGTAATCGCACTCGCCCAATCACACTTCTCGTAGCGCAATATCCGCTCGCTCCCCAAGTCAAGCGTGCGTAAAGAAGTTTTACTTCAAAAAATCTAAATCGATTCATTAATGACGGTGCCATGAGTGTAGACGTAGTATTATAAATAAATGTTTGAAGTGGGAAAGATAAGGAAATAACAGAAGGAAGTATTGAATGATCTCCTTATGTACGCACCTCCTTCCGCTCATTACGTTTATCAGTACGAGATAGACATAAATATTTGTAATGGCTTCTAATTGTTTTGCATGTGTAAGTCAACTCGTTACATTTAAACACATTAACTCCCATTATCTTCAGGGGTACTTCAAACTACGACAGCTATCCAAACAAATCTACAATAACTTAACTGTTACTTGTTACCTGAATCTGTTCTTTACAGGACTCCAAACGACACACGATAGCCGTTCTTTACCGGTTCTTGCCAGTGACGTTTCTTTATAATACCGATCTATTAATATTCTATCATTACTAAATACGTCAAATACTTAGGTTCCCAATCAGTACATTATATTATTTTATACGCTCATGTCCCTCCATTATCTCAACGTCTCTCATTTCTACTATTGAAGGTTCTCTCTTGCGCTCTCTCGTTTGCAAATAAAGTCCAACAGCTACACCTATATCTATAGCAGTGTTTTACAGATTACATTTTGGAGAGTGTGCACAGGAATTACACGAGTTTATTCCTTCATCCCAAGTCTACCTTCGGAGAAAGGAAGGAGGATTCGGCGGGTCTCCACCCTTTCACAGTCGAAGTTCCGCGCGTCCGACGAAGCGATTTGAGTGGAACAAGTTGCCGGCGTCAGTCTTTCCGTCCAAGTACGACGTGGGTAGTAGAGTGAATGGGCACATACTAAACTAGCGCGTACCAACTTTCGACTATATCTACACTTAACATCAGGTGGGATCGTGGTCACGTACTAGTTTATAACCCCATAAAAAATCCTACATGAACACCCACACCTCATCAGAGGTGATTAGATGGTATGTTGGAAAGTCTTTTAAAACATTGTTTCTCTTCTCAGCGTATTTAGAATGCTGTGACTACAATATAATCACAATAGACTACCACCCGCTGGTGATGGAGCCGTGTTACATGCAGGCCGCGGCGAACACGGAAGTGGTGGGGAAGTGCTCCGCCCAGCTGGTCGACGAGCTGGTGCTCAACTACAGCATACCACTAGCACAGTTCCACGTCATCGGCTTCAGCTTGGGGGCGCACGTCGCGGGGTTTATTGGCAGCTACATTAAATCAGGCAAATTGGAAAGAATTACGGGTGACTAAATCACTTATTAATATGACTGAAGACAGCTGTGTTCATTAGTCTCCTCTTAGTTCGATCCTGAGACACGTCAGTTACGAATACCTCGTCCGCAGTACTTTGGTACTATGTTTCAAATCGCCTGCTAAGCTGCCCTCTAGCGATCGTACCACACGTTGCTACAGTATAAACGTTCTTCTGCCCTGTAGTTCTGGGCTCTCAAGAACAAGACTACGGTATCCCCTGCGTGTCGTAGAAGGCGACTAAAAGGGGCCTCGGGTTCACTGGGCAACAAGGGTGGGGGCCTTTATCATCCGCTATGGTGGATCCGGGAAGAAGACATCGGCTGGCGAGGTCAGAAAGAGACATCGAATGTGAGGGCACAAGTGGGGAGAAGAGTTACGAAGAGCGTATAAACGTTCTTCGTTACTCTTCTCCAATAAAAGGTCAGGCAATAAATGGCATGCAATCACACTGGACGAAAAAAAATCCAAATGTCAGGTTTTAAAGAGCGTCCTAAACAACCTGTCGATGATGTTCACCTCCGGAAAGTGGAGAAAGAGCTTGACCATGCAATTAATCGCAACACCGTTCGCATGAGAAACAGTGCTGAAAGTAGAACGAATGTGTTTGAATTTTCTCTGCGAATCCGAGATTTACCCTAACATTGATAATATCGTCTTCTCACCGACGCCGCTGGAGATTCTGTACATCTTATTTATAAATTTATTGGTGCCGGCACCGGGGATCGAACTACCACTGAACTACCATGACTTAAAATTATTTTTGAATTAATCAATATTAAGAACAGGACTGGACCCGGCGTTGCCTCTATTCGCGACTGCGGACGTGGTAAAGAAGCTTGACCCCAGCGACGCCAAGTCAGTTGACGTGCTCCACACCAATTCTCTGATGAAGGGGAAGTTGGAGTTAAGTGGGCACGCGGATTTCTTCGCTAACGGCGGCACCAGGCAGCCCGGCTGTCAGGCGGACGAGAACCACAGTAAGTAATGCCAGTACTACTCAGCAACGGCTCTCGGCTACTGTTACGGTGTATTTGACGTGATGCTGTAACCAAGTGGTAAGTACAATATCCTTACGTGTAATTCCTAGAGTGAGAAATTTCTAATTCTAACTAGTGGTTGCCCTAAAGTAAAAAATTCAACCAGGAACTGGAGCATTTTTTTTCTTATCAAAGAATGCTTAACCGACTTAAATATATAAATATCACACGAAACAATTTCGATGATTTATTTTTTATTGGAAAAGATGTACTATAATTCGGAAAGGAAAAGAGGTCGTCGGTAAATGTTGAATATTGCCCAATGAAGAATAGGTACAGAATTGGTTCCGATCAGTCAAGGACCGTCGGTCTCCCGGAGACTGCGGTTCAGTGGGTTGTTGTGATCAAGATGACAAGGACTGGCACTTGCAGCGGTTTCCGGCTGTGAACACGAGCGAGCGCCGGTCTACTTCGCCGAGTCGATTCTTACCAAAGTGGGATTTTACGGGAAGAAGTGCTACTCCTGGATAGCCTACATGATCGGTTGGTGCGAGCTGGTCAGCTCTGATGAAGATGTCCTCTTCGGAGAGTACATGCCCTCGAAGTTAGTATACATTATTTTCATCCGACATCAAAATTAGAATTAATTACAAACAAAAACTAACTTCAAATCGAAACAAATGTTAAACGTTACGCGCGGAAGCCTTCTTTGTATTTTTAAACTATCGGCGGATCGGAAGGCGGCGGTTATGTGGGGTTTTTAGCCGGTGGCTCTTCCTCGGTGCATAGTGAGGGGTCCGGGATCTCCAGTGGAACGCACCGGAGCTCCTATGCACTGTGCTTAAGGAGAGAACTTCCCGGGCCCTCGCAGCGCAAGGCGACACGGGCCAACCGATGTCGCCTTCTCTCGGGTCCACCTTGGCGGACGACAAAGGCCCCCTTGTCGCCCAATGAACCCGAGGCCCCTTTTAGTCGCCTTCTACGATAGGCAGGGGATACCGTAGTCTTATTCTTGAGATCCCAGAACTACAGGGCCTATGTCCAGCACTGGATGTTCTACGGCTGACATGACGATGATGATGAAATAAATATATGTAACAATCTGTATTATCCTGATAAAATCGCGCCTGCCAGCTAGGAACTGTACTATTGCAGCGTATTACATTATTATAATCTATTGCGAGTACTTTCTACGTTTTCAGTACATCCGGCGTATTCTTCTTCAACACGAATTCTGAACCGCCCTTCGCACGAGGTCGCAACAAACCCAACAAGAGCTACGACAGCACGGCGGACGAGGGCCGCTAATAAAGTTATCTGTATCAACACGTGTTGTCATTTATAAACACAAGCCATCTTACTTGTTAACGAGGTAAGCAGAGCAGATATTTCTGCAATTGCTCGGTGGAGAGGTGTATTGTAACTGCCTACACAGTTGCTGTAGTCGTAAGCACAAAGCTAAGATTTCAAGCAGTAGAATTCATATTTGAGAGAGTGCGCAGAAGCTAATTGCTGTAATTCCCTCATCCCTCTTTCACTATGGTGTACACCGAGCGGCGAGTTTATGTAACTTTGTTGTGAATATCCGCGGACCTCGTCAAAGTACGTCAATTCGTCTTTCAATATATATTCAGCTAGGTATCGGAATATCTTACCGGAGTCAATTTTTGTTATGAATGATGTAAGACGACCGATGAAGACGTGATGTTATTTGGTGATACAGCTGTGGTCCAGACTGGTGGCAACCAATCTGGACCACAGGCGTAAGGTAAGTGTAAATCTTTCAGTTTACTACAGATTGTACATGATCTAATTCCCCCATCCCCCTCCACCATCGGACTTCTAGACGCATTGTGGGATTTCATCCTTTTTATCAACTTCCTCAATCCCTTGCGCTTTTCTTCGTCTTTCAATATTCGTTGTAAAGGACTGGAAAAGTTTGCCCGCGTCTGTCTTTCCCTCCGATTACGATGTGGGTTTTTCAAGAGTAGAGTGAACAGGCATTTACTAAGCTAGTGCGTCTTACCATCCAGGACGGCATTTCCAGTAACTTCAGGTGGGATCGTGGTCGAGCACTTGCTTAAAAAGTACATAAAAAAGAACTGTGTACACGAAAAAGGCTATAAATCAATTAATTCTTTATCCGAGTGATATAATATAATAAAATCAATCGAATAAAAGACTTGAGGCTAACATAATATTGTTTACAACACAAATGAAGCTCGTGCTCGGCAGTGAAAGAAAAAGCAGGAAGTTGGCGACAAAAACAATTTTAAGAATCGAGCAAAAGTCACGGAACGAGTTCGCTCACTGACCGGATGTCGGCATCGTTTGCAAGAAATGTTCTCGGAACAAGATCTGCGCGGAGTGTCTGCGGAGATATTCGAATAGCTTCCAAAAGAAATGTCAAAGTTAATGTTACAGCCTTTATATATGTCCCACTGCTGGGCGCAGGCTTTCTCTGTAAAGAGAGTATAAGGGCATAGTCCGCCATGTACACCTAGTGCGGATTGGCAGACTTCACATGCCGTAGAAAAATTTACTAAAACATGTAGGTTTCCTCACGATGTTTTCCTTCACCGCCGACCGCGTGGTAAATCAGCAAAAGAAATGTATCAATACGGAATTATTGGAAATAAAATTAATCTTGATTAAAAAAATCATCATTTTAGATAAATGTAACGATAGTTCAAAAAAAACATTACACTAAAAAAACAGCAATGAAACAAGGCAAAACAGCTGACGTCCGGATCAACGAACGCTGGGGCGCGGAGGGACGGCGGCGCCATAGAATCGGCAAGAAATAGCAGCTATTTTGACTGTGTTTCATGTGTGTCAGGATCATTTTTTCATCCCATCATCAAAGGTGTCATTAGTGCTATCGTCTTCGGTTTCGGAAACTCTAGTCGCCTCTAATACCCTGTATAAATAATAATTAGAATTGTTCAATCAGACATTAGTTAGATGTTGTAAGCGATTATTAGAACTACCTGAACACTTATCTACAGAATAAATAATAAAATCCTTGACGTAATGTCAGAATTTATTAAAGTTGCACAACACAATGTGTGAATGATAAGTTGACTGCTAAACTTTATAATTCTAACCATCGCAGCTTTATGTGAAAACTGCTAAATGTCACACTTGCTGCAGCTCCTATTGTCTGCGTGTGATATTAGCAAAGAAATAAATTTTATTGCGCAATCTTCCTGTACCTTGACTACACTAACGACATGTGAAGGTCAAAATATTTAATGCTCGGGGTCCGCATTCAACTTCGGTTTAATTTACCTTACAATTGATTCAAATTAAAGCTAAATTTGAGCCGTGGTAGCCCACCCGGTGGTTGGCTTAAGTTGCATAGTACGCTAGCAACGCGAGTTCGATCCACAATGACGGCACCAATAAATTTGCTGTCGTAATTTCGTGTGCCGATTTACCACGCGCTCCGCGGTGAAGGAAAACATCGTGAAGAATCTTACATGTCTTAAAATTTTTTCTAAAGCATGTGAAGTTTTTTGTTTGTGAGTTTTTTCTCTCTGCAGAGAAGGCCTGCGCCCAACAGTGGGACATATTTATATAAAGGCTGTAACTTTATAGCTAAATTTACTACCTTTTCCACCAACTTCAAAAAGGAGTATGTTCTCAATCAAACATTTCTCAATTCAATTCAATTTTTTCTGTTGATTGCATGTAGATTTCGCCAATGTCGAAGCGTGTATGTTAAACACAAAACTACATGATCTAATTCCCCCATCCCCGTTCCACCATCGGACTTCTAGACGCACTGCGGGATTTCATCCTTTTGTTGTGAACATCCCTCAAACCCGAACGAAGCGATTTGCTTCGTCTTTCATTCTTCGTACAGCAAAGGACTGGAATAGTTTGCCCGCGTCTGTCTTTCCTTCCGATTACAACGTGGGTATTTTCAAGAGTAGAGTGAATAGGCATTTACTAAGCCAGTGCGCCTTACCATCCAGGACTGCATTTCCACTTAACATCAGGTGGGATCGTAGTCAAGCACTTACTTAGAAATTATAAAAAAAAAAACTGCTATAAAAAGCGGACTTCGTTACGGACAAGGATCGAAACTAACAAAGAAGTACGGTGGTTACTGCTGAGACAACTCCACGCGATATTCTGAGGCCCACTGTTGATATATCTAAAACAATAAAGACAATCACAATATATCCATAAGGTTAGTTGGTTAAGTGACAATTTTTTATGTTTGTTACCCCATGACTTTGGACTGTTGCTGGTGGTGAAAACTCTGACAATGGCATCCATGAGAAACCTGTACAATTGTTGAATTTACATCAAGTATGTGCGCGACCAATGGACGAATAAATCAACGTCACGCCAACCGAATTCGATGAATAAAATTTTATTGCATTTCAAGTGTAGTTCGATAAGATTTTGGTTAGATTCTGCTTAATTCAATTTCGTTATATTCCTGCGATAATTGGGAAATAACGTTTAAAGTTTTATTCGATTTGAAGTTTTTGATTTTACGCCTAATTGGTTATAGTTTTTTGCTGATTTCAGCTACAAATATTATTAAGTCCCTCTTCCGCATATTTATTCTAACCCGTTCACCTTGGTATTGACGTGTACTGGGAATTAAAACCAGAAATCGTTCATTGGACAGGAAATATGTGTTTAATTTAAGATAATATAAGATTTCCTTTCAATTCAAACACCCATACACTTTAATACACAAACACACACGCATATACACACTATTTGTCTTTATTATTAATATGTTTACTTCTGATCAAACTGAATTACAAATGATCTGTTTAAGATTTAGTAATTACGAGCCTTCGTATTTAATTGTTTGGAGATGCGCGTGCATAGTGTGTGCTCCTTACGGACCCACATACACCGTCATAGTGCGACACAGTCTGTACTATTGCGGCAACTATCGAAGTAATTTGTATTAAAAATGTTTAAAATTAGGTCTTACATTGTTTGGTAGTTCAAGAAATATATTGTATTTACGTGTAAAAATAAAAGTAAAATAAAAGCGTTCTGGCGTCTATAATCTCTGTCATTTACAAAATTCTTCAACAATTGTCATACATAGCCTTGGATCGCCGTAAACTTACCAATATCGTAATCAATAAGCTTTATTGTATACCCTTTTTATGGGGTCTAAGCAATACCTTGACCACAATCCCACCTGTTGAGATAATCGCAGGTGGTGCGCGCTAGTTTAGTAAGTGCCTATTCACTCTACTCTTGAAGGCTCCCACGTAGTACTTGACGGAAAGACTGACGCCGGCAACTCGTTCTCCTCTCTCCTCGTGCTCCTTTGCTGTACGCACGATGAACTTTGTTCGAACGCGCTGAACATCAACTATGAAAGGGTGGAGACCCGCCGAATCAGTAATCGTCCGAAGGTAGAATGGGGATAGGGGAATTAACTCGTGTAATAAAACCGCTGCTCAAGACTGTCTAAATGTAGATCGTGGTCACCTATCAATAATAAAAACAAAACACGTAAATAACGAATTTTATAAACAATATGCAAAGAAAATCCTTTATGTTTTCAATAGTGATTAATTGGTAATAATCAATATCCGAAAAGGTCGTAATACATCGTGCAGTCTAATGATGTCTAGGTTACGTCGTCGCATTGGTGGCAATACTAATTAATATTTCACAAGTAGACAACAAGAAGACCATCTCAAATACACTGGCCGGATATCCTTCAAGGACATGACTTCTGACAGCTTAACTGTAAAGGATTCCAAAGACCTTGTGGTAGAAGGCATTGGGAAAGGCCTATTTCCAGCAGTGGGTTGATACGAGCTGATGGTGCTGATGAGTCTCTTTGTCAGTATTCTTGGCGGTAAAAAATGTACGCTAAAGTTAAAGTCTTTAAATATGTCCCACTGCTGGGCACAGGTCTTCTCTGTAAAGAGAATATAAGGGCGTAGTCCGCCACGCACACCTAGTGCGGGATTGGCAGACTTGACATGTCTTAGAAAAATTATAGGACATGTAGGTTTCCTCGCAATCCTTTACCGCCGAGCCCGTATTAAATCAGCACAAAAAATTGCAGCAACAAATTTATTGGTGCCGACACCGGGGATCGAACTCGGGTTGATAGCGTACTACGCAACTTGAGGCAACCGCCTGGACAATGTTCTACCACCCCTCTATATATTTCCGAATTATCGTAGGAATATTACGAAATATCATTAATCAGAACTTAGGAAAACTCTCATCAAAGTACCCTAACGTTCAAGGGTAGTGCCGCCCAGACTGTGCCTTGAACTAGCTGTCGGTAGGTGAGGCTGTGTTGTAAGATATATTCGGACATCAATTTTGCTTCTGTACGAACATCCCGGTTGCGTAAAAAACCTTCAAAGAATAACATTACGAAACTGTGTTAAAATAAACACGATGCGCGTTACAACATATCGAATAGAAGAATAGAATAACGAGTTTCGTAACAGCAGGCGTGAACACCTCGGATGTCCGACACTCGCGGACGTCCGGCACTCTCAGACAATGATCGGGAGTTAGTGTGTTGATGGCACGTGTGGTTACGCCACTTAATAATAGCGACTAAGCTCTTAGTGCTAATGCAAAATAAGTAATTAAATTTTTCAACCGACTTCGAAAAAGGAGATTCTCAATTATATCTCTATATCAAATAAACTTTGGACTAGGTGAACCGATTTTATTGATTTCTTTGTCTTAATTAAAGGTGGTGCTTCCCATGTGGTCCAATTCTGACAACAGCATAAATGAGAAAACTTAAGTCATAAAATTGCAACAAATATGTGCGCCACAAATGGACGAATAACTCAATATCACGTCAACCAATTTCGATGAATCGTTTTTTATTGGAAAGGAGTAGTTTGTGAGAGTGCGTAATATTCCTACGACAATTTGAAAATACAAAAAGTCGGATGTGAAATCGGTTTACCCGTAAATATACTTGTTATACTTGAAAAATGACTAATCGTCTTAATTAAGTCGTGAAGAAGAATTAATTTGAACGTATTGAGAGCATGTAACCATAATCCGGGTCGTGCTGATTACTTAACGGCGCGTGGGGCATGCGGGTTGCAGACTTACGTACGGTGCGTGACGAACACTTGGCAAAGAACATTTTTGATGAAATATATATTTTGAAGGACTCTTGTTGGTGTTTTTAAAACTATATCACTTAACTAAAAAATAAAAAAAATCATTATATTATTACCTAAAGCAAAAACTATGTACCTAGTGTGAAAATTGCTCGGACGTTAAAGTTTCAGCCTTTATATATGTCCCACTGCTGGGCACAGGCCTTCTCTGTAATAGAGTATAAGGGCATAGTCCGCCACTCATACCTAGTACGGACTTCTTGTCTTGTCTTAAGAAAAAAATTCTAAGACGTGCCGGTTTCGTCACGATGTTTTCCTTCACCGCCGAGCACGTGATAAATCGGCATATAAAATTGCAACAACAAATTTTATTACTGCCGGTACCGGAGATCGAACTCCGGTTGCTAGCGTATTATGCATATTGAGGCGACCGCTCGGACTCTGAACTACCACGGGGCGGACGTAAGAATATGAAATTTTCAACGTTCGTAAGAACATTATTTCAACCGACTTCAAAAAAGGGGAGGTTCTCAATTCGTCTGAATACGTTACTCAAGAGTAGTTTGATGAGAGTTTGGTATGATTCTGATTATTTCTATTTCGTGATATTACTACGATAATTCGGAAATACAAAAAAGGCGTCCTCGCGTAATAGCGTTTAACATTTTATTCGATTTGAAGTCGGTTTTTGTGTTGTTATCAATATCTAAAACTTCAACATAAAACATTTTTTGTAATATCAGCCGTTTCGTTTGTCAACAGTCAACAGTCACGAGCACAAATTCAATTGTATATTTACGTCTTAGAAAGTAAATTAAGTTTACGTAAGTTTTAGCTCTACTTAAGAGCGTTGATCTTGAATAACTGATGCTGCATGGACGAAATCTAATAGCGCATAACAACATACAGGTCAGCGTTCATTTTATCTCTACACGTCGGACACGTAATTCTTGAGAGGGTGAGAATTAATAAAAGTTCTCGTGATTATGGTTCTGGAAAAGAATCTCTGCACCAACAAGTCCAATATCTAAGAAATTGACATCACACAGCGTGTCTGATCAAAACTACGGGCTCTTATAGTCACGTCTAGTTTATATATTTTCAAATAATACTGACTTTATCCCAATGGTAATAAATTTCATGTTATCCATTTCAACTAAGCTTAAGCTAGAGATGGTTTTCACACAGCATAGTCTTGCGTAGTCTTGGACTTATAGAATAAGGCTATTATATCCCCTGCCTGTCGTAAATCGAAACTAAATGAGGCCTCGGGTGCACGGGCGACAAGCATGGAGGACCTTTGTTGTCGAATGTAGAATTTGATGGCAGATTATAAGATGGCTCAAGCAAGCTGTGGAAAATCTCCCAGTATCTGATTTCATCTGAATGATTTACGCTGACTAGCCAGGTGATGTCTACTGTTACACCGGGTTTTTGCGAGATTTTACAGCTCTTTTAGTCCCTTAGCCTGAATTTCTTTAAGGAGTAACGGTGCACAAGCGCTCTCGTGAGGAGACCTCGGCTTGGGCGGTTATTCTGTTCTCCATTATCTGAGTGCACGGTAAAAATGGAGGTGGGTATGACTAACACCACTTTGATAAGAGTGAAACGAAGAAAAAGAGAAAGTCTTTAACTTGACCTATATATATATATATACTATATGTATACTTCCTTTAATCTTTATAACAGACATGTTTTCATTTTCAGTACAATCATTATCATAGACATAGACATAGACATTTATTTATTGGCATCACAATACAAAAACACATCACAGACTGAATATAACACACATTAAAAAAGAATGAGAAATAGACAAAACATAGTTAAAGTTACACGGACAAATAATACAAAACATATGATGCCAATATCGGACACCGTCTCAGCATATGCTGTCACAAAGATGCGACAGCGCTGATTTTCAGCGGTGGATAGACACAGGCTGATCATCATCAGCCTGTGTCTATCCACTGCTGGAATCAGGCCCTTTCTAATAAGATCCTCCGCTTTCCGCATCCAGCCACTTCTATCATTATAAGGTCGTAGGTCCATCTGGAGGGAGGAAACTATTCCACGCGCGGCCTCCCTTCCAAGACTTTCCTGGCCCGCTGCTACTTCAATTTGCTGACTTTAAAGGTCAAGCCACACAGCAAGCACCGCACGCGTCGCCTCTGTGCGTAGCGCTCTATTTTAACTAGCACAATATAACTTCCAATTTCTCGCCAACGCTACGCCTCGCTCGGTGTGTGGCTTGACATTTAGAGCTATGTCGAATACTAAGTTAATGAGCTAACGAGATGCAGCAGCTTACGTTACGAAACGTGCGCTGTTGTAATTTACTTCCTTCCTCTTGCATAGAACATCGACTGACCCTTTCATCCACATAAGCGTGAAGCGCTTAACTTTTTTAAAAAATAACAAAAGTCAAAAATGAGCATATCGCTTTAGGTAAAGTGACGGTACTCAGGTTACGTAAGGTCTAAGCTGGCTATAATGATACCTGTTTTCCTTGTAGCCACTTTCGAATGTTAAATATTTTATTTAACAGCTATTTTCTGGTGGGCTTTTACCAGGCACACGAGATATTGGCGACCGACTTGTGATGTGATGGTCGGTGTTTCGAATCCCAACCGGCTTGTATCAACGAGTTTGTGTTTTTGCTGCTTTGTTACGTATAAAAGAATCTTTTTTTTCCCGATTATCATATAAATAAGTACTATGAAGCGCGGTACACACTCTTCATGAACTATCAACGGACCGAATCGTGGTTCAGTCCTCTCGGACGCCCTTGAATCGGAATGCTTACGCGTAACATAGTAACCGTCCAAGCGGAGGTTACCCCTCACCGGGGGGACCCTTATGTCGAGTTACTAGCGATAGAGGTTCAGGCTAAACGACCTAAGAGCTATGCCACCTCACAATTTATTTTTTATACTTTCTAAGCAAGTGCTTGACTACGATCCCACCTGATGTTAAGTGGAAATGCAGTCCTGGATGGTAAGGCGCACTAGCTTAGTAAATGCCTATTCACTCTACTCTTGAAAATACCCACATTGTAATCGTCCATTGTTGTACGAATGATGAAAGACGAAGCAAAGTGCTTCGTTGGGGTTTGAGGGATGTTCACAACAAAAGGATGAAATCCTGCAGTGCGTCTAGAAGTCCGATTTTGGAACGGGGATGGGGGAATTAGTTTAGTAGTTAGTATTTATTAATTTTACATTTTGAAAAAGACAGAGAACAGTTTATTTACGTGTAAACACAGAACCGACTTAAAATGATTTAATTGATGTATTTAACATTAAAGGATTTAACGTGCGGACGATTTATTTTAAGACTTATATGGTTTTCTCATGGATGCCACTATCACAACTGGACGGAAATGGACGACGATTTAAGCACCAGCTTTCAAATAAAAAGAATCATCAAAATTGGTTCACCCAATCGAAAGTTCTGAGGTAACACACAACCTTTTTAGAAGTCGGTTAAAAATCCAACACACCATCACAACTGTACAAGTTGGCTAGGCAACCCCTTTCATAGCATCATAAATAGATCAGGTCACTAGAGTATTGGCAGTATAAATAATTATCTCTCGATCAAGACAACTGAGACAAATTCGCTTGATATCAATAATAAATGACGTCATTAAATTAAAAATTAATTAAATAAAACGTAATTAAAAAATAAACTAAAACTTTATTTAATGACGTCCCGTCTTAATGAGGTCATTTATACATGCGTTTGGAATCCGGGATCGTCGGAGTCCGCGGCTTTGCATACGCAAGAGGGGACCCTGCGTAAGGCGAGGGTCAACAAATACCACTTTCGCTTTCAGTCAGTTCCCGCATGGCGAACGCAGACGTCGTACGTCGTTAAGGGTCCCACTTCCAATCGTGTGATGTTTTCGATAACTTCGCCCAGCGCACTGACCACAATTAGTGTAATATGATAATTTAAATATTAGTAATTGAATAGAAAATATTTTTATAAAATTGATGTTTTAGTTTAGTGAGACTGTGTGTGTATTTACAAAAATGGTGACAAATCTTAAATGGCTGTTATTATTGGGAATCACTGCGGTTCAAATTTCGGGTAAGTATTAAAGATTCTATTAAATTAGGTTACAATAAGGTGTTTACGACAAATTTTAAACAAAAGGTTATCGTAATAAATTAGTTGATATAAATAGACATGAACTAAATTTGGCAAAAATTTATGTAATATTGTTTTTAAAAACATGGAAATATAAATTTACTGTACAAAAAAAAGTAAATATATATAAAGTTATAGTGATATAAACACATAACCATTAGTTTATGTATAATTATAATATTACATTTATTCAACGTTTGAATAAATGCACAGCTTCGTTATTCGTGTTATTTTTAATTATTTATTTCTTCCATAAATATGTAATAAATCAAAATTTAGAGTAATTAAATTATATCTTATTACAATTAGCTTTTATTGTAAGAAAAGTCAATTAGTTATTTTTATGATTTTTTCAGTCATTTGAAAATGATTTGCTCACAACCGTTTTATTTGAAAGAATATTCCACACACGCACGCACACATGCGCGGTGGTCGCGGCGCATGCGCTCTGTGTCGGTGCGCGCGCCACTTCCGAACGTTACGTTAGCGCACGGCCGACATTCAAATTGCATAACCGCTTTACTCTTTCGGTTTACATTATTATATGGCAACTCACGTATATCCTATACAAATTTGATACGCAGTAACATTAAATACAATAACAATGTATTAAATTATTTATTTTGATAATGTTTATGAAATAAGTAATGTGTCAATAATTTATTGGAATGTGAATTAATTATAAATATATTTTTAATATTGACATGCTTTATAATGATAGCAACAAATTATGAAGATTAATACAAATGACACATTTCATTTTATTTTATAGCAGTTATGAGTTGCGTAATTACGTTGTGAATTTATACTGTCATGTCGTTTTACTGCGAATTCCTAAAACTTTTTGTCATTATGAGTTCACTAGAATAGCTGCTAGTTTCAAAGTTGCTAGATAACGAACCATATCGTTGTGTTGTATCGATACAGCGCGATATATTGTGTCGATAACGATGTTTTTTACATAGATATTTCAAGGTCAAACATGAAGAAAAAACGATTTTTACACATTTATTGTAAATATTTAGTTTCCTATGGGTTTTATGCTATTTGTATGTATTATAAATATTGTAAAGGATTAGATTCTCTACAACTTTTAAACTATTTTAGTCTTAGTAACAGTTTTAGTTAAATTTTAGTACTTAGTTGTAGTTGTGTTGCCTCCATGTGGCGAGGATGAAGTAAGGATATTTAATTGTCTATCATGCACAATTTATTTCTGTTAGCTAGCATCTTTATCCTCCAAGATATTCAAACTTTTACCCTTTATTTTTGCGACTATATATCGGTACCATAATGAATCGTCACTGGTAAACAACGGTCTCTTGTCCCTGTTTGTATTATTTACAACTACAAGTATTTCCGAGTGTAAGGTTAACGGCAAGGTTTCCTCTCGATTGTATAAAATATAAAACGTGTGTATTTTCCACAACGAGACAAGACACTTGTGCGCCGCTATGAGCTTTTAAAAACGTTAAAAGAAATTTTAAGTTAATTTTAACTTGGTAGTAATTCAATTTAAAGAGTCTCAACTAAAAGCAATTATCAACCGACTTCAAAAAAGAGGAGTTTCTCAATTCATCTGTATATATTTTCTTTGATTTTGACTTGACTTTTCACGCCAATCGATTTCGTTGATTCATTATTTATTGGAACGAATGCACTTCAAGAGTAGTTTGATGAGAGTTTGTGTAGGTTCCGATTAATACAATTTCGTAATTTTCTTATGATAATTCGAAAATACAAAGAGCGTTTCTGCGCGTATAGTTTGCGTGCAGGCGGTTTTTTGTATTTGCTCGTAAATATATTTCTTATCGTATTTGAAGTTGAACCAAAGTCCGATATATTCCCGTCTTAGCAACGTCCACGCCTCAGATTTTATTATTAATTCTTCTAAATACTATATATGTAACATATGGTAATTGAGATATAATTTACTACAACAATAACAAGTATTACCTCACAATATTACCTTGGCGGTTGTAATTTAATTCGAAGGCCATTGATTGTATGAATATGTTGTTCACAGCGAATATGAAACATATAGCTTAATGGAAGCTACACAGCTCCTACAAGCATTACATTACAATTGTGACTTGGACGTAGAGGGAATGGCAACCTTGAAAAGCTGGTCATCGTTGGCAATACAGAAGGCAAGAGAACAAGAAGCCGGTCGCCAACACGATGGTCTGACCAAGTAAAAAGTGCCGTCTCCTCTCCTAATCTCTACCAACTGGTGAGGGCTGCCTCGGACCGAAACCGGTGGAGGCAGATTGTTTTGATTGTCTCAGAAATGAGGGAACGACAAAGTAGAAGAAGTGACTTGGACTTAATTATGTATTTATTAAAAATATATAACGTAGAGCTGTTAATGTGCATGGCATTAATTAAATTTCAAATTGGAAATATACAGGGTTATTGGTAATAGCATTTACCACGGGGTGTGTTCTGAGGAATAGCTAAGGTAATTTAATTAAGACTTACTGATTTTTATTCAGAGGTTGAATTGTATAGGGCTTTTCCTTTAGCGTAACACAATATTCTAAACTGTGTACTGAACGTCTACAGAGAGAGCCCTCCCCTATCGATCCTAAACTTCTAGTATATCGTATCGTATATAGGCAACTCTTTCAAAAACGGAGGCGGACGATCGTAACACGATCAGAACAGTGACGAAAAAACTGCAACTGCACGACAGCGTCCAACATGCTGTAGTGGCGATATCCCGACACACCGTTAGCTGTGTGTATTATACAGATGACTGTGACGACGCCACAAGAAGACTGATGACAAAGGCAAAGGCCGCATCAAGGGAGAGGATAGTGAACTACAACCTAAAAATGGCCATGAGAAGCAGGTACACAGTGGTCGCGGAGAAGCTAATAGCAATGCAGGGGGGCGTCTGAGACGCGTGAACCGGAGCGATCTCTGGCCACCTCCAAATTCAGGCATTATATATAAAAAAAAAAAAAAAAAAGGGAAATTTTAGTAAATGCAGAGTGAACAATTTAAGTGTATTGGAATAGAGCACGGACACAGGTCTGTGGTTGCGATCTAACAACAATAAAAAATGAAAATAAAAAAAAACACGATCGGACCTTGTCAAATATAGTATTTTTATATTAGTCAGTCCATTAACTTATTCTAATGCTAGTATATTTACAGATTATAATATTTATTTATGCATTAAAACTAAATAAGCATTTACTACGACTAATTGTTGCTAACACATTTTTAATGTACTCGTAGTTTTAACCGATTTCAAAAAAATTTAATAAACCGATTTTCTTTTAATTTTCATTCATCTGTACTTTTTTTTTGTTCGATTTAATTTAGGTTCTATATAAATTTAATTGTTATTTTGCGTTTTCAAAATGTTGTTGTTGATGATGAATATTTGATGGCTTGGTAACAAGACCTTTAAGCCAAGTCTTTTTTAAAACACATACACTTATTTCTTACGTCTAAAATGAAAATGAAAATGTAAGTTAGATGATCCCAAATTAAATTATACACTCTTTTCAAAATGTGTCCTAAATATTCCATAGACCCTAATAGCGTTCAACATTAGATTGATTTGAATTCGGTTTTTTACTGTACTTTGTATTGCTCTGTTAACACGTTGTAACTATAGCGCATATTATCCGGCATATAATAAATACAGTTACAAACCTTCACGCCTTGTCCCAGAGGGGTAGGCAGGTGTTAATGATTAACAAATTTCAATGCGTCAGTAGCCTGTTGGTTTACATACATAATCTGTTAATTTTTAGTTTACAGTAACCACGTTACCAATCACTTCCACTTACATTCGTAAGAGCAGTTCACAATCACATCGTTCACAAAATTATCTGGAGCTTTCTTTCATTATTCGTACAGCAAAGGAATAGCTTTCCCTCCGATTACAATGTTGGTGTTCAAAATGTGAATAAGCCAGCGGTAACCTTGACTGCGGGAATTACATAAAAGCACCATGATTAGTTCCCAATCATGCAATCTGCAAGGTCATTGTGGGTCGTTTTGAGGCAAATTACCCAAGTTAACCTCCGATGCGACATCAATCAGGTGATGAAACCATTGACCTCCGTGTCGCAATGAGATCCACCCAATATGACAGAGAGGACCGCCATCGGTTGCAACAGTACATCCGATATATGACACGCAGGCAGTGCGCGGCCACGCGTGCAGCCTGTTCTCGTAATATCCACTTTTGAACGGAACGGACTAAGTATGTTTACGAGCTAAACAAAATCCGACTTCAAATCAAACGTTAAACGTTATTGCGCGCGGACGCTCTCTTTGTATTTCCGAATTATCTTAGGAATATTACGAAATAGAATTAATCACATCCTAACGAAACTACCCTTGAAAAGGCCAATAAAAAAATGAATCATCTACATCGGTTGGCATGATTTTGGGTTATACGGCCATTTGTTGCGCACATATTTAACGCAAATTTAAGACTTATATGGTTTACTCATGGAGGACGTTGTCAGAACTGGCAGTACGTCTTAAACATGTTTATGATAAACAGCCGGCGGTCAGTGTCTTAACAGATTACGTCTTCCTCTAACCCAGAGTTCCTCAAACTTTTTTGTGTCGTAGACCCCTTGCCATGTTTTCCCGTGTTGGGTAGACCCCCTACTTACCTGATATTGATTTCCTGTAAATTTCTAACTGTAGTGAAGTTTAGTAAGTTTAGTGTTAATTTATACATTTATTAAGTGAATTTAAATTACAACTATTCAAAATAAAATTTTGTATCTGTTATGTAAAATATACGTAACATTAAATAAACATAAAATAAACTATAAATAAAATAACATATATATACGATAAGTTAATATTTTTAGTGAGAAATAGGTAAATAGGAACTATCAGTGTATGTGTTGAGATCCACTATCGTGGACCCCCATTTTCATTTCATGGACACTCAAATTTTTTTCGCTGACGGAAGGGGTCTACCCTTGCAGGTTGTCATAGACCCCTAGGGGTCATAGGCATAGGCCATAGCACAGTGCAGAGGCTCCGGTGCGTTCCACTGGAGATCCCGGAGCCCCTCGTCATGCACCGAGGAAAGGGCCACCGGGGAGGTTTTAGTGGGTAAGAACCCCACATAACCGCCGCCTTCCCCAGAAAGCGGGGTATCCTTCTGAAGATTTCCTCCCCGTAAACCCTAGGGTCGAGACCACTTTGGGAATCACTGCTCTAACCCCTTTAAAAATTTTAGCTACATTGTTACCTGTTGCAACATGAGACATGGCAACACTTGCGCAGCTTGCATCCCGCTGTCTGATAATCATAAGTGAAAGTGTTACGACCTGTCCCACAGTCGCTTTAATATCCAACCAGGTTAGATCCTCAGAACGTTAATAACCATCTCTTGTCGTAAGACTATTTTATATTGGCGAAAATTATCTGACAAAGACACGTTTCTTGCGCGATTCATTGTTCTAAGGAACGAAAAGATTGCTTGTGTTATGTAGAAGATTTTTTAGAGTTGGGAAATTATCTTATTCGCGTTATAACGTTTGATTCGATTTTTCGTAAATATACAATTCATTTTTAACAACTAAAGTTTTAGGATACCAAAATTAACAAACATCGTCAACTATGAGGTCACTAAAAATTTATTTAGACACAACTGTTATATACGTAAAGAAATACGTAGGTTAGTGCTTCAAGTCTTCTATTTGCCAATGAAATTTCACTATGAAACCAACCTATTGCAAATATAATTAAAAATTATCATTGTGCAAAACCCTAATCTACTAAATATTTTTTTTTATATAAAATTTTCATTTAATTTTCTAATTAGGTCATATTAAATAATTTATTTAAATGTATCGGCTTAATTGGAATATGTCATTATATACGATATTAACAAACAGCAACAATTGAAGCAATGTTGAAGCGTTAATGGTCATTGAAAAATCATAGTGGTACAATTGAACTAGCAGATTACCACACTAGCAAACATCTGTGATGTCAATGAACGTCCATTTTGACATAATTGGTTTGGTGGACTCGGACCCGGGTCAATTGCCGCATTTGCACCTCTGAAGTGATCTCTTTTTAATTTTTCTCAATAGACTAAATGAGTGCTAAGTACGAGAAAATTGTAGTAAATTGGTTTCTCGCAATCGTCGACCGAGGTGGACAATTTTCACTTCAAAAGGCCATTGTGTACATCTAACAATACATTTGAAACACCGCGTTAAACATAATTATAAGCAAAAAAGAAGTTCCACACTCACTTTGTTCTGTTCCATCGTCACATATAAGCTGCGTTACGTAGTAATGGCACAGTGGTGGCGGCTATATTCCTTTGAACCCATTTTCCCGTAACATATTTGAAATAAAGCGGCAATAGCCTAATGGTTTGGGATACGGTCTGCGAATCGTAAGGTCGTGGGCTCGAATTCACCATTCTACTATTGACAAGAATCATTTATTTATTTATTTAAATCAACAAAAATTATAACACCGTTACAGATAATGCCAATATGATGTTATAAAAACTTTGTTAAATATATATTATTAAAATTAAAACAAATAAAAAGCTGCTTTATGTATTGACAATAATATATAAATATAATAGAGTACCTTCTACGCATTTGTAGGCAGCTTCGAAAACACAGACTCTGTGCAACAAAATATATCAATGTACAGGAGATGGTATTAACCAATACAACCGCGCGCGACAGCGGACTGTTCCTGGACAAGTTAGTCCTGGAGACAGGCAGTAGGAACAATGGCGGACGATCATCTCCAAGCTTAGTTGAAATGGTTAACAAGAATGTTAATAATATTTGTGAAAAATATATAATAGAATAAAAAAAATATGTTTAACAAGTGTATTTACGAGCAAAAATAAAAACCGACTTCAAATCTAATCAAACGTTATTATCTAATAACTAAACTTCCATTAAACGACTCTTGAACTACATCCTTTCCAATAAACAAAATGAGTCATTGAAATCGGTTGACGTGATATTGAGTTATTCGTCCATTTGTCACGCACATACATACTTGATGAAAATTTATAACTTATATGGTTTTCTCATGAATGCCATTGTCAGAATTTAACAAAATTTATATAAGACGACACAGGAAGCACCAGCTTTGAAATAAAAAAAGAATTATCGAAATCGGTTCACAAAGTCGAAAGTTATGACGTAACAAACAAAAAAATACAGACGAATTGAAAACCTCCTCGTTTTGAAGTCGGTTAAAATAAATTATATTTTTTGATATGTCATCTGAGAAGTGTATAAGATAAGCATGTTTTTGGCATTTAGCATAAAAATAAGACAATAAGACGAAAAAATTCAACTAGTTTTACTGAAGCTAGCTTTTCCGACGGTTGCCTCTGTGCCACTAGTTTTAACTAGACAGATTGGTACAAACGTTATCGATGACTTTCTGGAAGGCCATTCCACCGAGACTGGGTATTTACGCCAGCTAATTGTGGCCACAAACTCTGGACTTGAGCTTATCTCGACATTAGCATCTGCCTCGTTAATAAACACCATCCTAATTCCTTTGCAACTGTCTTCGCCTATTGTTCTGTTACATATTCATTCTATATAACTGAACCTTGCTTACAGATATTTCTTAATAATACTAGTAGTTATATAACCATGGCACAAATGCGGTGCATTAGTTAACGACCTTTAAGCTAATAGTTGGTTCAGTAATAGTGGTGTTTGAATGAAGCGATGCAATATATCTAAATATACTTTAATATTAAACGGCCACACTCGGTAACTTGCTTTTATCACGCGTTCGGCGGTGAAGGAAAACATCGTGAGGAAATGGTTTCCTAATAATATATAATAAGTCTGAAAATCCGCACTAGGTGTGTTATGTATTATCCTTACAGAGATCCTCTCTTTACAGAGATGGCCGGCGCCCAGTAGTGGGACATATAGGATGAAACTGTTACTTAAATTTAAGTAACGTTTTGGGACCGGTTCCCATAAAAGAGGACCACCACAATCCACCCCACAGTCACCGGACAATAGATACATGTCATCTCGCTACTTCCATCGAGTCTAAATACTTTAATCCGTTGTGATTGCGTGGTATAACGTCTTGGAGTTTTCTTTCTACCGACGCTATTCACAAACACACATACATACATACACACATACGGTGGCTAGGTATTTTCAACCGAAGTCGAAAAAGGAGAAAGTTTTCAATTCGACTATTTTTTATGTATGTTATATCATAAGGGTCGACTGGAAGAACCGATTATGATGATTCTTTTTTTATTTAAAAGCTGGTGCTGCGGTCTTATATAAAATTTTATTAAATTCTGACAATGGCATCCATGAGAAAACAACAAAAAGTTTTAAATATTGCATTAAGTACATAATCGTATGTGAGCGACGTCTGTGCTTTCCGTAAGTGCTAAACTAATTAATGTCGTTCACGAGACAAAACAAAACCTGTGCCATGTACCTTTCAGTTTCTGAGACGCAGGAGGAAGACAGACGCGAGAAGAAGCCGCAGTCTGTGCGCGATCTATTCAACACCACGTCCTGCATCGTGGGGCCGTACCGGTGTCCTCACCCGCAGATGCAGTTCTACCTCTACACCAGGTAAATGTTTACCATATTTGCAACTTGCATTCGACTATCTGATTTATAATACTACGCTGGAAACTTAAGGTACCCACCAAGTGATGAGATGCTTTAGGTCCTATGTCATTGTTGTTAGTCAGGGCTCGTCTTGGCCTCAACGTTCCGGCCGGTTTGGCCGTTCTCAGTTGTAAGAAGTTGGTGTAAATTTGTTTTTAGTTTATTCTCAGGTGTAAGTTTGTTCTCGGATGTAAATTTGTTTTCAGGTTAAGTTGTAAATTAAGTGGAAATCATTAGGCCGTTCCTTCTCGTGGCGACTGGAAGTTCGGCTCCAGATGGTCTGGAGAAGTCTGTGGTAACTTCTTAGGCTTAGGCTTCAATGTTTGTACTGACAAGATGGTGATGCAATAATGTGAGAGATCTCTATTGGTGCCGCCATATAGTTTGCGGCGGGGTCTTGTATCAGATCCCCCCAAAAGTAATCGATCACCGTCACCGGTTCCAAAGCCTGAAGGTAACTAATTCGAGATATCCGTCGCTTGCCAACGAAGGACATGGAGAAATTCGCGAGAAGGTGGAAGAGGCACAATTTACATGAAGTTCTAGTTTGATTGTATATGTGTTATAATATCGTTTTAATATCTTCTTACCTTCCAGAAGTGCACAGGAGAAGGGGGAGTTACTGAACACATTAGACAACGACTCGCTGACGCGTTCAAGATTCAACCCCAAGCATCCCACCAAGATCGTAGTCCACGGCTTCGGTGGCGGCAGGAACCTCTCCCCCAGCACGGACATGAGGAACGCGTACTTCGCCCGAGGGAAGTACAACATCATCATCGTGGATTACGGCAGTCTGGTCAGAGAACCTTGCCTCAGTCAGGTTGGTAAACTCCTATCCATGAAATACCAACGTTGGTTCAGCTCTCTCGGGCGCCCTCTGATCGATTGCTTACGAAACATAGCAACCGCCCAAGAGGGGACTCTTGTGTCGAGTTATCGACTTCAAAAAGGAGGTTCTAAGTCTTTATTTTTTAATATACATGTAATTCCAGTTAGCGTATTACAAATTGTTGTTGTTGAAATATAACATAATGGAGATAATATTTTAGCGTGACATGTTGACATCTCGGCAACTGACTAACGAGTAATAAATGGTGTAATTTATTGTTGTTTTCTAGATAGAGTGGGCTCCAAGATTTGCAAGTCTGTGTATAGCGCAGCTGGTGGACTACCTGCAGCACCATCCCAAGAAGTCGGTGGCGCCGGAGAGGATCCATACCATCGGCTACAGTGTCGGAGCTCACATCCTGGGTCTGGTGGCCAATCACCTCTCCGATGGGAAACTTGGCAGGATAACTGGTGAGATACAGGAAGCCCTTGGATCGCCCTTGCCAATAGAGTAACTGCTTAAACAGAGGTCTCGTTTTTCGCTATCGCCCCTAGTTATTCCCTGAAGAAGTGCGGGCTAAGGGGCCTAAGAGCTGTGCCAAAATCCCAGTGAAACTGTAGAGGTCACCTGCCTGGTCAGTGTAGTTCAAATAAAAAAATAAAGCTATTTAATTTTTTTCTTGATGAGGAATTACACAGTTGGCCAGGAAGGCTGGCCTTTACCACTTCATCGTATCGAGAGGTCGCATAGCTCTTAGATCGCTTAGCCTGAACCTCTATTAGCTCTTGCAACTCGACACAAGAGTCCCCCGGTGAGGGGTAAAGACTAGATCTATTCTATGATATAATTTGAAAGTCTTTAGATCTATTATTACGAATTAGATACTCGTAGGTCGGTTTTAAAAAACAACCAAGCAGGCGGGCTGGCGGGCCGCAAACAAACGTGTGAGCTTCAGACCATACGATTGAAGAAAAACTTCGTTAGCTCTATCTATATGTATTTTTACATATGTATATATGTATACTATTTACACGATAGTATATACGAAACGTAACTCTCTCTTCACTAACGTATATCTCCCTCTCAACCTATTCGCCTGATAATACTTTTCGTAACGCATTCACCAGCTCACTTTACTATTAAGACAATATTATAAAATTGCAGGCTTGGACCCTACCATTTTCTTCTATATGGGTAACAACCGGTCGCGAGATCTGGACCATACGGACGCTCTGTTCGTGGACATCCTGCACACAGGCGCTGGTATCCTCGGCCAGTGGGGACCCAACGGTCACGCCGACTTCTACGTGAACGGGGGCTCCAGCCAGCCGGGATGCGCCCATGACACTATTTTCCGTGAGTAATGCTTTTTAATATTTAAATCAACTGACATGATATTTTACTGAGTCGAATCACAAATGTAAATTAGTTTGTAAAATATATTTACTAGAGTTGAATTATATTCAGACCGAACGCCTCCTAATTTAATAAAATTTAATATAATATAAAGCTGAGGGACATACACAAACACAAATTTACACACACACACCAACACACACACACACATTTATAAAATATTGTTATCATTTGTTATGCTCATATTTTATTGTGCTTTTTAAATGGGAAAAGACACTGACCCCTGAAACACAGGCCTAATAGAACCTAGCTCAGGAGTCAGGGCCTTCATATTTCTTTGTTTAAACATTTTCTATGTTGACTAATAAAGATTTATTATTATTACTTATTTATTAGTGAGTGTTGGTGGTGCACGATGTTAATCGATATTTCATAAACTATATATGAACACAGTAGAACATACATGATATATATATGAACGCGAATATATCGCTTCAATTCGGTATTATCGTATCATTTAATATAGATTTTTATCGATATTTCCGTATTTGTTCTTGAAAAAAATATTTGTAATGAGAGGGTTGCTAAAATCTGGTCATAAAATGTATACTTATTAGAGGGTTGATGTTACATTAAAAAAATAAAAATTCTTAAAATAAATTTTCTTTAGTATTCAGCCATCTGTCGAGCAATGTAATATATTTTAAAAAATGCAAAGAAAGAAAACAGCATTGAACAAATAGATGGCGCTGTTATATATTGTTCTCGAATAACAGGCAAAATGAAATTTCAATAAAATATAACGTTATTTCATTATTAATTAAAAAACAATGTAATAATGAAATAACGTTTAATTATATTAAACTGTATATGTTCTATTTCAGAAACACTTTCATGCGACCATACAAAAGTGACACCGTATTTCATTGAATCAATCAACAGTCCAACCGGTTTTTGGGCAGGGCCATGTCCCAATCTGCTGTCTTACCTGATTGGCTGGTGCGAGCCTCAGGACACGGAGTACGTCCTCATGGGGGAACACGTCACACACAGGTGAATGCTTCACTCAGTATACTTCAGCTTTCAAAAGTCATTGACCATCATCAAAATAATGATTTGTTTTGTTGGATTGAGAGGTGGCGTAGCTCTTAGGTCGCTTAGCCTGAACCTCTATAGCTAGTAACTCGACACAAGGGTCCCCCCGGCGAGGGGTAACCTAGGCTTGGATGGTTACTATGTATCGCGTAAGCATTCCGATCCAAGGGCGCCCGAGAGGGCCGAACCACGACTTGGTCGGTTGCTATTTCACAGATAATCTAAGGGACATTCAAAAGTTAAATTAACTTTGAGTGCCACTTCCGGAAGCGTTGGCGCTGGGAGAAGAAGTGCCAGCAACGCTCCTAACATCTAAGGGGTGGGGGCAAAATAATGCTATTCGTATAGATAATACATCATCAGCCCACAAAAGTCCACTGCTGGACTAAGACTTTTCCTAAAGCATGCTACCGGCCACGATCCATGGCCACTCTCATCCAGCTCCTGCCAAGATCGTCCCTCCACCTAATCTTAGAGCGTCTCAATATTAAGAAATTTAAGAGATTATTTCTTATATTTTATAATAATTTCTTGAAAAAAAAAATGGTGTTCTCAATTGGTATTTTTTTCTGTTTCACCTCATGACGCCGATGTATTGAACTGATTACGATTCTATTATTGATTGAAAGGATTTGATTTAAATTAGGTCATAATGAATTTTCGTGGCATAGGAACTTGCGTTCTGAAAATATACTTGCTTTTTACTTTGTTTGTTTATAATAAAATTATAATAAATGTTGAAATTTAAAAGTCGCCCTCTTTTTGTTACTATTATATTATAAAATAGGATTCGAACGCACAATTTGTTACAGTGCTTGAAGTCACTACAAGATGGCGCATTTATCAATTTAGTAAAGTAATAAAAATTCCAATCACAATCACCAATCGTTCCATACGAGAATATTTCGTCATATTTGATATGATTTCGATATACTGGTTATAAAATATGAGCTTATGACCCACAGAGCCAGGGGCGTGTACTACGTGACGACCAACGCGAAGCAGCCCTACGCGCGGGGCTTCCCCGGCAAGTCGCGCCGCTTGCGGTCGGTCACCCCGTACAGCTGACTTTGATAGTATAAGTTAATTGATGATACAGTGGTACCTCGATATACGAGCCGCCAAGCGAGCCATATTGCTTCGAGATGAGATCGACATTTGAGAGAGGAATCTAACAGTTTCTCCCGCCACAGACTAGCCCCGTC
Organism: Meandrusa payeni; assembly: GCA_029286785.1. Lineage (NCBI taxonomy): Eukaryota > Metazoa > Arthropoda > Insecta > Lepidoptera > Papilionidae > Meandrusa > Meandrusa payeni. The sequence goes on along the minus strand of JAGSMX010000047.1, from coordinate 144,463 downwards.
CGTTGGCTTGTCTCAAAACATTTTTATAACATGAATTCGCGTTATTGCTTTTTAACCGACTTTAAAATGAGGATTCTCAATTCGTCTGTATTTTTTTTTATGTTTGTTATCACATTCGACTGAATGAACCGATGTTGATGATTCATTTTTCGGGTTCACTGGGCGACAAGAGTGGGGCCTTTTTCGTCCGCTAAGGTGGACTCGGGAAGAAGGCGACATCGGCTGGCCTGTGTCGCCTTGCACTGTGACGGCACAGGGGGGGAGAGTGTAATCTCCTCCCCGGGAAGTGCTCTCCTTGAGCACAGTGCAGAGGGGCTCCGGTGCGTTCCACTGGAGATCCCGAAGCCCCTCACCATGCAACGCGTATATCGAGGTTCCACTGTACATAACACAATTAGATTTAACGTAACCAATGCCAACGACTACAGTAGTAACAATTATACGATAGTGTCATATTCTTGTCTGTCCGTACATTTAGGTATATAGGTTAGTTGATAACTGCAGATACTTGTGTGGAATTGAATCGCAGATTTATTTTTGAAGTAAAACTTCTTTACGTACGATTGCTTGACTTGATGGTGAATGCGTTATGAAAACTATGATCGGGCGAGGTGAGAAGTTGTGATATAATGAAGATAGAGAGTTATATTTTGTATTTTATCGCACATTTTCTTTCTCTCTTAAACAATTGTTTATGTATATAATGTTATTTTATTACGTGTAAATAAATTAAACACAATGTGTTGCTTCTAGAGTAAGAGAGATTTAGTTTTCATTTCCACCTGTGTTGATTCTAATAATATTTTAAAACAACAGTTATTTTAAAGTGACAATATCAATTGACTGTCACTGTCATGTGTCAAATGGCTTTGATGGTAAAAACTATTAATTACAGATATATTTACTTTATATGTCGCATGTCTCATACTGTCCTACACTCCCGGGCACATCTATCAGCCCACTTAGTGTTTTAAGTTTTGTCGGTCCCTAGCTGACAGTAAATGTTAGGTGGAGCAATAAGTTTTTAATGCAGTTTTCAAAATGACTTACTGGCCATCTTTTTACTCTATGTTTTTTTAAATTTTAAATTCAGAATTGTAAAAAAAAAATTCGTTTCTGTTCATTGTTTTCAACGAACTAAGGGACGAGAAAAATACCTTATTGCTGCACCATTTATCTTCAGCTAGGGACCGTTAAAACTTAAACAATTTTTTAATGACAGACTGAAGCTGACCTTGACTGCTTCACCGGATTGAGAGGTATCATTGCTCTTAGGTCACTTAGCCTAAACCTCTATTGCTAGTAACTCCACACAAGGGTCCTCCCAGTGAGGGGTAACCTCGACTTGGACGGTTACTACGTTACACATAGTCATTCCGATCCGAAGGCGCCCGAATTTCACGGATAATCTAAGAGACATTCAAAAGCTAAACTAACTTTGAGTGCTTCGGGAAGCGTTAGCGCTGGGAGAAGTGCCCGAAGAAATTCCAGCAACGCTCCTAATCCTGTCCAAGGGGTGGGGTTTAAAACATTAGGTAGGCTGATAGATATGTCCGGGAGTGGAGACACAATTGAGATGGAGCTGAAGAAGTGTTACTTCTTCCAAAGAAATCATTTTTTTTGTTTAATTGTTTTTTTTATTTATGCTTTCGGTGTCAAAGTTGAACTATAATGTAAAAAATATGTATTTGTGTAAGAATTTGTATATATTTTTGTTATTATGTGTAAAGTTTGTAAATTATTACTTAAAGATTTGAAGTAGGAGTAAGAAATACCATAAAAAGAGACGAGGAAAACGATTTTCTTTTAAATATCTTTCTAAAATGTAACAAATTTATTAGAGTAATATTCCGTTATATTAGATGACTATTATATTTCTTTCGAATATTCCATAAGTAGTTCATTATTTATTTTAAATGTAACCATCTTTCTGAGGCAGTGGGCAGCATCCTAAAACGTTACCGTTATTGTTAAGAGTATGCTAAGGATATACTGACAGTTTCTGGATTAAGATAAGAATACCAACTTCTTCTGCTTGACCGTGTATAAAGTAGAGCTGCTCCAATCGTCGACGATCAGGGTCTTTCTGATCAATTTGACCCTCTGGGTCTGCGACGAGATGTCGGGGTTCTTTGCGTTCATTACCGCGGGGAGTGTTCTCAATCATCCCAACTACCGATTCCATTACCACACATCATGGTAGAATACTAAATTCGTTTGGTGTTCCACGACTGTACGTTTTTCGCGTAAGATTTTTCCACGTACTGTCAACTGTCACAAGCGGTGTTTCTTGTACTTTTGGGGACTTTCAAGAAACGAGCCTACTCCTATCTCAAAGGCCGGCAACACACCTGCAGTTTTTCTGCTGCTGTGGATTCATGGGCGACGGTGATCACTTAAGATCATTTGAGCAGCAAGCTCTTTTGCCTACTTTTCCTTTGTTTACTTTTTACCCGATATCAAAAAAGGGGAGATTCTCAATTCGACTGTTTATTGTAATGTTTGTTGATTCATAAATTTTGACTGGGAGAGCTGATATTGATGATCTTTGATTGAAGCTGGTGCTTCCCGTATAGTCAAATTCTGAGAATGACATTCATGAAAAAACTATGTAAGTCTTAAATTTGTATTCAGTATGGTCGCGACAATGACACGAATAACACAATATGACGTCAACCGATTACGTTGATTTTTTATTGGAAAGGATGGATGGATGAAGGATTTCGTTATATTCTTACGATAATTCGGAAATACAGAGAGGGCGTCCTTAGGCAGTGTGTAAAGTTTAATTCATTTTTTGTTTTTATTCTTAAATATACTTGTGGTCATTGAATATTTTACGATAGGTATCGAATATTTACGGTCATGTCCCAGAAGGAGGCTGACGAGCGGGTCAGGAGGAGCTGTGGGGCTCTCTCCTCCGCAGGCGACGAGTCGGGGTGCGCAGGAGACGTTTCAGACGTGTCCTCTCGCCGCCCCGTAATCGAAGCGGGGTCAGGATGGGAACCTGGCCCCAGCATGCTTCGGCGTCGTCGGGACTTCTCTGAGTGCCGGGGAAGTCCCTTTGAGGGTGAAGTCCGGTCTTTGCCGGGACCGGCCGGTCGTTGGGGTGTCCTGTCGCTGACAGATCCGGGACACCCCGCTCATAACGGCTGATGGCATTCGCGGTAGGTTTAGTGGGTGTGGGCTATATTATATATATTGTGAGATGATGGATGTGAGTTATATTACTACGATAATTAGGCAATACGTCCGCGCGTAATAACGTTTAACGATTTAAAGTCGGTTTTGGTTTTTGCTCGTCAATATACTTATATATTACAAGTGAAGGTCCAGCAACTGTCAGGTGTAGGGCGTTTAGTTACAATCTGTAATAATTTTTCTTCCAAATGTTATCTTGGTGTAAGGTGAAAATATATTATTTATTATAGAAAAGTTTTTATTTTATATACCCCAGAGAGTGTGTTCTGAGTAGATCAAATGGATATTGGATTCTGTGACGTCGAATTCTCCGTATTATAAATAACCCTAAGTAACGAAGTACAGTAATGTAAGCAGTGAAGGAAAAACATCGTGAGGAAACCTACACGTTTTATATTCTTAGACATGTGAAAGAACATAGTGCACCGTCCGTACAAAGTTCGCTTGAGAACAAGCAGCAAATACTCCTCAGCAGGTCCCAGTCCAGTTTCCATCGAGAATGCAGTAATTGAAGTAGTTAAAGACTACGTCTACCTGGGACAGGTTAAACAGCTTCAGCCCTGTAGTTTTGTGCTTATAGAATAAGGCTACGGTATCCCCTGCCTGTCGTAGAAGGCTACTGAAAGAGGCATCGGGTCCACGGACGACAAAAGTGGGAGGCTTGTCGTCCGCTGTGGTGAACCCGAGAAGAAGGCGACATTGGCTGGCCCGTGTCGCTTTGCACTGCGAGGGGATTAACCTCCTGGAACGTGCTGCTAAGCATAGTGCAGAGGGGCTCCGGTGCGTTCCACTGGAGATCCCGAAGCCCCTCACCATGCACTGAGGGAATCCCCGGATTTAATGAGTTCACTTCACAAGATATCCCCGCCTTCTATGGGAAGGCGGGGATATCTTCTTGAACATTTCCCCACGTTTTAAAAAAGACTTCAAATACTCATTTGCGAGTTCTACTTACCAATACATCTTTGAAAGTAGATTGAAACAACGAACACAGAAATTAGTAATTAACACAAATATGTTCTATTTTAGGTTAATTAATTAATATAATTTCGATCAATGGTTAAGTCCGTTTTTCTAGTCTATTTTTTTAATTATAATGTTTCATAACCTAATTTTAACTAATTAAATGTCTGTATCTGGCAAGATTGATTTAACTTCGATAATACAATAGTTTTGGACAACAATCACCTACTACATTATTCACAGTAACAAATCATAAGTAAAATACGTTATTTACAAAATGGAGGCATTAATTCTCACCGCGCGCAGCGCTTTTAGTGCTTCAGCTCTTTTTATTACTTTACGTATGGATTCAATGTTGTCCTACCGACAGCGCTTGATGATCTTAGAACACTGCGTAGTCAATGAAACTTCATTTAATTTTTAAAACAAAATGTGAAGTGTCCGTTAAATCTAGTAATTGTATTAAATGGCATAAATTATGATAAGAATTATGATATATATCACATGTCTGCTAATTTGGACGATCTCCTTTGCCAACTCGCATTAACAGTGCATGGCGGAGTCTGCCCTTCAGTTTAGGTCGCTTAGCCTGATCCTTTTTAGGGAGTAACTGGATCCAAGGGCCCCCGAGAAGGGCATTCTGATCTGAGGGCGCCGCAAAGGGCCAGAGTCTGCCTTTAAATTCTTTTTAAATACAATATTTAGTCCAGTCTAGTCTGCTAGTGAGAAGAAAGTAAGTGACGTACTAGAGATGGAATGAGTACATATAATAGCATCAATAGCTATATAAATGAATCCGCCGTTGACTATTGACGTGAACCATCTGCTAATATAAACTTAAGCATAGTTGAAATGGTAAACAAGAATGTTGGTAATATTTGAAAAAAAAATGCTAGCATTCGTTTAAGATTTTAGAAATAAAAACACATTTTGAAATTTTCTAACATTTATTAGGGAATGTAACGATATCATTAGATCGTTTAGAATGTTCTGTAAAACATACACAATACAAATAGTTGATAATTTTATCTAAATATGTATCTAGGTACAGGAAAATTAGAGAACAAACTTAAAGAAATACTGTTGTTTAACATTCCATCGCCATCTTGAAAGAGAATAGACATTATGTACTACACAATATATCGAATAGGAAGTAATGTCAACTACAATTTATGTAATTAATAACTTTTTACAACAATTCAACTCAACTTATTTACCTTACAAAATTAAATAATACGATGTAAAACTATTACTTGTCCACTATACCTTTGAAATTGAGCTAAATTGCAACTTCAAATAACATTATGTCGAAAATAAAATGTATTTTAAAACACACCGCTAGTTACAAATTTATTAAATGAAATAATATTAATATTTAAAGAATGCTTACAATATTTTTTCTTACAAATATTATTAACATGCTCGTTCATCATTCCAACTAAGCTTAGGCTTGTGCTAGGAGATCCACGGCAATGGTCGATTGGTGGATTCGATCTTACGACCTTACCGATTCGCAGACCGTATCCTAAACCATTAGGTATTGACGATGTTATGTTATATTTTCCCCTATTTTGATTTTTATTTGCACGAATCAGAATAAATATTGCATACGTGTGAATAGCACATTTCCTTTTTCTGTATTTTAACTTTAAATATATACACTACATGCATTATATTATCTAGTTATCTCTTTGAGCTCTCCAAAAGTTATAATTTGTCTTTTCAGTCGCCGCTGTAATATTTACTAAATTGATTGTGTTGCCTTTAAAAAATAAGTATTTAACTGTTTGATAATAACAGCAGGTACAACCTGATATAATATAAATTTTACTTTAAATTAAAAGAATTCACAAACTTCATGTAAGAATAATGTATTTATAAAAAGAAAACTTCAAATGTACAGGACACTATTAAATGGAATTCGAAATTATTTTTATTTATTATCTTTATACCGCCTTATTTTTTGATAGTATTTAGTAGTATAACCTCAAAGTCAATCACGAAAGGGATTCTATGTTTGACATTTATGATATGACGTATGGCCTCTTTGGAGTTGCCATTCGTTGGCTGAACAACTAAACCACATTATGTCCCATTGACTCACCAAATCGAAATTAAAAAAATCTTTATTTTGTTTTATATACAAACCTTGTCCTAAAAATAACAAACACAAAAATGTAAGAGTCATCCAATTCGGTGCAGTAGTTCGGAAATTATGCGCGTACATATATTTCGTCTATACATTTTATCGACTTAGAAGATTCGAAATATGTTATGAAAATTAACATAGGGTAAAACAATATGTTTATATTTGTCTATCAGTATGTTCTTAATACAATTATTTCTAAGTCCGTTACATTATTTCACATAAAATTATTGCGATAGTTTTAAGTACAATCTAACTAATTTACCTTATTCCATACAAAATGTTTTTCAACACATGTGAAGCTATTTTGTAGGCCCACTTGAAACTGAACTACATACCAATGTAACATATTGATTAAAACAATTTAGCTTTAAACAATTTTTAATTACTAACTTACTGCGAATTTATTTACACCGTACATAAAATTTTTATTGTCACACCCAAATCTTATTACTAAATTAGTTTCTAATAAAATTAAAACTAATAACTTGTAAAGAAAACCCTAACTGTTATTACTAGCTATTGTCATCATTAAATTAAATTCGATAGACATAAAGTTAACACAAACTAAATGTCGGTTACTTAATGAATCCAAGTACAACTTGACTTTAAAGTAATATTGCGTTGCTAGCACTTATCCAAGGGACCGCTGAAGCGACAGTATTTACAGCTTTCTAGGTACAGGATTCCAAAAGCAAATCCCTCAGCGAGATTCTAATCTGTAATTGACAAATCAGTTCTTCTTGCAATGATACTCTGGTAGCGGTCCACTTTAGTGGACCTGCCCATCCCTATTTACTATAGACTTATAATCTAATACCAAAATAATTTAAAAGAATAAAAAATTAATCAATGATTTACTTATAATTTAATTGGAATTTTAGGACTTGGGCTGGTCATTGGGGAGGTCCGAAGGTTGAAGAGGTCGGAGAAGACCAAAACTCCGTTGGTTAGATGGTGTCAACCGAGACGCTAAAGGCCCTGGAGGACTGCGGCCATGGATGCGAGGTGGCGGAAGTTGCTTGACCTAGCCAAGGCCCAAAAGGGCTGTAGAGCTTATAGAAGAAGAAGAAATAATTTTACGATGGTGCTGAGGGAGGGATTAACGTCCCTGGGACGTGCTACCAATCATAGTGCAGAAGGACTCCGGTCATCGGGCGAAACTCATTTAACCCTGACTTCTTCGGTATCTTCTTGAAGACCACCCCCTCTCCCGACCCCGTTCACAAAAAAGGCCTTGAGTTGGGATTGACCACGACTAACGTAATAAATAATGTAAAAATAAGAAAAAAGTGATTAAAAAATAATATACAAATAAGGATAAAGAATTGAATTCAGCGAAGGAGTGAGAGAAGAGAAATGGAATGAATGAAATATAAAAAAAAATTAAGGTAAAGAAAGAAAAAGCCCTAACGTGACACGTTGGGGGAATGAGAAAAAAAAGGAAAACAAAAAACACAAGAAAGCAGCACTATAAAACAAATCCCGATGTCCACTTATTTTCGTCGCATATTACTAAATATTTAAGCATAATTAATAATAATATAATTTAAAATATAATATCACAAACATAAGTTACTAGTTATGTTATTAAACTTATACTTATTTACTTAACAGTACACGCTAGAGGCTCCTTACGGAAGATTTATTGTCAACACAGCCTTATAGAGTGAGGTCACTCCGTTTTAACTTAACCTAACTTATTCTATGTACCTTCTTACAACTAAATATGTCTTTAGATTATCACTTAACTTAAATTATTACTATAAATATGAACGAGATTAAAATAAATGAATGACGATTGCACAATTAGTAGATTAAGGTTAGGAAAATTTACACAAGAATAAATAAGAATTTAAGAAAATACTGTTTACTTTATATTTGATCGCATTAAATCTTGGATACGTTTAGTTACGTTACTTTTTATGTAACTTCTTCGAAATAATAACCAACTAACAGCGGATGTTGACTCTCAATTAGAAATATGATGCTGAAAGATATACAGATATTTTAGAAATTAAATGGATCGGTTAACAATTTTTAATGCTTGGTACAGTCCGCGGCAAATAACTCACGCAGAGCGGAACGTGAACAGCTGCGCGTGTGTACAGTCGCGCACGCAATTCATTTCTATAAATTACGAAGAAACTATTTTTATTAGTACTTTTCATATTGACATATTCACATTTAAATCACAATTAGATTAATAAAATAAAAATACAGTACAACGCTAGTTAATAAAATAATATATAACAGTCAATAAAAATTAATATAAAATTTAAAAAGCAACTGTACACCAGGGGCGAGCGGGGTGTGATATCAGTGCGCGGGGCAGGGTACCACAGGAGAGCCAATAAGAGCTTCGCCCGCGCCCCCTTCATTCTCCTGCGATACTTTATCATCGCCTTCTGTGCATTAACGGCTACCGGAGTTATTTGCCGCCTACTATAACAACACAGATATATTTGTACGCTTTGCAGTCCACGTTATCTATTCTTTTCAATTTAACATTAATACCAGACTGTCCACCACGTGCACCACTGCAAAGAGGGGATAGCAACCTTGAAAGCTGATCATCGACAAGAGGCCGGTCAACACGATGGTCTGATCAAGTGATAAAGCCACCTACTCTTGCAATCACTGTCTGGTGAGGGCTGCTTCGAACCGTATTTGATACAAGTAGATTGTCCGTTTAAGGGGGAGCCCCTTAAACGGACAATCTACTTCTACCACCATGATCTTCAGAAATGAGGGAACGACGGAGAAGAGAGAGAACAACACACAGAATTTTACCTTGAGAAAATCATTTTACGATTATTTACTTTTAAGAAAAAACTTAGTAACCCGTTAACTTAACAACAACGTGAAGGCACGTGTTTGTTCATAGTTAAGTTACAGTTACAGTTAACAGTTACATAACTGGTAGCTATTTATAAGATCGACAATAATTCTGAACACAAACGCAAGAAACGTAAACGGTGCAAAAGATTAATATTTTCGTTACAATCGTCGTTCGAATGTATAAAGTAACTTTGATGACTACATTACTAACGAGCTTATATCAATTATACAAATTACATTAAATATATAGGTTAATATATTTAGTTATATTTACAATAGCAACACTGGTGCACGATAACGAGTGTCCGGTACCGTACCCTTCATCACCATCTCTTTGGACATCGTGAAAATTATCAGCTATTGTCTAACTAAAGTGAAATGGATTTCAAATTGTTTTAATGTAACTGCACAATTCCCGGAAATACTTTACCTGTTATAAATTAAAGGGAAATTAACTATAATGTGTATCTTAAATTTTGAACCAGCATTTCTTGTATATATATAATCTGAATCTCGGATAAGGCTTCAACAAATTTCATAAAACTTAGTACGCAGGAGTAACGGTTACGATTAATTGATATAGCTAGGATTCATTTTTAGAAAATTTCGTTTTATACATGTTTTCAGGCAATAAATACCAGGTATCTCCATTCCGATTGACTTGAAAAAAACAATTAATTTCTTTAGTGAGATAAATTATTGGAAGCTCTTTATCAACGCATTCAATTCGTACATAAGAATATTTAAAAAAAAAACACTAAAAATTTCCTTATAAAATACGCGGTTAGTTAGTATAGGAACCGTCTGTGCCCTCTCAGCCCTGTTAGTTCTGGGCTCTCAAGAATAAGACTACGGTATCCCCTGCCTGTCGTACAAGGCGACTAAAAGGGGCCTCGGGTTCACTGGGCGACAAGGGTGGGGGCCTGAGTCGTCCACCAAAGTGGACCCGGGAAGAAGGAAGACATCGGCTGGCCCGTGTCGCCTTGCGCTGCGAGGGCACAGGGGGGGAGGGAGTAACCTCCCCCCCGGGACGTGCTCTCCTTGAGCACAGTGCAGAGGGGCTCCGGTGCGTTCCACTGGAGATCCCGGAGCCCCTCGTCATGCACCGAGGAAAGGGCCACCGGGGAGGTTTTAGTGGGTAAGAACCCCTCATAACCGCCGCCTTCCCCCCTGAAGGCGGGGTATCTTTCTGAAGATTTCCTCCCCGTAAACAAAAAAAAAAAAGGAACCGTCTGTGCAAATATTTTTATCATATTAGCGATGTTTCGGTACAGAGATGAAATCAACCACTCCTAATCGATAATCAACTTAAACATCAACTGAAAAATATTTATTGGCAAGTAATAGTATTATTATTTAACTAAATAAATACTGAACAAAGCTCGGTCATTCAGCTTCTAATGATTGTGGACCAACTTAAAAAGTAGAATTCACTTATGAAAGCAGAAACGTTTGTTACCCAAATTATAGATAAAGAAAAACTATTATATATTGTACAAATATGTTCTGTCTGTCTGATAACAAAATATGAAATGTCTAAATATTTAAAATGCTGATATTTATCTATACAGTACTTAAAATACATGAGAAAGACGATCATATCTTATTTTATAGACAAAATATTAAAATTAAATTATAAATTATTGTGACGACATTAACACCAAATAATTAAATATTATTATTGACAAATACAAATTGCTACAATCTTTCCAAAAGTTACCTTTTTAAGATTCTTTTTACAACAGAATTGACGCCGTAGAGATAAGTTAAAACAACAGTCTAGTTATTAGTTAAATCTAACCACTAACGTAACGCGAAACAAATTAACAATCTTTTAATATTAATTATGTTAACCACACCCACAACAATTTGTTTTGTCACTTAACTTAGCGAAACGAATTGGAATGCACAAACTCAACGAGTGTGGGAACGATAAGATTTTGTAATAAATTGAAGTTTGATAATTCTCACTTATGTCCAACGGAATTACACTTACTCGTATATTCAAAATTATCTCCTATTTCTTATAATTTAATAGATTCATAATTTGTAGGTGTATTTTATTATCTCGACTTATCATATATATAGTGTTTTCATTATGTTTATTAAATTTTATTTTGTTAAGACTGGACTAAAGCACATTTATGTAAAATATTTTACAATTCGTTTTCTAAAAATGATTAAGTGGTGTTATATATTTAGATAAAAAAACAATATTGATCTACTATTTTTATCATTACAACGACGACATAACGATGAACAACTCTGGCTTGGAATAAATTTTGAGCAATGAAGGAAATAATGAAAAATAAAAATATCAGTATAAATATAAAGAGGAAATTGTATGAGACAACCATACTGCCATGTCTAACATATGGATGCCAGACGTGGTCTGTGAAAAGAGAAGACGAAGACAAAGCAGCAATATGCCAACGAAAAATGGAAAGATGAATGCTCGGACTAAAACTGTCAGAAACGATATCATCAGAAAGAAAACGAAAATTGTAGATGCAAATAAAAGAGCGAGACTTCTCACGTGGCACTGGGCAGGACACATATGTAGAATGAACAACAACCGTTGGGCAAAACGTATAACAGAGTGGATACCAATAGACAAAACAAGACCAAATAAGAGATGGAAAGATATTTTTAAACAGAAATGTGGATCTTGTTGGATGCCAGTAGCACGGGAAAGAAATATTTGGAAAGATTTAGGAGAGGCCTACGCCGCAGAGGCGACTACTACAAACGCAATTAGGATTTAATTAAAAAAAAATCAGAACGTATTACAATTATAATCGAATTACAGAACTATTTATATTTAAGTTTAGTTGTAGTAGTATAATAAAGGCTATTTTTATTTCTATCATTGGAATATAATAAAATTTTAAATAAGACGTTGGAATATTCATTTTTCCACCCTTTTCTTTCCTTACAATTTCATTAATAAAGTTTACGCAAAATAAGTAATTGTGGACACTTGTCACTCTGTTACTACGTTTTTAATGCAGTGTATTTTATAATTTGGATAATTTCTAAGCAATTGCTTAACTACGTTAGATTTTGTAGTTAAGTAGGCATGTAATAGGAAAAAGTGCCAGCGCATTTTTGAAGCAAACCGATTGTGAAATGTGTTAACTACTAGTCCATACCTAATAAACTTTAATCAAAATTAGTTATAATGTGAATTTTATTTTCGTATCGTGTTGACCTGAGACTGAGTTCACTAACATTGTTGAAGATTATGCTTGCGTAAGAGGGGTGAGCAACCTTTTATACTAGCGGGCCGCAAAACTATGAAAAAATGATATTCGGGCCAAAATCATAGAATAATGGAACATCAAAAATATGAAATAGCCTTTAGTTTAAATAAAAGATGACTACAGATAACATGGATTTCGATTTTACCAAGTCTGTTTGCGTTTGTGTGTACAATGCACAATCCCAAATACGATTTGTTACAGCACATAATACAGGGAAAGATACAAGTGCAAAAAAAAAATCCGGGAAGGAGAAGAACATCTTGGCTAAAAAATCTACGCCAACCTTCAATAGAAGATAAGGATGAGGCACCAAGATAAGAAGTTTCCGTTTGTGGCGAAACTTAAAATCTGCTATAAATTATAGAAAAGGAAAACCGGAAATAGCGGTTATTAGCCTCATAAATGTAAATTTAGTTATCGATATATTTTAAGTCATCACGGCTTGATGGGATAAATATAGAATTTTGGTATAAATTATTATAATAAAACTAATGGTTTTGAAAAATTGAAATCTGCCGAGCCGCACAATATCTCTATATGGGCCGCATGCGACCCGTAGGTCCGGGCTTTTCATCCCTGGTGTAGAACCAATGAACTGTTTAATGCACTGGACTTGAATGTTTTGTGTCTCGACCGTTGAAGTTATCATTCACGTGAATTCTTGACTAAATTTAAATTAATAATTTCCAAATTTCTTCATCGTGTTCTGTGTCTTTCATCAGCTGGTAAACTTTACTAAATGTTCTTAAGCTTACGTGCATTATGTAACAAGTGTTTTAGAGAAAAATTGGTCGAAAGATATTGTCAATCAGATATTATTGTCTTTATTATTGTCTGATCATACAAACATTACGTTTATCTCATCTCAAAACAGACCCCAGTTACAATGAATGGGTGATAATCACAAACACGCTAATTACCTAGTTGCTAGACGTGATTTATTTGGAAAGACGTTACCGCCCTTCTTGTAATATCGACACCACATTGTACTTAGATCTTTCTTTGAAGAATCTCATTATACTGTAAGAATTGAAATCTTATAAGACATTTTAAAACTAGTGTTTACATTTTTCGTTGTTTAGTTGTTACTATAACTCCCGAGTAGACTTTCATATTCTGCTTTAGTATTTGATTTGTAGAAAACTCGTCGATTTGTTTAAATAAAGTTAAATTACTTCTACGGCTTAAATTTATTATTGTCCTTATTATTAATATTGTCCTAAGTAAATGATTTTGTTGAGAAATATATCGACGCTGGAAAGCAAAAACGTAGTAAGTAACACATTTGGCCATTTTCACTTTTTGTACATCGTTGGAATCAGAAAAAAAAACGCGTCGAATGATTTATGACTTGTAACAATTAGATGAAAAGTAGCGAAAATAGGATTTTCAAAATTGAACAATGAAAATAACAAGAAAACTTTAGGTTAATGTCATGGTTACTTATTTAGCAACAAATAATAAATATTGTGTCCAAAACCGACAGCTCTCGGTCCACAAACTATACATATATATTGTAATAATTTTTTTTCAGAGTTGAAATGATTTTCGTCTCTGGTGAACAATTTCATTTTTGCGGGTTATTACGTTTTTGTTTTAATATATTGGGAACCCTAGTGCCGAGTTTCTCTCTAAAGAAGTCCAGGCTAAGGGACCTTATAGCTGTACCATCTCTCAAAAACACGGTGAAGCTGGAGAGGCTGTGTATTTGATCAGTGTAATTTATTCCGAAAAAATCTATTTAGCTCTCAAATATGTGTACATTTATACAATTGAATTGTTTGAATTCTAAACGGGTATATTCTGATCTACAAGCATAAATACAAGCTAGTTTGAATGATGATAATAAATCAATAATCACATATTTTTGATACTAAAAGTTTATTTATGTTAAAATGATTATAATTGCTAGAAGCGGATAGAACATTTAAAGAACAATGGATTCCAATTGTCCATTAATTTTAAGAAACGCAAAAGAATTTGAAGCTCTATCATAAAACAAATAATATTTTGATTTTATTGTCACAATCAAACAATTTTTTTGCATTTTTTTAAATTTTTCATACAAAAATGTCTTAAGCGTATACATTATATAAACAATCTTATATTAATTTTTAAATATATTTTATTGTCTACGTTAAACATTCCTTAACTGTAAATACGAACGAACAGATAAACATCAATATTAACTAGATGTTATTTATATAAGGCTTAACAAATATTGTTTAAATGGAAATGTGCTACAAGACGATGTATTTTTAATGAAATAATATGAACAAATATAGCTAGCGGTGTGTTTGTTACATTACGTATGTGTCGACGACTCGAATCAACCTGAATATTGTTAGATATATATTAAACAAATTTGCTTAAAGTTACACAACACACGCCGCTCACACGCACAACGCTCGCGGAATGCGACAAACACTTTATTGCACATATGTTTATATTTACGAGCAAAAGCCGACTTCAGTTACAATCGTTAAGCGTTATTACGCGCATTTATTTTTACGAATTATCGTAGGAATATTAAGTAATAGAATTAATCTGAACCAAACTCTAATCAAACTACTGTTGAAGTGGATCCTTTCCAATAAAAATGAAGTATCAAAATCGCTTGGCACGATATTGATGTAATCGTCCATTTATAGCACATATCTTCGATGCAAATTTAATAAATATGGTCTTGTCATGGATGATTGTCAGAATTGGACCTAATTGAAATAGGAGCTTTTATACAATAGAAGAATCATCGAAATCGGTTCACCCAGTCGAAATATGCGGTAACAACCTCTATACTTTCGGAAGTCGCTTGATAAAGCACTTAGCACTATAAATAAAAGTACTATTTGAGATGGTCGCCTTTTCAATGTTAGATATTCTACATTGTATCATTTTAAAACTGGTGATATAATATATTGCTCAATCCGATTTTAAATTAATACTATTGTTCTGTATGTTTAGTCTCTGGTATGTATTAACGATATTTATACGAGATGATTGATAACAGATAACTATCATCACCTGCAGATCCTCTATTTTATTTAATTAGTTATTACAGATCCATAGTGCCTAGGTTAGGTTATTTCGGTACAGCTGTTCTAGGCTGTAAAGAATAAGCCTGCCTGTCTTAGAAGGCGACTAAAAGGGGGCCTCGGGTTCACTGAGCGACAAGAGTGGGGGTCTTTGTCGTCCGCTATGGTGGACCGGTGAAGAAGGCGACATCGGCAAGTCCGTGTCGCCTTGCGCTGCGACGGCACATCGGGGGAGGGAGTAACCCCGGAACGTGCTCTCTTAAGAGCACAGTGCTGAGGGGCTCCGATGCGTTATTCTGGAGATCCCTGAGCCCCTCGCCATGCACTGAGGAAGGGCCACCGGGAAGGTATTAGTGGGTAAAAAACTTACATAACCGCCGCCCTTCCCCCAGAAGGTGGGGTATCTTTTTGAAGATTTCCTCCCGAAGCATAAGATTTGCCTGATTTTGTCTGCTTTTAAGAATCTAGTACATACGCACTATCTTTCTTTGATATATATTTATATATATATATATATATGCATATATATATTTATACTTGGGTTTGTTTATATATATGTGTTTTCTGTATTAAAATAAATATGATCACCGACCCACTAAAATCTTTTTAGATCTAAGTTTCTGTCTATCTAATTGTCTGGAAGAGATCGCTCTTAGCGATAAGACCGCGCATTGCGTATGCAATTACATCGAGTAACGTGAAAACGAATTCTTATTTCTGTAGTGTATTTTGTTTTTAATTGTTGCGCAATAAAGTATATTCATTCATTCATTCATTCCCCGTGAACAAAAAAAAATAATTAAGTTATTTCGTTATACATCATCATGCACTGTACCAACTGCCAAGAGAAGGATTCACAATTCGTTCATAAGACTGAGTTATACGTGAGGTCGTCAGTGACATCGTGATGTGCATGGGCGTGTGTGTGTGTTTTGCGTGTGTATTAAGTACTGCCTCAATAATACATTACCTTAATTCAATGCTGCAACTTGTGAGATTCAAGTATTTTTTTTTAGTTCCCGTCGGTTGGGAAAAGTGGTCTAAAAATAAATATTTCCCTATCAAAATCTATTGTACTAGTAGTCATAAGTATTTCTGTTATCGTATTCTGCTACGCGCGGCGGCTAATACAAAATGAAACAAAATACTATAATACACAAACAAATAACTCTCGAAGAACGATTGCACATATTCCCTCAGTCAGTAACATTATATTCAAATCGCTACTACTAAAATACATTTATATATTTAGTTTCGATCAGAAATATCATAATGACATCTAAGATAAATTTATTTACTGGGTATATAGTAAACATTATACAACAATTTTATGAGGCGTGGTAACAAGAACGAGTATTTTGCAACATTAAAAAAAATAAAAAATAAATCGTACCTCATAAAAATGTAAATAATGGTAACACTTAAATACATAAAATTTGAAGAAGTAAACAGGTGATATGCCAATGTATATTATATACATTTGTACACATAAAGAAATAAGTAAGATATAACTGAACTATCAACACTATTTATAACGAAAACAATACCAAATAAATAACAAAAACTTAATAAGTAAGGGTTCAGTACGCATTGATTACAAGATATTAAGCCGACTGCAGTGAGAACAATAATTTATGTAATTCTACCTATCTATAAAAACAGCCTCACGTCAAATCTGGAGGCGATAGACATACGCACAGATATCTAAGAAGAAATACTAAACAGTCGATTAATATGTGCCGTCTTCGCTCGGCCCCTGGTATTCTTGGGTGGGTGGTTGGACTGGCTCCGCGTGGTAGAAAGCCCCGGAGACGAATGGGTTGTTGGGGACGTGCTGCTGAGGAGCTGGAGGTCGTGGTGGTGGGGCGATCGCACCGTATCCTGGAGCCTCTGTACCCTTAAGCGGTGCTGATGCTTGTTCCGTCTAAAAACCAAGGG
This sequence comes from Meandrusa payeni, assembly GCA_029286785.1. NCBI lineage: Eukaryota > Metazoa > Arthropoda > Insecta > Lepidoptera > Papilionidae > Meandrusa > Meandrusa payeni. The sequence goes on along the minus strand of JAGSMX010000047.1, from coordinate 127,076 downwards.
TACGTCATGCCCATTTCTGTTCATCTTATACGACAACGATAAATCTATATCCATTTCTTAATCTTGAGTAAAGGACATTATTCCAGGAGTTTAAACCTTACCTTTAAAGTTATATTTTTTTTTAATAAAACTTCTTTACGCTAGCTTGCCTTAGGAAGTAAGTTGGTCAGCCCCGTAGTCCCGGGCTTATAAAATAAGGCTATGGTATCCCCTTTCTTGTCGTACATATAAGGCGACTGAAAGAGGCCTCAGGCCTCTAACGAGTAACCTCCCGGAGACGTGCTTAATAGCATAGTGCAGAGGGGCTTCGGTGCGTTCCACTGGAGATCCCGGAGCCCCTCGCCATGCACCGAAGAGGGCCACTGGGGGTATTAGTGAGTAAGAGCCTCACATAACCCCGCCTTCTCCTCAAAAGCGGCGTATCTTGTTGAAGATTTTCCCCCATCAACAAAAAAAACGAAGTGAGCCGGTTTTGCGATCGGGTAAGGCGAAGGAAATTAGAGAGGGAGATATAATTATCATCATTTGCTGAGCCCTTATTTTTATTGCACGCTGTAGAGGCAGGTATTTTTTTCTAGTTCCTGTCTGTTGAGAATGAGGAAAAGTGGTCTAAAAATAAATATTTCTCTATCAAAATCGATTGTGCTAAAAGGCCAAAATGTTTTATCTTTATATTTATTTTTTCTGGTGTTGTATTGTGCAACGCGCGGCGGCTAATTTGAAATTAAAAAAACTATTTCTATATAAACAAGTTTCCAAAGACTGCTTGACTGCATGTTGTGTATGTCTCCCCAATCATTGAAGAAATCACAAAATCCATATCGAATGTCCGGTGAATTACTTGAATTGTAGAACTACATTTTAGCTACGTTTGCTACGTGATGTCTACGTAACTACGAGGTCAACTACAAGAACTTACGAAAGTAGTTTCATGGTCCAATGGCTTCATGGGACTCTCGTAGGCCGGGGTCGGCTCCGCCCAGGGCTGCAGGTCGCCGGAAGCGAATATCGCGTAGATTGTGATGCCGAAAAAGTGCACCGTCGCCCCCATGAGGAACACCGCGCGCCATTCCGTTATCGCTTTCTCTAAATTCTCCTGTGATTAGATTTCATCTTATTAATAGCTTTTAAATATAAGTTAACTTACTTCCTGTAGATATGTCTTATAATTAAATTAGGAATATATTTATTACAATGAAATTTACGAGCAAAAACAAAAACCGACTTCAAATCGAATCATACGTTAAACGTCATTACGCGCGGACTTTCTTTTTATTTCCGTATTATCGTAGGAATATTAAAAAATAGATTTAATCAGAACCTAACCAAAATATAAATTACATACTTTCCAATAAAACATGAATAACGGAAACCGATTGAAGTGATATTGAGTTATTTGTTTATTTGCGGCGCATATATTTGATGCAAATTTAAGACTTATATGGCTTTCTTATGGATGCCTTTGACAGAGTTAGAGTAAATTAGACCACAAATAAAAAAAGAATTATCAAAATCAGTTCACCCAGTCCAGAGTTATAATGTGACAAATATAAACATACAAACAGATGAAAATACTAGTACTTTTTTTAAGTCAGTTGAGAAATGGAACTAACTCATATATGGAACTTACTCCACTGAGGTATTTAAAAAAAAGGAAATAAAAATTGAGAAACTCTTTCTTATATCAAGTCGGTTGAAAAGTCGCATTGATCAGAAAAAGTAATTTTTTATCGACTTTAAAAAAGGAGACGGTTTAATTGTCGAGCGTGCGTAAAGAAGTTTTACTTCAAAGAAAGAGTAGCGTATTCTAATTACGCTCTTAGCTATAGACAATGAAGTGGCGGCCGCCTCGCCTCCCCTTCTACAATAGAATATCCAAATAAGATTGTCACGGTATCCCCCGCAGTGTGGAGGAATGTTCCGCTCCGATAGTGTGAACTTAATAAAGCGCTCAGCCGCTACGTCGCTACGTCGCTACGCCGCTACGCCGCTTGATATTCCGCGCGCGCGTCACGCTCGGCTCGATTTCCTTTTTTAAATTAGCCGCGGCCGAATGTCCTTTTTGTTTCGCGCCTCCACCGCGCCAGGGGTGCGTCACTCACAGTTTTCAATTGAACGCACGAGTGGAAATCGAAGATGGCGCCCGATTTTTATATTCATATTTCACACTTTAATTTGCAGTTAAGGAAATGAGCTTACAAAAGCACTTGTATGTTATTTTGTGTATTATGCTATCCTTGTTTTTGTAAATACTGCAACTAATTTAAACATGCGCGTGCCTAATACAATCAAAAGTAGAGATCTATATTAAATTGTATAGAAATACTATTCGTAGGCTCCGAAACGACTGGACCAATTTCAATGAAACTTTCAGGGAATCTCCAGATTGACTTGGCGAGTAATCATGTGAGATTTGGTGACGATCGGAGCACTCCTCTTTGAATTAGCAAAACAAACAAGCTATATTATACGTATATATATACGTCGTACTTTTATTTCAGACATTAACTCGAGCCCGATATGTTTTTGTATAAATGATAAGAATGATATTGTATTTACTGATATGTACATGGATTTAGGTAATGATCTTCACCCGCTCGCAATAGAATAGTAGAGAATGAATTCTGTATTCATGATAAATGAATGACTTAATATATTGTGAGAGTAAAATTAAATATTTAATGATGTAAGTTTATTGTTTAAAGCCGAAGCGGGCTGGGTGCGCTAGTATGCTATTTATGGTAGCACTATTAGCGGTATGTTGTACATCGTCCGGTTACCGTTTTAGATCTTGTCCTGGATTGTAATTAAATTTAAAAAACAACAATCGAATAAAACAACACGATTAAAACAACAAATCGAATGAAACGTTAAACGTTATTACGCGCCGACGCTCTCTTTATGTTTACGAATTATCGTAGAAACTAAAGGAACTGTCATGAAACTACTCTTGAAGTACATCCTTTCTAATAAATTAATCATCGGTATAGGTTAACGTGATAATGAGTTCTTCTTCCATTTGTCGCGGACATCCTTAATGCAAATTTAAGACATATAAATCTATCATGAATGCCATTATAAGAATGGGACCAAATAGAAGCCATATTTCAAATAAAAAAGAAACATCAAAATCGGTTCACCCAGTCGAAAGTTATGAGGTAACACACACAAAGCGACTTAGCTATCTGCCTACCTTATCCTGGGTCATGTAGTCGATAACGATGGGCACGACGAAGCCAGCGATGGTGCCGATCCCGTTGGACAAGCCCATCAAGATGGAAGCGTAACGGGGAGCGATGTCCAGGTGGTTGACGTTGTACCCGGAGATGGCAAAGCCGCTGCACGCGACGCCCAGAGTCAGCTCGATGGTGGCCACGTACTGCGTCAAGAGATGAAGTTAGATTTATTTAAGATAGATTGTTTTAGGTATGATCTAAAATTTCATCTATGATCTACGACGCAGAGACTTGGACATTGACCGTTAGACTGGCTCACAAACTCAAATTCGCACCATGAGTGATGGAACGAGCTTTGCTCGGCATCTCCAAGGAATCGATACGAAGACATTCAACAAAGGAAAGGTAGTTCACATTGCTCTTAAAGTCAGCAAGTTAAAGTGCCGAGTCAGTGATGGTAAATGCGGGAGGAAATTCTTGGAATAGATGCCGCATGTAGCTTACAGAAACGGGCGCCCTCCCTCCAGATGGACCGGCCACCTTATAAGGATAGCTGGAAGTGACTAGATGCGGAAAGCGGGGCATCGTATATGATAGAAGGCATTGGGGAAGACCTAATTCCAGCAGTGAATAGTCATATGCTGGGGATGATGATCTGAAAGACGCTCGAATAAAAAAATTACACATATTACCACAAACGTTGGAGTTGGATTAAAAAAAAAACTTTTTTTCGATACAGATCTCCTGCTAGACTAATCGATATAGGCTGTATTATGGAGACACTGGCATTATAATAGCAGAGGATGAATAACGCTGGATATTTCTTAAAATCTTCCAGTCTTCCACTTGTCTTTCATTCAGCAATGTACTCACCTTATTGTCGGCGTACGCAATCAGAACAAAGAAGAACGCCTCGAGACCGAACCCGCCGCAGTTGAACAGCTTGCGTACATTGGTAGTGGACATGATGTTGTTCTTACGCAAGTAATCAGCCATCATGCCTCCAATGGGCACCAGCGACGTCATGATGAGATGAGGTATGGCACCAACGAAGCCCGACTACAACATACACAGCTCAGTTAGTTGACGGACACAAATAAGAGAATTAAGTTATGTTGACAGTAATACCTCAGTTATCTTCATGTTGAACCTTGTGCTGAAGTACGCGGATTGGAATATGACCAGCAAGCAGAAGTTCCACGTTCTGCAGAAGTTCGCTACTATTATAGCGTACACCTGGAGAGTTATTGTGTAGCGTTAATATAATAAAAATGTTCACAATTGTAGCAAGTGCTTGACTACAATCCCACCTGATGTTAAGTGGAAAAGAATCCTGGATGGTAAGACGCACTAGCTTAGTAAATACCTATTCACTCCATTCTTGAAAATATACGAATAATGAAAGACGAAGTATAGCGCTTCGTTCGGGTTTGAGGGATGTTCACAACAAAAAGATGAAATCCTAGAGTGCCTCTTGAAGTCCGATGGTGGGGATGGGGGAATTATTTAATGTAGTTGTGTCGTATTGTATTTTTATTTGATTAATTTATATCGGATTTTGGATAGTTGTTGCATATTCCCGCCAATGTAAAAAGTACAAAGGAAAACATTTTATTCGTGATTGGTAGAAATAAATAATTGCGTGCGCGACTGTTCACTAGAAAAAGCAGAATAAATGGGGGACTCTTTTGAGACTCAAGTAGAGAGTAAGTGTGTCACGAGGAAAACCCTGTGCAACTTAACCTCTGAAGAAAAGTCAGTAAGTTTTTATTATAGGTTTTGCTAAAATCTGTCAATATTAATTGTTATGTGCGACGTTAATCGAGATTAATCCTTACAGGTGGGGACGTGGCGAACGCTTTCCACGGTGTGTTCCAAAACCCAGGCATCGCGGCCTGAGCGGCAGTTCCCAAAGACTGCTCGATATAGGTCAACTCCTTCCCAGAAATATTAGGGTGCTTACTGGGCTTCTCAAAGACCAGCCAAAGCCACGCAAAGTACCTGAAAGAAAAACAATAAAATACTGTCTTCCCTATTGAATTCACTAGAGCCGCCGATGGGCCGTTATCTGTTGAAATTTTATGTGCTGATTTATCACGCGCTCGACGAAGAAAACATCGTGAGGAAACCTGCATGTGTTAGAAAATTTTCTAACACATGCAGTGAGCGAGGAAGCTGGTCGCTATGGCCATACAACATTGATGACTTTTTTTCTCGCTTAATGCGATCGATGTGTGTGCGTAGGTTAGGTTATGATGGGGCTGCATGCCCAAAAGGGCAAAAGTCCCCAATAAATAAAGAAAAAAAAAACTTCTACAGTTACTAAATTTTTTTGTGCATGATTTTGGATTGGAAGGTGGTGTTGGAAAATGCTCTGGTTCACGCGTCGTAGCTGCGTGCTTTGAAGCTGTTTCCGAGTTTCATATATATACGTATATAAACAAATAAATACATTACAGAAAAAAAAGACTCACCAGACGATGCCAGAGATGCCGTAGAAGTAGAACGGCGTCTGCCAGGATATGAAGTCGGTGAGGATACCGGACAAAGGCATACCGATGACAATTCCAGCGTAGGTACCGCAGAAGGCGAGCGTCGCTAATCTAGAACGCTCTAGAGGAGGCGCCCACACTCTCCAGATGCCGTGGCAAGACGGATAGGTGACCCCCTAAAATTAGGGTTTAAAATTGGATCAACAGTGCATAGGTTAACAAAAAAAATGGTAATAACTCAAGCAAAACTTAAATTAACTTATATTTTTTCTCAGACCGTATTTTTAATAAATACTTAATTAGGTAGACAGCTTTATTTCACACCAAAATCACTCAAGAAGATAATTACAGAATAAGTAATTGTCTTTTTCAACCGACTTCAAAAAGGAGGAGGTTTTCAATTCGTCTGTATGTTTTTTTATATTTGTTATCTTATAACATTCCACTGGGTTAGTCGATTTTGATGTTGTGAAAGTTGGTGCGTCCAGTGTGGTCCCATTTAAATTTAGAGCAGTTATGACAATGGAATCCATTAGAAAACCGAATCCGGGAAACTTTTGGAACGAAATATATGAATGGCATTCACATACAAATATTGTAACTAAACTATATATAAGTATACTAAATATACACATAGTTTTGACGATATTAATTACTGTAATATTTCAGAATTGCCTCACTCGCCGATCGAAGACGCATGCTAGACCTCACATTCCTCTATAAAGTTGTAAATGGCATTTTTGACACCCCTGAGCTTCTCTCCGCCGTAGCTTTTACTGTACCGTCGCGGTTACCTAGATCTTCACGATACCAATTGTTGAGAAGCAGTTTAATCAGATCGAACCTAGGTAAGAATGCGCCCTTAAATAGAATTAGTATAGAATTCAACTCTTTTCCAAAAACGGACGATATCGACCTCTTTTTTCCTAGTATTAGTATGTATAAACAATCACTAATCTACAAATAGTTTTTTTTTTGTTAATTTTTAATTTCAAATTTAGTTTTATTTTTACTTTTGTGTTCTTTTTATGTTTATCTTAACTTGTAACTCGCCAATTAATTGCTTGCAATCTACGCCTATAACTGCGATGGCATTAACTTCACAACTTTTCACTGTTTTATGTATTGTTTGTTAAAAATTTCATTGGGTTGGTGTAATAAACAAATAACTAAATAAGTAATTACTTGTATAAGGGAACTATCTACGCCCCGCGGTGTTACCCGCGTTTAAAAGCTAAAAAGTAGCCTAAGTTACTCCTTATCACATCAGCTCCCACCACCTCCCAGTGACAGTCCCGTTAAAATCTCTCCAGCCGTTCAGAGATTAGCCTGAACAAAGAGAAGTTATTTTGGTATACGTACCGTAAATGCGGTTATTAAATTAATACAAACAGACACTCCGATTTTATTTATTTGTATAGATAATATATTGACGTTACTAACGTTTCTAATGTTGAATACCGTCTACATACGACATATAGAATTATAAAGCGAACCTTTTGATATTGGCGGTTCACAGACGGACTGATTTAATCGGATAGCATCGCCATTGATGATCCGGCTAAACTCGGGGACAAAGAGAGGAATAAATTCGTAACCATGGCAACCGAGGGCTACGTAATCCTAAAGAGGCTCTACACATCGGTTCCCGCTTCCCGCTGTGTCAAGTACTTAGTGTATATCGATATCGATACCGATCAATGTGCCATTGGAAACGGAGATTAGAATATGACTTGCTATTCAAAGTATTTACACTTAGACTTGTAGAGTAGATTGTGAACTTTATCTATATATAAAAGAGAAAGTGTGTGGGTTTGATCCATATAGGCTCCGAAACGGCTCGACCGATTTCAATGTAAATTTCAAGGAATCTTCAGATTGACCTGGCGAGTAATCTTGTAAAGTGTAGTAAGTAAAGTTTGGTGACGATTGGAGCACTCCTCTTTACGAACTGTCAAATACAGCGTTTATTCGGTATGATGATATTCTATTGTTTTATAACACAAATTTTGTATCGACACATGTGTTGGGTATGTTTATGTCATTATGAACCATATTGAATTACAAGAGAGTATATTGAAGTATAATGAAGTCTATTTAAGATAATATTTGAGGATTTTGTAGTAGGAAGAAGAATGATATTGTATTTACTGATATATCTGGATCTATGTAGTTGTAGACGTATATATTTATTGTTAGTCACGATAATTATGGTTATGTTATTAATTTATCCATATAGTATGTTTATTTATGTTTATAAGGTTGCACCCGTGACTGCGTCTCTCTATAACCCTAAGCTAGACAGACAGAGAAGGCGCTTTGGTAATGCCAAGTCTTATTTAAATAAATACAGATTAAATAAATACAGACGAATTGTGAACTACCTCCTTTTTTGAAGTGTGTCGAATATGTTGGTAGTTCATCAATCAATCATCAACGTGGAAACAACTATCACCAGAACATCTCTCTTAACAAAATATTAGACTTGTTTGTTCAAGCTAACCCTCATTTGCATGTAACGGATGCTGTAATACACAGAATTAAGTTGGCTTAAAGCTCCAGAGGGAGGGAGTGACAAACTTGACGAGTCGTACATTTAAAGGGCTCGGTGTAATAAGCCCGATCATGCAAGGTCACGTCTCGGTGTCGGAAGTTTCAAATTTAACATGTGCCGCGTGCATGTAACGCCGTGACATGCTTCAACAACTTTAATGATACAGGATTCATAACGACTATATAATGTTGCAAATACAACTGGAAAATAACCCAGTAGCCGAAAGATATAGTTTACGACCTTACTGCTTGAGATTGGAATCCTAGCCCGCTCCTACCAGATTATATTAGCAATTGGAATGAACTTTCTTGCAGGCTTGGAGGAGATGGGGTATTGCGTCGCGTCGCTAGAACTGTAAGAATATAAGGAAGTGATACAGTCGTACACGACCGCCGATAGCGCGACTATTGAGCATGATGTTCAACTCTCTGGTCACAGATGGCGCTTTAACGAATTACTAATAAGAATAAATTAATTATATAGTCGAAAAAAAATTTTTTTTTTTAATTACTATGAATATTTTTTGATCGATTTCTTTTCGATTCAATTTTACGTTATTTGTTTTTTTCGCAAAAATACTAAATATCTTAAACTCATTTATATGTACATAAATAAAATCAATGCAATCATATTATCTAAAGGAAGTTCGGTCCTACCTGGTGTCCCATGAAAATGAAATCTTTAGAAAATCGATAGGAATATCAACTAGAACTAGTTACCTCAACAAAGCCCTGGGCGACTTTCAGCATCACGACGGCTGCCGGGCCGACAGACATAGCGCCGGGGATGGCCATGTTGAACAGACACGAGGCCACGATGGCGGCCCCGAAGATCTTGTTCGCCGGGTACATGGATGCGAAGAACCCGCCCGGGACCTGTGTGATGAGGTAGCCCGCGAAGTACGACGAGTCTATAGACGACTCCACTTCCACGGTCCAGTTAAACGGCGTCTCCGAGTGCCCGCCCGACGAGTTCTGTAACCATCCCGTTGGTATACAGCTTACGTAATGTATTTGCATCGCTGTGAATAGTTGATTGTTTCATTTCATTATTAATTATCCGTGAAATAGCAACCGACCGAGTCTTGATTCAGCCCTCTCGGGAGACCTCGAATCGGAATGCCTGTGCGTAACATAGTAACCGTCCAAGCCGAGGTTACCGCACTTTTTTGTCGACGGAAGGGGAAATCTTCAAGGAGATACCCCGCCTTCTGGGGGGAAAGAGGGGTTATGTGGAGTTCTTACCCACTTAACCGCCGCCCCCCCCGTGGCCCTTCCTCGGTGCATGGTAAGGGGTTCCAGGATCTTCAGAGGAACGCAGTGGAGCCTCTCTGCACTGTGCTCTTTGGGAGCACGTCTTGGAAAGGGGAGGAGGGGGGTTTAATCCCTCCTTGTCCCCTCGCAGTGCAAGACGACACGGGCCAGCCGCCTTCTTCCCGGGTCCACTTTATCGGGGGACCCTCGTGTCGAGTTACTAACAACAAAGCCATAAAAAAGGTCTATTTCCAGCAGTAGATAGATGCGGGCTGATGATGATTTGAGATAAAGTACCAATACTTAGTACTTACGTCATGTTTCCCAACCATCTTGAGCTTGGCCATGCTCATGTTGCAGCGCATGCCGAACATGATGCTGAAGCCAAAGCATGCGAGCAGCGCCACGGTGTAGCGCGCGGTCAGACAGGGACACTCCGGCCGGATGTACTTGTCTACACAGGAAACAATTCATACAGACCGAAGATAAAATGTCACATATAGTAGTAGTAAAATACAAAAACAACTTCAAATCGAATCAATCGTTACGTCTTTACGAATAATCATAGGAATATTACGATCCAAAAAATGAATCATCAAAATGGGTTGACGCGATTTTGAGTTATTCGTCCATCCGTAGCACGCATACTTAAAGCAAATTTTTGACTAATATTATGTTATGATAATTTAAAAATGTGACTACCAGCTTTTAAATAAAAAAAAGAATCATCAAAATGGGATCACCCAGTCCAAAGTTATGAGGTTACAAACATAAAAAGACGTACTGATAAATTGGGAACCTTCTCCATTTTGAAGTCGGTTGAAAAAGAAAATCGATCATCAAATCAAATCAGTGACGTTGAAAATAAAACGCATAGCATTATTACCGCAAGGAGGTGTAACAACCCCTGACAAGGTCAAGATTAATATGGTGTCAAATTGGAAGCAAACCATTTGAAACAATAAAAAAACAATCAATAGTTTCTGTCATCCACACTTAGATCATTTACTAAGGGTCAGTGAGATTTTGGACCAATGAACTTACAAGTGCTTTAATCTAATATAATATTAAAAACGAAACAATCCTTGCGGAGCACGAATTAGTGGACACTCGAGTGTGCGTCTGCGCCAGACAAACCTCTCCAGCCGCTGTAATATCTGCTGGAGAGGTTTAGAACGTAGCCATTATAATTTTGGTATTAAGTTTGTGTAAAGTGCTATTTATATCTTAAATTAATCAAAACCAAAATTAAGGCAAATAAATATTGAAATAGTATGTTATTCATCATTTATTTCTTATAAACACGTACTTATCGAGCGAGCCGTGATAGCTCAAAGCCGAGGCCTCAAGTTATATAAGAATATAAGAGCATAAGAACATAATCCGCCATGCACACCTTTTTTTTTGTTGACGGGGCGGAAATCTTCAAAAACATACCCCGCCTTCTGGGGGAAGGCGGCGGTTATGTGGGGTTCTTACCCACTAAAACCTCCCCGGTGGCCCTTTTCTCGGTGCATGACGAGGGGCTCCGGGATCTCCAGTGGAACGCACCGGAGCCCCTCTGCGCTGTGCTCAAGGAGAGCCCGGGGAGGGGGAGGTTACTCCCTCCTTGTACGACAGGCAGGGGATACCGTAGTCTTATTCTTGAGAGCCCAGAACTACAGGGCTGCAAATGCCGCCATGCACACCTAGTGCGGATTGGCAGACTTCACATGCCTTAGAAAATTTTTTTAAGACATGTAGATTTCCTCACGATGTTTTCCTTCACCACCGTGCACGTGATAAATAAGCACATAAAATTGCAACAACAAATACATTGGTAGCGTATTATAGCGTATTATGCAACCTGAGGCGACCGCCCGGACACTGAGCTACCACCACGTATTTGCTTGTTGTGAAATTGTCTGATTCTTTTAGTCTCTTTACAGAGAAGGCCTATGCCCAACAGTGGAACACATATACAGGCTGTACGCTTCTCCCAACCATGCGCGGTCTCCTTTCTAAGACATTCTTACCCCTTCTGCCATGGGTTGAAAAAGCGTAGGGCGCCTCCAGATAGACCGTTCACCTTATTAGGATAGCCAGAAGTGTCTATGAATCGTATATACTGAAATCATTGGGTAGGCCAACGAGCTGATGATGCTGTTGGTGATAGGCGGTAAGTTTATATACCTATCGGTCGTGGTGGCGGCCTGTCTGGGGATGGTGGCGTCTCCAGATCCTCGCCATCGTACATCTGGTCGTAGCCCTTCTGCTCCACGCGGAAGTTCTCATACTGGGTGTTCCTGTAACAGACGCAACATGTTTTAGGAGGAACGGATCATTTATATGAGCTGTGGTAGTACCCAATGAAAACGTAAGCTTGATGACGAAAATTCGACACAAGTAGATCACGAGCACATTGAAGTACAATTATCTCGCCGCTGAACAGTGTAAGTCTATCAATGAAATGAAATGTCAGTTTTAGGGATATTCCATAATCATCGATTGTGAAAGAACAAAACATCGATGTTGTTATACAAAAAATATCGTAACATCGATGTTAACGGAACTGATCGTTGGTGTTAACTTACGGCCTCACGCACGACCAATGCAATAAAAATATTTGAGTACTCATACATCCTACAAATGACATGTCGCGATAGTACTCAAATATGAGAACTTCCTCCATTTTTGAAGTTGGTTAAAAATAAGTAAAGCATTCAATTGAAATCATCGATCGTTAACTGAATTGTTGAGAGTGTTCGAGCTGCAAGTGGACCGCTGCCGCCGCGCTCGCTGGAAAATATTTGACATCTATTTTCTCGATAATTAAAACGATCAGTGGGGACGTATTCCGTTCGAAATACGATTAAAATGCGACGGCAACGTTAATAGCTCCGACATACAAGATCGCACCTGGGCTGCGTATCAAGTAAAACATTGCTTTATAACGAGCTACGCTACGAAGGTGTTTAGCCTGAAATTACTTAGGGATGGTGTACACCGTAGAGTATCTTCGTGCTTACGATTTATGTAAAATTAAATTCACTTATTCCAAATAAGAGCCGTAGTAGCTCCGTGTTGGGGCGATTAACTCAAGTTACGTAGTACACTAGCAACCCGTGTTCGATCCCCGGTGTCGGCACCAAAAAATTTGTTGTTGCAATTTTGTGTGCTGATTTACCACGCGCTCGGCGGTGAAGGAAAACATCGTGAGGAAACCTGTACGATATATGTGATGTCTGCCAATCCACACTAGGGCCTCGTGGTGGACTATGCCTTTATACTCTATTGACAGAGACGGCCTATGCCCAACAGTGGGATATATATATTATATATTTAAAGCCTGTAATTTTAACTAAAATTTTATTCCAAACGCTATGTATCAAAAGCATTATTGATATGTCAAAAATAAAAAAGGACGCAGACATCATCTGTGAAGAATTATTGGAGCATCTTAACCTACCCTGGTTATTCGTTAGTTTTCCTCACAACAAAAGACTACTTTATCTCCAGCAATATGTATAATATATACACAAAATTCAATAAAAAAACACGTTTGTTCAAGAGAGAAAGAAAATGCGCGGGCGCACTGCTCTCTCTTGCTCCTAGAGTGTGATACAGACAATAGACCTGTACTGTGTTAGATATACGAAACGTAACTCTATTTCTATCTTCACTAACCTATATCTGCGTCTCAATTTCCATTCGCCTTCGATCACACTTTTCGCAACGCATTCACCAACTTACTCCCGAATTCAAGCGTGCGTAAAGATGTTTACGCAGGTACTTAGTGAGCTTTTCCTTTTCGGCCTTCACGAGGTTCTAGCCATGTGGGATGATAATACATAGCACATACAGCACCGCCTGTCGCGTTGATCAATCTGTCAGCACAATATCAGGTTTATGTGGCATAGTCCTTTTTTTTTTGTTAACGGGGAGGAAATCTTCAAAAAGATACCCCGCCTTCTGGGGGGAAGGCGGCGGTTATGTGGGGTTTTTACCCACTAAAACCTCCCCGGTGGCCCTTTCCTCGGTGCATGACGAGGGGCTCCGGGATCTCCAGTGGAACACACCGGAGCCCCTCTGTACTGTGCTCAAAGAGAGCACGTCCTGAGGGGGGAGGTTATTCCCTCCCTCCCTGTGACCTCACAGTGCAAGGCTACACGGGCCAGCCGATGTCGTCTTCTTCCCGGGTCCACCTTAGCGGACGACAAAGGCCTCCATGTGGCATAGTCCATAGCAATAGTCTTTACTGTGATGACAGATCGATCCCAAACTATTATTATTATTACATTATTATTGTTATCACGCCGTCACCTCCGTGGAAATACATCACGATATCAAGGTTACTGGTGTGTGAATTCATTTTTCCGCTGACAAAGGTTATAAACGCGGCTATCTGTTCGCTCCCCCTTTTAACGTCGCCGGTAATGAATCGTTGCATAAAAGACATAATCAAGTGGAAAGGACGCGCCGCTCCCCCACGCCGGGGCCCGCGATAATGCATTTAGATCTGACTGGACGGGACGCGACGTCAACAGCGACAACGGATAAAGGCTCTTTGCACCAATTGCTAGTATATACCCATACGCTAAAAGCAATTATTATAAAACAAATCAAATACTTGCCGCACTACCCGACGTAAGTTTACCATCACAACTGATGAACGTAACAATATATTAATTTTAAAATCTTTAAGCGAGAAATTCTAATTAAAAATAAAAGTTGCCTAAGTTTCTCCCTATGACATAGCTATTTAGCTATCTGTCAAATTCCCGTCAAAATCGGTCCAGCCAACAGACATACAGAGAGAAGTTATATCAAATGGTATATTGCTTTGAATATATGTATATTACTTTTTTAATATTAAAGACAGACATTTTAATTTTATTTATTTGTATAGATGGCATTTAAAATTATAACGAAAATTTATTATTTATTCGAATCATAACTTCATATTTTTTGTTTTATTCAAAAGACCATTTGTATTCGTAGACTCTAATTAACAAAAATATAAATAAAGTGGTAAATGGTATATCGTTCTTATTTCTATAGTTTCCTAATAAAAGTTATTTATAAATAATTTAGTAAAGCACGCAGACAAAGTCGCGTGAACCAGATAGTTATAAACAAATATGAACTCGCTCTATAACAACTTTCCCTTTGTGATTTACTGTCATACGCAAGTTATCCTAGTTAAATAGCTCGCAGTGGCGGCTGCGACAAACTTGTCCGGAATATTTTCATTAATCACTACAACAGCCAAGTTTTCGCATTGTATAGATTCGAAGTACTGGCTAGACTAATTTTAAGGCTAGATAAATTTAAGACACTACGTGCAATGAGGAGCCGTGATAGCTCAGTGTCCGGGCGGTTGGCTCTTGTTGCATAGTACGCTAGCAACCCGAGTTCGATCCCCGGTGCCGGCACTAATAAACGCGCTCGGCGGTGAAGGAAAACATCGTGAGGAAACCTACATGTCTTAGAAAATTTTTCTTAGGCATGTGAAGTCTGCCAATCCGCACTAGGGCCGCGTGGTGGACTATGCCCTTATACTCTCTTTACAGAGAAGGCCTCTGCCCAGCAGTGGGACATTTATTATACATATATAAAGGCTGTAACTTTAACTTTAACGTGCAATGAATTATCGTTTAGATCACAACTGAAGCACTAAGTCAATGAAGAGTTCACATTCTACTTTGTTCTGAAGTGAGCTTTGAAAGCCCCCATTAAAAATCATAAGACAATAATTTGAAATGTCAATAGCCTAATGACTTAGTGTACGGTCTGCGAATCGTAAGGTCGTAGGTTCCAATCCACCATTCGACTATTGACGTGAACCATCTCCTAGCACAAGCTTAAGCTTAGTTGGAATGGTTAACGAGAATGTTAGTAATGTTTTCTGAAAAAAAAGGAAAAATTGCTAGCTTTCTTTAAAAAAAATAAATAGTCACAATAGATATTAAATTTATTGACCAATAAAAGTAATAACTATGTGAAGTAATGACAAATGCATTTGTTTTTTAATATAACTTAATTACAGTAAAATAATATATTACTTCACGTAACGAAAACTTATTGTAAGTTTTCGTGCAGTAACAATGCTGTTACTTCCCCTTTACGCTCCGTAACCTCCATTATACATCTCAAACCTGTATAATATAATAATCAATAAGCCCCTACAAGACAATATAGATTGTCCCCCTCTATAAATCAATTAATTAAATTGGATCTCCAAGACTTCTATATCTGGAAAATTTGCTATGTTTGGAAAAAATTGTTATAGACTTCAAGAATATGCCGACATTTTACGGTATTGTTTACTTGAGTTAAAAATTATAATCAAACTGAAACACTTCTAATTTAACCTCCTCCTCTTATTAATCTTAAGAAATATACACAAGCACACTCACACACATATACATACGTTGGAGAGGAACTGACTGAAGAATGGGAGAAGACACTGAACCAATGCTGAAACACAGGTCCAATGGTACCCAAGTCTCTAGTGTTCGGGACTTCAGATTTTTTTCTTAAATGATTTCACCTCAGTAACTCAAAATTATTTAGGACGAATTTCAATTTAATTTTTTCTGACAATATCCTCCGAAGTCGAAATAGAAACTTGTAGAGGACAAGTCCAAACTTTAGCGACTCGATTGATGTCTTTATTAAAATTCGACTTGCCGAAGTTCTATTTTACTTACCTACCTTATAATTCAATAGCTAATAAACCTACATTTAGTCACTAGTTTTTTTTAACATAATTGGTTTGGTGAGGCGTCCCCCGTGACGCTGCCGCTACATTGTCCCGCTATCGCACCCCACGCACAAGCCTGTAATTATCTGATGTTACTTAAAATGGTGTAATTGATGTTTTGTCACAGTCTACCTACCCCTTTTAATGTATGCCGTTATTACGTTTATGATTTCCCTTTAATAAAATCGTTTAAAGTTAAAGCTTATTTGTATACATATGACAGGATAGGTAGATAGATGTATTCGAGGTATATAGTATATGTACGAATAGACGAATAAATCTTCTCAGGGGTTACAGTGGGTGGAGAGCCGTGGTAGGTCAGTGTCCGGGCGGTTGGCTGAACTTGCATAGTACGCCAGCACCCTGAGTTCGATCCCCGGTGCCGGCACCAATGAATTTGTTGTTGCAATTTTATGTACTGATTTACCACGAGCTCAGCGCTGAAGGAGAACATCGTGGGGAAATGCATGAAATCTGCCAATCCGCACTAGGGCCACGTACTGGTGTTTGCCCTTATACTCTCTTTAGAGGGAAGGCTTGCGCCGAATAGGTACATATATATTATATATTAAATCTGTAACTTTAACTTAAAAGTGGGTAGATTGATAATTATTAACATTACCGAATGTTGAAGAGAATGTGGGTATATTTATATTTACAACTAATAGTGAATTCGTGTCCCCCCGCTTTAAGCTGGACTTGGCCATACACCGCCAGCGCAATGGGTTTCTCTAAAGTGGGTGTCGTTTGCATAACAGACACCAGAGTGACAATTAAATTGATAATAACTTAGTTGGCCGGTGGTGATGATTCTTTCTTCATTTGAAAGCTGATACAGTTATCAATTGCTTTAGTAACAAAAATTACTTATATCAAGTTGTCTCTTTTTGCTTTGATGAAATAATTATTTGTTAGTAATGCATTTTACTCAAGAATTACTGCTATCATAGGTTGAGGGATATTGAACAAAGTTTCCGCTATAATTGGCTCTGACCGACTTCCTCTCAGACTTCGTCCAACTTCTACTGTTCACTAACGTACTAAGCCGCTATACGTGATTTCCAACGTTGTACCGCCTACATTGCCGTATAAAACTTTTCACGATGCTATTATATACAGTACTATGTCGACAGCATGACGCTCCGGGTTCGAACTCCGGCTACATTGTGGAGTTATCGTTTTCCAGTTTCGTACGTAGAAATAAATCGCTTCGAAAATTCATGTCCAGTGTACGTTAAGCTCGCTAAAAGCTTGCTACAAAAGCGATTGCTGGTCTTGCTTGGTCTACCTAATTAAGAAAATGCTACAACACATGAGAGCTTATTATTTAAATAGCAACTCATTAACCGATTTTAAAAAAGGAGGTTCTCAATTCGTCGGTATGTTTTTTATGTTTGTTACCTCAGAATTTTTGACTGGGTGAAACGATTTTGAAGACTGTTTTTATTAGAGAGCTGGTGCTACGCATGTGATTACATTTCTCAGGTCCAATTTGGTCCAATTCTGACAATGGAATCCATGAGAAAAACATAAATCTCAAATTTGCATTAAGAGTGTGCGTGAATAACACAATATTACGTCAACCGATTTCGATTATTAATTTTATAGAAAGGATGTACTTCAAAGGTCGTTTGATGAGAGTTTGCTTAAATTCTGATTATTTCTATTTCGTAATATTCCTACGATAATTCGGTTATACAAATATGAACGCGCTGATGAGAAGTCCGTTTTTGTTTTTATTCATAGATATCTTTGCACGAAACCGTTGTAGAACTTGATCGTATTAATTACAATAACTACGTAGCCTAGTGCTACGCCGTAGCAAAGTAAATAATGCGTTAAATTGATATGACAGGTGACAGATAACATATAAAGTGAAATTTAATTTACTTTAACATAAAATACAAAAATATAACAAATTATCTCTGTGGAAGGAACGAAGAACTTAACCGCACGATTAAAACGTTTAGATTTATTGTATGATTTCCCATGCAAGTTTTCTCGGCTTTTCGAAGTCAGAAGACCTGAATCGGACATGAAGAGCGGGGGGGTGAGCTCGGGGGTGTATTGCGTAGATCACAATATGCACTCGAACTTCCCCACTATGAATACCTATAGCGCGGCGTGCCAGAGAGGAACGCTACGACGTCTTAATTAATTAATTACCGGCAGAGAATCGAGCGGCTGTTTATTAAACTGTCTTTTGTTATGTAGATCGGATCGTCATATAACTTTTAAACTATATATACAGTTCTTATTGTTTTAATTTGATTTCAGATTTTCTTTTAATCATTTCTGTACTAAGCATCTAAAATATGGTCAATTGATAATAAAATTATGGCGTCAATAATTCGTATAATACAACATACATCTGCGATATGTAAAGTTCAAATCCACTATTCAACTATTATTATTTGTTATATACTATAACTATTATTATATTATGTTAACATCGTGAGGAAACCTACACGTCTTAGAATTTTTTTATAAGACATAAGCTCTCATCACCTACGAAATCCCAAATGTGACAGGGGAAGGACCTATCGCCGCACCTCAAGCACACGTCTTAGCAAGTGATTGTTGTACTTTTATAGTCGGTTACATAAATAAATACATTAAAGCACTCTGTCTACTCTGTCTGCAAAATTTGCACTAAGTTAAAAGAGTTGTCGTTTAGAAATTGTGTAACAAGGAAAAGTATGACTTGAAAGAAGTTATCGTGACCAGTCCTAAAATAGTAATTTTACTATCAATTAAATTCAATTAAATAAAAACATAACGGTTTAAATTCGGCCCTGTAACGAACGAGGGGGTACGGTAGCTATTACACCCCTCAAAGCCACCCTCTCTAATTGATTTACAATTGTCGGATAAATTTGTTTCTCGACTACCCCGCGATCGCGAATGCATGTCTAGCATACGACAGATGTACAAGGAGATTACACTTTGTAAAACACAATTCGACGATCTTCTGAACATTATCTGCGTTTACATATATTTTCACAACCTATTCTCTGGGTTAAAATTAAAAATAGTGAATTTTAAACCGATTTCAAAAACTGAATCAAACGTTAATCGTTGAGACACGCGGACGCACTCTTTTTATTTCCGAATTATCATATAAAATATTACAAAATAGAATTAATTAAGAACCTAACTAATCTTTATTATATTAGGCTGAAAATAAACTTACGTACATATATATATAATTTACGAGTAAGCTTCCGGCAATTTATTAGATCGGTGCTAGAAATAAATCAAGCGAACGATCTCACATTTCGACACTCGGAAGCATAATAGAGTTATGAGAAAAATGGCGAAGTAAGCCAAGAAATATCACTCGGCGGTGAATCCGAGACGCTTGTTAGCGCTCCTTCTTTATTTATGGCCAGATTTATTTTATGGTCTCGGATACCGGCCGGCTCGCGGGGACTCTGCCAATGAGACAAAATTATTACTTGGTATCGATACGATAACAATCTTTATCGCAGTTTTATGTTTTTTTTTATGACGAACTTGCGCAGATTAGTCAAGGGTGACTCTTAGGTCGCCTAGTCTGAACCTCATAGTTTTATTTCTGATACATTAAATTATTTTTAGAAACTACTAGCTATGTATGTTCTTTTTTGTACCCCTTCTACCGTGTCTACTTTAAATACCAGACGCGGTAAAAGTTTTTATTACAATCTAAGGATATTTTTTTCTACCAATTGCGGTAGAAATAAAGTTTTATTGTATTTATGATTAACTATTTTGGCGATTACGGCTTACACATAAAACATAGATTTATGTTATCGCTAACTTTTGTAGGACAATTTAAGGTAAACATTTCCATCATACATAATATCCGTGTAACTCCTACGGTTTGTGCGGCGCACACCAGAATAGCTCGCAGATGGCAGATTGTTTTCCGACTTGTCGTTATATTTTGGATATAATTATGTGTTACTCTGATGTGTAAACTATATAGTCTAATGTCAATAGCCTAATGGTTTAGGGTACGGTCTGCGAATCGTAAGGTCGTAGGTTCGAATCCACCATTCGACTATTGACGTGAACCATCTCCTAACACAAGCTTAAGCTTAGTTGGAATGGTTAACAAGATTGTTAGTAATATTTCTGAAAAAAAGAAATATTGCTAGCTTTCTTTTAAAAAATGTAAAGTTTCATTAAAATCCATTCCAAACAGATGGATGCAGGATCTATAATTAGTTATAATGATATGTGGTGCGTTTGTATTGTGAGCATTGTCTTCATCCATTGTGATGATCCAGATGTCCTGATGCAGTGGGATCGAGGCTGGGCAGTCTTTACTTCTAGCCGACTACAATGAAAATATAATCTGCTGAGTAATGCCTGTTTTTGTAGATCATTGGAGTTTGTACTGTAGACTCTACTTACAGCGGAAATTTTATCTATTTCCCAACTGCACTTTCCAGCCTTCTCGGGCGACCTCAAATCGGAATGCTATTGCGAATACAGTAATCGCCCAGTCCAAGGTCCCCACCCCATGGCCCTTGCCCCATGGTATTCTCTAAAGAGGTTCCTAGGTCCCCTAAGATCTGAGCCACCTCTAAAAAACCCGGTAAAACTGTAAAGGTCTACTGACTGATTAACGCACTTCATTTAGAAAAAACTAAAGTTAAAGTGACAGCCTTTATAAATATAATATATATGTTCCACTGTTGGGCGCAGACCTACTCTGTGAAGAGAAGCCCTAGTTTGAACTGGCAGACTTCACATCCTTAGAAAATTTTTGTAAGACATGTAGGATTCCTCACGAAAAAGGAAGGAAAACATTTCCTTCACCGCCGAGCGCGTGGTAAATCAGCATATAAAATTGGAACAACAAATTTATTGGTACAGGCACCGGGGATCGAACTCGGGTTGCTAGCGTACTATGCAACTTGACCCAACCGCCCGGACATTGAGCTGCCACGGTTCACAGAAAAAACCAACCGCACTTTAAAATAAGTGATTTCGGTGTATGTTACTTAGGACTTGTTGGTATTGCCACATTGTCACCCAATTCACTGGAATAATATCATTGTAAAAAAAAATTTATGTTTATTCAATCCGCATTTCATACAAGTAAATTCCGAGGAAACAACACGAGCAACTACGATATGTACATACGAGTACATAATAATAAATAAATCCTCAATACCTCTTCAAAACGCGCACCCTTCAAGTAAGTAGAATCACGTAGAATAAGCTCGCAACAATATTGAAAAAGAGAAAAATGCAATTTATATTTCAGTTGGAAAAATGAAATTCCATTTTCAGAGGAGTTTATCGAACATCATAAAAAGTGAAGGCAAACAAAACAGCGCGTCGTATTTGCGATGATATTTGGTCCGTAGATTCTTATTCTCTTTGCCGGGGTCTAATCTGCCCGCCCGCCTGAACCTCACGTTCTGCGTCCACCTCTATTGTTTCTTGATTTTCCTAGCTCACAATGTACGCGTCTGTTTAGCGCTACAGACAGACGACTGTTTATTTACTTGTGTTATACTTCTTACACAATGTATGTAAATAGTTATAAATAAGTATTCCGTGAGCAGGCTTAGTGTTGGTAGGAGTTTTTCATCGCGACTGAATTGAAAACAAAGACTGTACGAAAAATATATAACGGAAGTCTTTAACGAATTATTAATAAATATAAATTAATTATTTATGTAATTTTATACTGTCGAAAAAATAAACAGGTAAGAAATAGAAGAGATTTATTGTTATTTATATATTTAACGTTATTTGTTATTTACTAAATTATATAAATAGTTTTGCGAAAAAGTGTTTTCGCATTATAATATGTATGAACTTGTTATAAAACCTCTTTCGCTATATGTATCTGGCTGATTTTGGTATCATTGAAAATATAAATTTTAAAGATCATAATTCAAAATTAGGAAAATTTTCATTTGTTATAACGCTAGACCTCACACATCTTTACCTACTCAGCAAGTATTAGGAGAGTTTGGCTGGGAGATGTTAATGTATCCGTCGTGTAGTCCTGACCTTGCCACTTCAGATTTCCAATTGTGGTCTCTTCAGAATTCTTTCGTCAGTGTCAGGTTAACATCATGAGAGGATTTCCAAAACCACTTGTCGTGGTATTTTGATCAAAAGTCCCAAAATTTCTATAGCAATGGGATCATGTCCCTACCTACAGGTGACAAAAGTTATCAAACAACATGGTACCGACATACTTTAGTTAAATATAAATAAACTATATTTGAATTTTCTTAAAAAATGCGAAGAAGCTTTTTCCCCAACCTATTATGTAATACGTAATAGAATTATTCAGAACCTAACTAAAACTTTCATTAAACTACCCTTGAAGTTTTAGTTTAGTTAGTATTTAGTTTAGTGTAGCTGTAGTAGTAGTTTTTAGTTATTGTGTTTATTACACCCTGTAATAAACACAAAAACATAAATTATGAGAACCACCTCCTCTTTTGAAGTCGTTTGAAAAACTCTCGTATATCTGCTCACTCCTCTGAGGGATAAGGATAATGTTTTACTATGTTAAGGAAATAAAAACCCTCGCGTGAACTGTAAGAACGTCGACTTATTGTAAACAGTAAATAAATTAAAGAGAACACTCGAAGGAGATGGATCCTAACAAATCCTCCTTTAATCCCGGTAAAAGCGTTTTGAAATCCAGGTTAGTTGTAAATATCAATTACGCAAATACCAGGGCTTAAGGGGTAATACTCTTCACGGGGTTCGAATGGATTGCACGCGTTTAAGGGCGAGATAAAATAAAACGGTTCCTTCTACGTTGAAATGTTATTCGATTTAACCCAGTTGTAGGAACGAATAGAGCAACATTATTTTTGTATTAGCGTTAACATTATTGGTCGAGTGTACAAATTACGTGCAAAAACAAAAACTGAATTCAAATCGAATTAGAATATTACGAAATAGAATTAATCAGAACCTAACAAATTTCTCATCAAACTATTTTTCAAACCTTACCAAAAAAAAACAATGAAATCTGTTAGCTTGATATTAAGTTATTCGTCCATTTGTCGCGCACATACTTAATTCAAATTAAAGACATTTGGTTTCCTCATGGATGCCATTATCAGAATTGAACCAAACCAAACTTACAAATAGAAAAATAATCTTCAAAATCGGTTCACTTATGAAAGTTATGAGATAAGTAACAAAAAAAAAACATACAGACAATTGAGAGCATCCTTCTTTGTCTGAAGTCGGTTGAAAACAATTCCTAGTATCGTCTATACATAAATAGATGTTCGATATAAAAAGAAGTATTAGAAATTGGAGAGAAAAAAATGATTGATAAATTGTACAGAAGTAGGCAATCGGTAAAAGTCCCACGAGGATTTTTTTATGAAATATAATTTAGTCGGAAGCTGGGAGCAGCCGTGTAGCTAATTTTAATATTCGTCTCGTAAGTCGCTGGGATTCTATCGATTTGCCGTCAATCTATCGGAAGGACACTGCGTAACGATTATTATGTAATTCTATTTTTCAGATCACTGTCAAGTAATTATATTTTCTAATACACTTTCATCGGACTCGTACCAAAGTGTACATTTTAGATTGCAAACTGTGCAAGAATATGTTTGCCTAGTATGTATTCACCTATGATTGCGAACCGTTAGCTAAATTGATAAGAAACTTTGCACATTTATATAATGCCTCATGACTACTCCAACAAACATAGTTACAATAGATAACTTTAGTTATACAAGCCAGATAGGTGGCGCTAGCGGCAGTATCTTTTAAACCATAGGTTGAGTTGATTTTGAGTCGTTTCCAGTTAATTTGGCCGTCGCTACGATAATCAACATGACCCAAAGGTCTGTCTCTTCATATATATCATCCTATGTCCCCTGGGTGGGGCCGTGATCCTCCATCACGATCGATCTTGGGTTTCACGCTTTAACTCTCTCGATATCTCCCGTGTTCTTCGCCTTGTATGCAACTGTGCGGCGCCAGATCTGTTTAGGACGGCCGTGCTTGCGCTTTCCTTGCGGTTTCCAATCAAGGGCCTGCTTGGGAATGTGATCGGCATCTCTTCGGAGGGTGTGGCCAATGCAGTTCCATTTGCGGCGTCTAATTTCTCACTTCTCACTTTTCTCACTTTGTTTTCGTCCTTCGGTACAATTTGGAGATCGATCGGATTTTCAACGGCACCAGAAGATGTTCAGTGGCCAGTAGATACCGCGGTTTCGGCGCAGACATAGGTTGATGAAAACTTGGAGCTGGTGGAAGATGGTTTTGGAAACCTACCACGTCTCACACCCAAATAGCAGTACGGATTTAACGTCGGATCTGAATATTTTGGTCTTAATTGCAATAATCGCTTATGGTAAACAAATTGTAAAGACACGCGATACTTATACTGACATATGACTTAATATGCGAACCACATAATACATAATCCACAGAGCATTACTTCCTCAGTCCGTTCGACCTAGAATCCTTTTAGGCGCCGGCCTGGCCAGACGGTGTCATCAATATGCAGCAAAAATCGAAAACATTATTAAATTACTCACTGTCAATATAAAATTAATAACTCAGCCCAGTGACAATTGTAAAAATGAGCATATAATCTCTTAAATATTTTTAACCCGATAAGTAAACGCTACCCTTGTTTCACATATTAAATCCATAATGACATAGGGGATAAGCCCACCGACTTTACACCGAGCACAAAATGTTTCTCAGTTAAGAAACCAAAAAATGGGCTTTGAACCTGAGTATTAGATCATAAGTCGACGGATAGTAAATGGTTAAAGTACTAATCTATCACTTATACTGCTATAAACAATGCTTATATCTGTAAAATAGTTATGTATAAGTCCAATTGTTGAGCTAAGTCTCTAATTAAATAATGCAGTAAACACGTCTACTAACGCTTGGTATGTGGATAACTTTTACTTACAATCATTATCAATCAATTTATTATTCGTAAAACAAAGGATTAGAATAGTTTTCCCGCGATCTTTCCTTCCAAATACAGTGTGGGTGTTCTCAAGAGTAGAATGAATAGACATTAATTAAGCTAGTACAGCTTATTTCCACTTAACATCAGGTGAAATATAAAAATTAAATATTTCGCCTACCAATACGATATTCGCCTAGACTCACGATTTACGAGTAAAAACAAAAACAGACTATTACGAAATAGAATTATTCAGAACCTAACTTATCGTCTTATTAAATTACCTTTGAAGTGCATCCTTTCCAGTCAAAAAAAAAATTATATAAACATTTTTCGGACACATTACCCAATGGAAATTTAAGACGGATATGATTTTCTCATGAGTGCCATTATCAATTGGACCAAATCGAAATGGGACCACACGGGAAGCACCAGCTATCAAATGAAAAAAATCATCAAAACCGATTACCCAGTCGTTGTCATCAGGTAACAAATATAAAAAAAAAAAACAAACAGATTGATCACCTCCTCTTTTAATTATAACACCGTTACAGATAATCCAATTTGATGTTATAAAAACTAAATTAGGTTAAATATATACGAGTATTACAAAAATTAAAACAAATAAACAGCTGCTTTATGTATTGACAATAAATATATATAAATATAATAGAGTCAAACACCTTCTACGCATTTGTATGCAGCTTCGATAAAGACCGTCTGAGTGCAACAAAATATATCAATGCGCAGGAGATGGTAGTAACAAACCCAATATGTCGGACGTTAGTAATATATTGTATTCTCGCTTCGTTATTATTTAATGGTAACAGAATAAAACCCCAAAAACGTCCCACTGTCGGATCATAAAAGTAAATTGGGCCTCCTTGAGACATAATAAACTCCCTCGGGAGAGGTGTTGGCAACATGTGACGACGTATAACTACGGGGAATCAAAGTCGATAGACGCACAACTACAGGCTTTGTGCTCACGAACGGAACTCGCGGGGCTAAAGTATTTTCTACTGCAATGGAAATCAGTGCGACTTCATTACAGCAATATACATTTTATCGCGCTACATATTGCCAATCGGATCTCCTTTGTCCTCAGTTTATTGCAGACTACATCTGTGCATGTCTCCGCTAATTTAAATGTTACATAACGTTATCTTACATATAAATCAAATTGAAGGCTGTTAATGTAATTAATGCGGTACATGTACCGAAATAATATTTTTTACAATTTGCCTGTCTGTTTGTTCCGGCTAATCTCTGGAACGGCTGGACCGATTGTGACGATTGTTTCATTGACAGATAGCTGATGTAATAAGTATTAACTTATGCTACTTTTTATTTTACCGACTTCAAAAAAGGTTGTAAATGAAGTACATACCGTAAATTATTAATTAGTTGGATACCTTAGTTGTGTCTAGTAATAATCACACCAATTTATATAGGCTAGTTTTTGAATTGAATTCAAAGATGAGGTTATTAATTTAGTAATTTGTGTGATTTGTCTATTATTTGGTAGGTTTTCGAATTTCTGGTGGACATGTATGTCAGAATAGAGAATTAGCATTTGGGCTACATAACGCTCATTAGAAGAGGCTGTGGACAGAAAGCTATATGTATACATTTGCAGGATGCCATAAGAACCGATGGTGTGTCGACCCCAACTAATTGAGACAAATGGTAATCCTGTCTTCATAATTGTTAATAGCCCAATGTACCACAATATCTGCTTGTACAGAACGCAGTTAAATGCAAAAACAAAAAAATCTAAATAACTTTATGTGAGTTCTGCGCGGAAAAATTCGCGGACTCAGTAAGTTAGTAATAAATTACAATTAACTACAGTTCTTCGTTCGAGAAATAGTATGAATTATGTAAACGCGTTCTGAATACGTCTACGGTTATGCTACGGCGTAGCCTCCTGTTTGGGGGTTAGAGGGTACGGTCTGCGAAACGTTCTCAGTTCTCATCCACCATTTGATTATGAAAACGATCTCCAAGCTTAAACTTATTTGGAATGATTAATAAGTATATTAAAAACATTTAAAGCGAAATTTGCTAGAATCAAAAAAATTGCAATTGCGAAAAACATCGACAGTATATTTATACATCGTACTACCGATAATATTATATATTATTAATATGTCAATAAAAATATTTATTTTTGTATGCAACCTCCATAGTTTTAAATTATCATTGATGTCAATGTGAAAAGAAATTATCAAATTTTAATTTGAATATTTTTAGGAAAGCAGTAATAAAATTTAAATCAAAGAAACCACTTTGAGTACAGAACAACACGACGTTTTTCTTGTTTTTCAACTCCGTATAAAAACGTCTTATAAAACCACATTTAAAGTTTATGCCTGCTAAATGTTTTAACAAATTACAATTAAAAATAAATTAAAATTTTGACAATTTCTTTTTCACATTAACATGACTGACAAGTCAAAGCTGTGGAGGTTACATACAAAAAAAAATGAACATTATTATTTTTTACAAATATAAACTCATTAATAATTGTGACGTATACAAAAAAGGAGTAAAAAATTGTTGCAACTATACGAATATGACTTTTGTAAAAAAAAACTATTTGTCTCTTTTGTATAAAAATACGATTACAGTTTTCCATCTAAATTAACTAGATTAATAAATTTTAATAGCAAGGATTACTACTAAAGATTACTATCATCTTGTCGTTGATGACAAATGTTATTAAATTATATAACATCCTGTAATACTATTCTGTAGTTACTCATTCTGTATTTTTTCTCGTAATTGTTTTTAGATAAGCTTCTTTCTCTGCTTATGCAAAACTAAAAGAACTCAAAAGTAACAACACACTGCTATATGTATTACGATTTATTTGGTTAGGGAAATAATATGGCATTTATATGTATTCTACTTTATAATAAAATGTATGGAACAGGAAACGCGACCTAATAAAAGATTGCATATTTCTTCTGTCTTGTATTTAGGTTGTTGTCTAATCGAGTTATTTTTAATTTGTTTTGCATAACGTTCCTTGTTATTTCGAAATGTATGGTATTTATTGGATAAATGTGAATTTAAACTACAAAACGTATACGATTTTACACCACAAAGAATATCTAAACAATATACAGATTGATGTAGTGATACAGACAGTAATTACTGTTAATATATTATTAAAAAGTTTATGCACTGTATCGAATAATGTCATTTGAACCAAACATTAAGGCAGTGTCAGAAAACTAATGAAATATTTACACTCTTTAGAAGGAACTCTTATAAGCAAGAAAATTGTTTAAGAGACGGATACTTACAGCAGTCGACGCCAGAACATTTTCCCTGTAAATTTCTTGACGATGATTCAACAGGTTATATCCAGATTCACACCCTAGAGCTTCCCAACAATTTAGCACCTTATCCCCAACATTAAAGGGTCGTTTTCTATTATCACTTTCGGGGGAGATAAGTCGGGTAACCACCTGTGGATTACCCAAAATAAAAGACACAAAAATTTAGTGAAAGAATACTATGACGGGATGTATTAGAGATTATGAACAGGGAATTTTGAAATTTCTTTGTCAAATGTACAGGTTAATTATAAAGTTACTTACTTATATTTTTTTATATGTAGTATTTTCAGTTTCACTTGATTTATCGTATTTTATATCGAGCACTGAGACGGTTGTGACGTCACGGGAGCTGATAACAAACTAGCCAGAAATGCGTGCTACGCTCCCTGTCCTCTGACGAAGAGATATTCTGCAATATTTTTCCTTTCCTTTATTAGCGCCACGTCTAGATAATTTATGGATTTTTTATATAATCTATTCAATTTCACGACCATTGTAAATTGCTGTCCTATTATCATCAGCTAATTAGATGCTAACTATCTAAATGGAGGGACCTTTTCATCTAAAATAAGGAAGAACGAAAACAATTTGAGAAATTTTTATTTTGTTAACCGACGTCAAAAATATAGGAGATTCTCAATTTATCTGATTTTTTTCGGTTTTATTTGATGTTTGTGTACCCACAGACTTATGGTAAATTTGATTTTTTTTTGTTGAAAAGAGTTTAATTTCTATTAGGTTCCATATTAATTTAGTCTTCATAGGAAAACGAGAAAGGACGAAACATAGGTGCCAATAGTTCGTAATACAACTATGATATTCCGATATTTGCTCCGTTACGATTGATTCGATTTAACGTAGGATTTTTTTATATATTATTTTTTAAGATATTTTTATTTTATGTAATTTTCATTAAATTGTTTTTTCCAACCGACTTCAAAAAAGGAGGAGGTTCTCAATTCTTCTATACGTTTTTGTTTTATGTTTGTTACCTCATAACTTGCGGCTGGATGAAGCGATTTTCATAATCTCTTATCAATTTGAAAGCTGATACTTACCGTGTGGTGCCATTACAATTTAGTCCAGTTCTGACTATGGCATCCATGAGAAAACCATATGAGTCTTAAATATTCGTCAAGTTAAGTATGTGCGACAAATGAACCAGTAACTCAATATCACGCCAACCGATTTCGATGATTCATTTCTTATTTATGGGTTAGGTTCTGAATAATTTCTAATAATATTTCGTAATATTTCTATTCGATTTGAAGTCAGTTTTTATTTTTGTAATAAATCTACTTGTGTGTAAAATTAATATAAAATCAGAATGATTATAAATTATCGATAATTTTTGCAAAAAAGTGCTGAATAACTCCTCAGATTGATCCTATATTTCGGTGACAGAACCGTATCGTGGTAAGTGCTGTAAGACGGAATGAAACGACGACTGTCAAAGAAAGAGAAAACAAAAGCGAATTCATTCAAGACGAGCGATCTTATTCTAAAACAATTCCCCAATGATTTAATAATCCATCTCTACCTGTCCTTCTCTTACAGATACGAATGAAAGAGAATAGATTTTTTCTTATTTCGTCTAGTTATTGCAGAATGACGTTAGGAGTCTTGCGAATGCTCCAGTTTCACAGACAATGCCCCAATTTATATCTAACTGAGTGAAGTCAGACGGGGTAGCGAGGGAACGGGATAAAGGATATCTATCTCTCATCACTTACAATTAATGGGGTGATGTGACTTTGTCGTGGTTTCATTATTTGTAATGAAATACAACTTTTGTATAAAATTGATCGGATATACATTCAATAGATTATGCTTCATCATAACGATAGAAAACTGTCTTATGTTATTATGTCTTGTTATGTAACGAACAATTGTAAATTGCAATAAGATCTTGTAGATACATCTTCAAACTGTTGTTTTAGATCTCAAATCAGAAACTGAGACCTAGTGTCGACAGCTAACTTATAAAGGTTAAAGTTACATGCTTTATATGTATGTCCCACTGTTGGGAACATGTCTACTCTATATAGAGAGTATAAGGGCAAGGTTTGTTACCTCATAACTTGCGACTGGGTGAACCGAATTCGATGATTTCTTTTGTATTTGAAACCTGTTACTTCCAGTTTGTATTGCTGGCTACTTTCACATGTGTTGAAATTTTCTAAAACATGTGGAATTCCTTAACACGGTACCGGCGATCGAACCCGGGCTGCTAGCGTTCTATGCAACTTGAGACAACCGTCCGGACACTAAGCTACCACGGTTCCTAATGATAATAACCATCGTTTTATTAAAGAAATTTGTTGACTAGATATTTATGTAATTTAACAAAAAACTAAAATCTATGTGCAAACCGTTGTTACTACTATATTACAAAGTACATTTGTAAGCATCTAAATTCCAATGGGATTCGAATCCAAAATCCGTGTCTTAATTAAACGAGATGATCAGATCTTAGACGAGCATATTCTATGTCATTACGTTACGCTCGTAGCTCAGTCTTCACGCGATTGCAAATAACGCTAGCATACCAAGTTCGATCCCCGCTGAATTTTTATTTTTTTTTATTTTTATTTATTTCAAATAAAATTTTACAATAAAGGAATATACATATAACTTAACGCTATATAAACCGCAATGGTTTGTCACTAGCGCCAAAGCGTCCGTCTTGCGTTCCTAGATAACTTTTGAGTATACTTTTAATGTTTTTGTGAGTTATACAATTCCTTATATCTGAGGGTAGTTCATTAATTAATCTAGGCACGATGTACTCGTATCTTGCCGTGCGCTCGCCGTACACATTTTTTGCGCCTATCGTATTAAACTGGTTTGACGATATCGACCGTGTGCATATAGGATGTTCCATTTTTGTTAAAATTTTTTCATTAAAGAAATATTCTTTTAATATGATGTATTTTATTTTTGTGTAAATAGGTAAGATATTACAGTGTGTTACCACATCCTTCGCGTAAATGGAAAACATATCAAGGAAACCTGCATGTCTTGGAATTCTTCTAAAACATGTAAAGTCCGACCATCCTATAGCTACTTTCTACGACCTAAATATTTTTGTATTATGTTTATTGTTACTAACAGTAATTATATATATAATGGTATACATCTATGTTTCTATATGTATATCTATATGTAATTAAGTATAATGTACTTGTTAATTGTTGTGCAATAAAGTGTATGCCTCAATAATGAAATATTGTTAGATTATTTAAAAAAAAACTTTCAAACTACATACAACATATAGATTATTACTTAACTTGTAACCGAACCGGAAAATCAAACTGCCCACTGAACTATCTCTACATTCTAAAATTAAATTCCTCGCTTGGCTTTTCCTCTCTGTATTTATAGAGAGTAGAGTAATGGAGAGAGGGAGTACGTGTACTACCGAATAAAAAAATGTAGCACAAAGCCAATTACATTAAAACATTCGGCGCGGGACAAAGGGCGAGAGAACAATGGCGCCGGGAAGGAACTCGCGATATGTCTTTCAATGCTTTTAACTTTGCACTGATGGCGGCGCGGCGAGGGAAAAATGGTGACGGCCCGCGACAAATGCCTTGCGATAGTGTTGTGCCCACCCTAAGCGTGTAAAATTATATCGATACTAATCATTAATGCGATAGTTGCTATAGTAGTATATAGTACATATAGTTATGAATGTTTATCATTTTTCATTTACAAATTATTAAATAAACGAAAGCTGTAACAATTTTTGTAACTGGTGTTATTATAATATATAATAAGTATTTTAAATAATTATTATGTTATATAAGACAAAAATTAACAAGGTTATTTCTTATACTCTTATAAGAAATTTTGTGACTACAGAGAATTGTGCCTTCGCCTAATACGAAATTGATAAAGTGGTACAATCCTTATTCTTGTCGGATATATATAGTTGTTTGAATTACTTTTTAGGTACATAAATTCAACCCTGTAGTTCTGGGCTCTCAAGAATAAGACTACGGTATCCCCTGCCTGTCGTAGAAGGCGACTAAAAGGGGCCTCGGGTTCACTGGGCGACAAGGGTGGGGGCCTTTGTCGTCCGCCAAGGTGGACCCGGGAAGAAGGCGACATCGGCTGGCCCGTGTCGCCTTGCACTGCGAGGGCACAGGGGGGGAGGGAGTAACCTCCCCCGGGAAGTGCTCTCTATGAGCACAGTGCAGAGGGGCTCCGGTGCGTTCCACTGGAGATCCCGGAGCCCCTCACCATGCACCGAGGAAGGGCCACCGGGGAGGTTTTAGTGGGTAAAAACCCCACATAACCGCCGCCTTCCCCCCAGAAGGCGGGGTATCTTTCTGAAGATTTCCTCCTCGTTAACAAAAAAAAAAAAATTACTTTTATCATTAATTATTTTTTGAATCGATGGTTTTGGTTTAATGCATTTTCTGTATAGAATAAAGCTGTCTATTTATTACAACCGCTCGATTATAAAATCTTATAGTCAAGAATTTAAAATGAATGTACGTTTTACGGTCCTTTAGGTGCAAAAAAATGACTTAATTATCGTTTTATCGTATATCGTATCGTAAAAATCTGTGACATGAAAGGTCTTATTTCGACTTTTAAAATTGTGAAATAAGATAATAAATTTTCGATAGAAATAAATAGCTTAGAATATTGTCCAAATACTATTTTTAGTGTAAAGAAATTAAATAAACTACATTCTCTTAAACCCATTTTTAGTGCGGTAACAAAGACAACAATCGCTGTACGCTTTTCCCGAAGCTTCTATAACGTCCATCACCCTACACCAGGCCTACATTGTAACTTGTACATAGCGCAGTCAAAAATATTTTTATAGTCGCGTAAACATGAGAAGAGAGTTCATAGACTTATCAATAACAATTGTGCTACATTTATTAAATAAGAATTATTTTCAAACACTACACTGGAAATACTCCTGGAGGAGTCCTATGCGTTGGACAGACCAGATCAGCAACAACACCAACACGAGAGTCCAAGAGGCATTACACTTTGCTAAAGACCGCAACAGGTGGAGAGCGATCGTCCACCACATAATTCGTGGAGGTCACGACCCGCAGCAATAAGGAAAACGACGCATGGAGGGAATTTCGAAAAAAATAATAACATTTTATTTTTAAAATATCGATAAGGAAACTAGTACATGGCTAATCCCTAACAAAGAAGTGAGACGTAACCAATGGGGTATCACGGCTTGGTTGCACCGCAAACTCATTTTATAAATCGTCCGTCCACTCGCCCGGAACCACGCGTTAACCCACCCCCACTTCGATAAAGCCTACCTATACAACTTTTTTACAATAAAGAATTGAGAGGGAAATTAAATGGAGTGTTGCCTGGATACTGCCAGCGTAATGAAGTATCCAACCATTTTGTTCACGCGTCTAAACATTAATATCGGAGTGGAATAAAGACATTATACGGGGAGAGAGTTAATATTAATTTTATTGCAAAAAATCGTCTGGGATTCGAACTCCCGTCTGTCCAATAGTACTTGCTGTTTAGCTACTAGGCTACCACTGTCATTAAACATATTTATTGATGTATTGATACTTTTTACGATCAAAGCCTATACCAAATGGCTTTGATCGTAAAAAATATGACATGACAGTGACAGTCAATGGAATATGCATAGTCACTTTAACTGTTGTTTTGAAATATGATTAGAATCGACATAGGTGGAAATAAAAACTTCAATAGTCGTTTCTCTTACCATTTTATTTACAGTTAATAAAATAACCCCCTACATATATAAGCGATATACCACTTACCGAGTTATCACGATATCTCTAGAACTATGATGTCCCACTATGTGCGTTCCCAATATAAACATATGCCACTGGACTGGACATAGGCCTTCTCTATAAAGAGAGTATAAGGTCATTGTCCACCACGCGCCTAGTGCGGATTTTTGTCTTGCTTAGAATTTTTTAAAGAATGCTAACATTACCCAAATATTACTAACATACTTGTTAACCATTGTAGGAGATGGTCCACGTCAATAGTCGAATGGTGGATTCGAACCGCAGACCGTGTCCTAAACCATTAGGCTATTGACTCATGTAGTTTTTCTAATAATAGTGGATAGCAATATATAATAATAAATATTCACTATGTTGTTTATACACCGATTTTCAACCGACTTGAAAAAATGAGGAGGTTCTAAATTTGTTTGTAATTTTTTATATTTGTTACCTCTGAGGTTGTCTGTTGTCTTTTTTATGTATTACATAAAAAAGACTTTGGACTGGGTGTATCGATTTTGATGATTCCTTTTTAATTTGAAAGCCGGAAGCTTTCCACGGAGTCTAAGTTTAATTTGGTCCCGACAATGGCATCCATGATATGTGTTTTTGCATGAAGTATGTGCGCCACAAATGGACGAATGACTTAGTATCACGCCAACCGATTTCGATGATACATTTTTTATTGAAAAGTATGTACTTCAAGAGTAGTTTGGTGAGAATTTGTTCAGGTTCTGATTAATTCTATTTCGTAATATTCCTATCATAATTCGTAAATACAAAGAGAGCGTCGAGAAGTGTGTTTTTTCCTAGCAATCCGAGTTCGATCCCCGATTCCGGAAATTTGTTGTTGCAATTTTATATGCTGATTTACCATTTACGTCGTGAGGAAACCTACATACCTTAAATTTTTCTAAGACATGTGAAATCTGTCAATCCGCACTAGATATGCGTGGTGGACTATGCCCTTATACTCTCTTTACAGAGAAGGCCTGTGCCCAATAGTGGGACATAAACATTATATATATAAAGGCTGTAACGAAAATACGAACGAAACACAGAAATAAATTACTTATAAAAGCGGGAAGCGTATTCAATAATTATTTTATATCGATAGGCCCGGTACAGAAGCACTCGCGTAACGGACAGTATCCAGGAAAATATCTCAAGTAAATCAAATCGCCCCATGAATAGCGAATGAACCCCGGGGGGCTTCTCACCGAATTTTCTCCCGATGGCTATCACAATAGCCGGGGATCAAGAGAAACTTATCTCAGTGGAGCCGGAAAATGTTTCTTAATGCTTATTTAAGTTGTAGCCGTTGATACTGTCTATTCAAGGAGCCCTTGTTAGAGCAAAAGTCGCCCACTAAGCAAATATTAAGATGATTAAGACTTAAA
Organism: Meandrusa payeni; assembly: GCA_029286785.1. Lineage (NCBI taxonomy): Eukaryota > Metazoa > Arthropoda > Insecta > Lepidoptera > Papilionidae > Meandrusa > Meandrusa payeni. The sequence continues at coordinate 91,418 of JAGSMX010000047.1, read as the reverse complement.
ACTATTGTCTAGACGTTAACGATCGACCAACTTTCTTATACTTTACCATAACAGTCGGAATATTATTGTAGTTTATGGCTTGTACGTGATGAATTTGTTAATAGAATAATATACGCTACCACAGACGAATTTGGAGCAGACTACTTGTAAGTAAGCAAACGGTTTTTGAAACCGCTACCGTTATTATTTAGATATCTCTACAAATATACATCCGTATATATATTGGAAAGTGTTTTCAGGTATTTGGGTATGTCGTACATAATGTACTCTTTCCGATTTACGCTTACATTTCAATTAATCTATATAAGTAAATAAAATTGGAGTGTCTGTTACTACATGCATATGAATGTATACAAGGTAAATCTACCAAAATAATTTTTTTACAATTTTTGTCTGTTTGTTCCCGTTAATCTCTGAAATGGCTGGCCTCATTTTCACTGACAGACAACTGATGTAACAACGAATAACTTAGGCTATTTTTTTATTTCACCGACTTAAAAAAGGAGGTTATTGATCAGGTACATACTGTAGTGTTAATACTGAGTGGAGCGTAGCGGTAACGGAGCGGTAGCGGGAAATTAAGAGTTGAAATGTATTAGTTAATATGGAGAGCATCACACAGAGCGATCGGCACTTTGCGCCAGACGCGACACAAGGGTTGTATTAATTTACAAAAATGTGTGGGGAAAAGTTTTTTTTTTTTTTTTTTTGAGAACCATTATGGTATTTCGCTGAATCCGCTGCCATGGATTATGCAGCAGCCCTTACACCCCATGAACATTAATTTAATAAACTAAATAAGCTTTTTGTCAAATTCCAAAAAACCTGAACCTTATTGTATCTTTAATTCATAATTAATAATTTAGTTAAACATCACAAATAAACTAAGCATTGTAAACAAAAGTTTAATTTTATTAGTTGGTAATCTGACTTCTAATTATTTTGTTTAAAGATTGTGAGGACGCGCACTTATGACGGTATTGGTTAAAATAATTCCGTGTACAACGTTACGCCGTCTAAATAAAGCGAGTGTAGACAAGACCTACAAGTTATTACACAACTCTAGAGACGTATAATGTATATAGTTGGTGCAGGCATGCATATTATGACGATAATAATTTTTACAACTTTTTAAACATTATATCTCAGTAACGGTGGCTCACAGCAAAAAAGTATTGAAACTTTTTAAAGATAATTTTATGATCTACAATTTTTGTCAAGTGTACTTTTATGATAAAACTTACCATTTTGCTGAAAATCGCGAAAAACACACCATGATTTGATTGATTGACCGGACTAGATTTCTTTCAGAAACGAGTGAACTTCTTATTAGGGATCCCTAAGTCATTAGATTTTTTTTAAAGAAAATGTTGTAAATTTAATGCGTCGTTGAACTCTCCGCAAATATGAGTAGCAATAAAAGAAGCTATAATTCACAACGCTACAATCTGATTTACATTTTTACGCATCGTAAACTCCCAATAAAACCGGCCGCAGTTAAAAATCCAGCCGACATCTAAGAGAGCTTCCTCCGAGCAAATCTGTTGAGTCTCTGTGAGACCCCTTTCAGTTGGGCGAAATGTTTCCACCGTCAGCGCGGGCTTTGAAAAACAACAATAACCCTCTATACGTATGTATGAGGATACGCAATATACTTTAAAAGTGTGGTGTATAGAGCAAAGAACTTACAGAGTGGACAAATATAAATTGTTATAATTTGTAGTTATATTAGTGGCTGTTTTATGTGTGTTGCTAATACGTGTTATAATAATTATTGTAACAAAAAATTATCATTATAATTTTAATTAGATAATAGGATAAATATATAAATTACTTTTCATAGTTTAAGGTGACGATTGATAAAACAATAGTCTTTTTGAAGGAAGACTTATTTATGCACGCTTGACTTGGGGAGTAGGCTAGTGTATGCGCTACGATAAGTGATCGGGGAAGGCGACTGGAAATTGAGAGGGAGTACAAGTTGGTGAAAATAGAAAGAGAAAGAGTTACATCTCGTATAACTAAGATACTCTCACTCTCTTGAACTATCGTGTATATATTAAACATACATGTATAAACCAACACATATAGATGGAGCTAAAGAATTTAAAACTTCTTTCAGTCTTTCTTCAGTCTTGTCGTTCACTAATTGTTTTTATATAATAATTTATTATTTTTTTAATAACATATATTAAACGTATTCAGAAATAGCGTTTTTTGTGATATACGTTAACTAGTTTATTACATTTTACAAAATTATTAAAAAACTGCCGATATTTATGGTAAAGAACACCTCTCGTACTTTCGTAACTCTACGCCGCGCCCCTCTCTGTTTAAGAGCCACGCTATTTTCATGTTTCGCGACTACAAATGGGAATCCATTTAAATACTAAGCCAACGTTTCAATACGCCGGGATGTACGACAGAAAACCATTTATGGTTTCCACGTAAGAGCCCTTTCCATGTTTTCGACGATTGAAACGAACTACGCGCGGTAATCTCTAACATAGAAAAAAGCATTATATTGAGTGCTAAGAATCGAACTCTGGTTATAAAACAACCTGAGAGATATACTGGTCACTGAGTTACTATAGTCATTCTAGCTATTCTAGTAGAATTACATGATTTTCCAGCATTATATTAATGCGTGAAACAAAAACTTTGTTTTAACCTGTCTTACGAAAATTGCGTATCTATAAAATTGAGTATGAAATTTGCCACACTTATAGTTTATATAGAGGAGCGCAGAATTATATTTTTTTATAAGTCAACAAGTACAAATAAGTTGCAAACAAAATCTATTACATTGAAGTGTATTATGAAACAAAAATTGAAGCTTCAACAGCCTAATGGTTTAGGGTACGGTTTGCGAATCGTAAGGTTTCGAATCCACCATTCGACTATTGTCGTGAACCATCTCCTAGCACAAGCATAAGCTTAGTTGAAATGTATTAGTTAATATGGAGAGCATCACACAGAGCGATCGGCACTTTGCGCCAGACGCGACACAGGGGTTGTATTAATTTACAAAAATATGTCGGGAAAAGTCTTTTTTTTTTCTTTTTTTTTTTTGAGAACCATTATGGTATTTCGCTGAATCCGCTGCCGTGGACTATGCAGCAGTCCTTATACCCCATGAACATTAATTTAATAAACTAAATAAGGTTTTTGTCAAATTCCACATATCTTAGTGATTTACCTGAACCTTATTGTATCTTTAATTCATAATTAATAATTTAATTGAACATCACAAATAAACTAAGCATTGTAAACAAAAGTTTAACTTTATTAGCTCGTAATCCGACTTCTAATTATTTTGTGAGGATGCGCACTTATGACGGTATTGGTTAAAATAATTCTTTGTACAACGTTACGCCGTCTAAATAAAGCGAGTGTAGACAAGACCTACAAGTTATTACACAACTCTAGAGACGTTTAATATACATACACAGTGATATTATACGGTTGCTTAGCAACGGTAAGGTAACTGTGATAAATAGTGGACCATTCGTTTTGATTATACTGTTACAGTAAAATATTGGGAATGAATTGCCTTTTTAAGTATAAAAACACTTGCAATGGGCACACTGTCACAAATGTCCTATTCAAGTAGACGAAAAGTGTCAAATCCTGTGACTACCCCAGAAACGAGTAAACTAACTTTTAAAATTATAGTGAGATAACTTATCTCTGATCCGTGATTCACAAGTAATCTTAAATATATTTTTATCTTTCATCCAGGTTACAAAGGACATTATCTACGTCTTCCTGAATCTTGGTTTGTGGTACAATAAGTATAATAAATAAATTTAAAAATACTCATTAAAACGATTCTTTTTATTTGATAGCTGAGGATCACATCCATGAGAAAACCATTTATGTTTCAAATTTGCATCAACTATGTGCGCCACAAATGGACGAATAACTCAATATCACGTGAACCGATTTTGATGATTCTTTTTATTTGATAGCTGAGGATCACATCCATGAGAAAACCATTTATGTTTCAAATTTGCATCAACTATGTGCGCCACAAATGGACGAATAACTCAATATCACGTGAACCGATTTTGATGATTCTTTTTATTTGATAGCTGAGGATCACATCCATGAGAAAACCATTTATGGTTTCCACGTAAGAGCCCTTTCCATGTTTTCAACGATTGAAACGAACTACGCGCGGTAATCTCTACCATAGAAAAAAGCATTATATTGATTGGCGTGCTAGGAATCGAACTCTGATTATAAAACAACCTGAGAGATATACTGGTCACTGAGTTACTATAGTCATTCTAGCTATTCTAGTAGAATTACATGAATTTCCAGCATTATATTAATGCGTGAAACAAAAACTTTGTTTTAACCTGTCTTACGAAAATTGCGTATCTATAAAATTGAGTATGAAATTTGCCACACTTATAGTTTATATAGAGGAGTGCAGAATTATATTTTTTTTTATAAGTCAACAAGTACAAATAAGTTGCAAACAAAATCTATTACATTGAAGTGTATTATGAAACAAAAATTGAAGCTTCAACAGCCTAATGGTTTAGGGTACGGTTTGCGAATCGTAAGGTTTCGAATCCACCATTCGACTATTGTCGTGAACCATCTCCTAGCACAAGCATAAGCTTAGTTGGAATGGTTAACATGAATATTAGTAGTGTTTTCTGAAAAAAAAGAAATATTGCTACCTTTCTTTTAAAAAAAATACACACACTAGCATGGGTTTAATATACATACACAGTGATATTATACGGTTGCTTAGCAACGGTAAGGTAACTGCGATAAATAGTGGAAACCATTCGTTTTGATTATACTGTTACAGTAAAATATTGGGAATGAATTGCCTTTTTTTAAGTATAAAAAACACTTGCAATGGGCACACTGTCACAAATGTCCTATTCAAGTAGACGAAAAGTGTCAAATCCTGTGACTACCCCAGAAACGAGTAAACTAACTTTTTAAAATTATAGTGAGATAACTTATCTCTGATCCGTGATTCACAAGTAATCTTAAATATATTTTTATCTTTCATCCAGGTTACAAAGGACATTATCTACGTCTTCCTGAATCTTGGTTTGTGGTACAATAAGTATAATAAATAAATTTAAAAAATACTCATTAAAAACGATTCTTTTCTTTACCTTAAGAATAAAACTTAGATTCAATAAAAAAACGAGATCATCGCATCAGTTTCCATCTAGTCCACCATACTTCATAAGAAAAAGTTGTAAATTCTGCCTCGGGTGGAACAATGTCGGCGGCTATAATTAAAACTTTAACCTTTTTCCCATAACGGTGAAATTAATAATAAGTAATAGTTATAGCTTCAATCGACTTCAAAAGGAGCTGAGAGGTAAGTGATCTTAGAAGTTCTGAACTCGTCTCTATTCTTCTAATGTTTTTTGCTTCATAACTTTCGACTGGGTGAAACGATTTTGATGATTCTTTTTTTATTTGATAGCTGAGGATCACATCCATGAGAAAACCATTTATGTTTCAAATTTGCATCAACTATGTGCGCCACAAATGGACGAATAACTCAATATCACGTGAACCGATTTCGATGATTCATTTTTTATTGGTAAGAATGTACTTCAAGGGTAGAATGATTGTTTTTCCGAGTGTGAATAGGTTCAGATTCATTATAATTCGTAAAATTTCTAAGATAATTCGGAAATACAAATAGGGTATCCGCGCGTAATAAAGTTTAATGTTTGATTGGATTTGTGTCGGTTTTTAGTTCAGCGGAATAATTTAGGAGTCGGACCTAGTCCCTGTTATAATCAATACCAAACAAAGCCGTAGCGGTTCGCTAGTACACCAATGAATTTACAGTGAATGGAAATGTATTTGGAGCACGATATTATAGACGCAATTACAAAGGTACTCTTTAGCGGGCTTCGCTTTGAGGAGCCGTCTGAAGGGCTTGCTCGGAATGGATTCGATTGTAATACACTTGTATGTTTGTCCGTCAGGCGCCGCCTGTGTTCCCGTCACACTTAGTTAAGGGGAACCCTGACTAGGGAAATTGCTTTATTTTGAATATTATTATCACTTTCTTTTTATTTTCATTTGTTTATATTTATACACAGTACGCTAGCAATCTAAGTTTAGGCCCCGGTGCTGGCACCAATAAATTTATTGTTGCAATTTTAAGGTGCACACAGCGACGATGAAATTGGCAGTTGTAATGTACTAGTTAATATAGAGCTACACCGAGCTACAGAGACAAAATCTACGACCTGCTCTACCGCACTTAATCTGTATTGCCGTCAGACGACCGCCGTGCGCTATTGCTCTATGTGTGATGCTCTATATTATCTAGTACATTACAACTTCCCAATTTCCCGCTTACGCTACGCTCCGCGCGTTGTGTGGTTTAACCTTGAATTGCTGATTTACCTCGACTGTGAATAAAATACATTCTAAGTAAACCTACATGTATAAGAAAAAATTGTGATATGTGAAGTCTGCCAATCCGCAACAGGTGTGCGTGGCGGACTATATCCTTATAATTATATATAGACTTTAACCTTAACTTTTATATTCATGCATAGAATTTGGAAAGACCGTCTAACATTGATCTGTTATGTTCCATTAGCAAATGACAAAACAGTCTGATTTAACTATAACAATTACAGCGGTCATTTATGAATAAAAACAAAAACCGACTTCAAATCAAATCAGTCACGGATCAAGCATCAAACGCGCGGCCGCCAGTTTTTATTACCAAGCTACCATTTTTATATGACGAAGTTCTACCGTCTATATTCTCTTTTTTCCTTTCGTTCTTGTTCACATTCGTTCTCCCACGTGTTATAATTGTAGGTTTTGTGGAATGAAATAGTCCAAAACTAGGACACTCGCTTTATTGAGACAGCGTAACGTTGTGTGAATTATTTTAATGAATACCGTCACAACAGCACGTTCTCACAATATACAAAATTAATAAGAAGTCAGAGTACAAAATAATAAAGTTAAATTATTGTTTACAATGCCTAGTTTATGTTCAACTAGATTATTAATTATGAATTAAAGATACAATAAGGTTCAGGTAAATTACTAAGATATCATTAGAAGTAGTTATTATGCATAACAATAGCTGGGTGCTATGTGTTGCCAGCTAACACTAGTCATGGAGTATTTACCAATCAACAAGCATTTCCCCCTGAAGTTTTTCAAACTGCTTCAAAAAAAGAGATTCTCAATTCGTTTATATCTTTATATGTTTGTTACCTCATAACTTTGGACTGAGTGGACCGATTTTAATGTTTCTTTTTTAATTTGAAAGCTCGTGTATATATGTTCTCATATGGTAAGTATGTGCGCCACATAGAGACGAATAGCTCAATATTACGACAACCGATTTCGTTGATTCGTTTTTTGTTTAAAAGAATACTTCACGAAAAATTAGATGAGAGTTTGGTTAGGTTCTGATTAATTCTATTTCGTAATATTTCTACGATAATTCGTAAATGCAAAGAGCGCGACCAAGTTTAATAATGTTTAACGTTTAACTTGATTTGAAGTTGGTTTTTGCGTTTTACTAAAATAAAGGTATCCGCCATCATAACTTTATTTATTAGTTCTACACCAAGGAAATAAATATAGAGCCTTATTAGAAATAAACATTTTTAACACTAACAATTCAAAGTCATGGTGTACGTTAAAGTTATTTTTTAACTGTAATAATATGGGATGACATTACACAAGACGAGAAATAAAATAAAAAAGCACAAGTTTTCGGTTGTTAAATAATAAATTAAACTTTTGTAGCCTTTCCCCGCACTAGGCAAGTAATGCGGGAAGGGTTACAGCAGCGAATTGGTTAATGGACAGTGAAGGCTGTGATAGCGGCGTGATAAATCACAGGCGTGATTACGGAGCCATTATCTAAAATCCAATCTCCGCGACAACTTCACTCTAAGTTGTTGAGGACGTAATTGACACGGACGTGGGGAAAGCGTCGCTCCGGTAATGGGATGGGTGTGGACGAATCTTCTAAATTACTCTTTATTTAAGTTTATTATGTGCAGAGTGAATAGACATTTACTAAGCCAGTGCGTCTTACCATCCAGGCTTTTAGACATTCGAGCTTGAGTCGCCCCTGCATGCAGTCGTGCTGTCCCTGCTTGAGTGAGTTCTAATAGCGCCGTCCTTTTCAGGCGCTGTGTCCGTGCGCTGTCTGCGAGCGTCGGTTCTTCTTCCTGCTACATCGTATTTGTCGCTCTATGACTTACGATTATAGTATATAGGAGAACTTTTAGAGTCACTTGCGGTCGGTTGATACCTGACGGTGTGAACGAAGCCGACTGTAGGTCCCCCGGTACCTAGCGGTGCCCTTCAGGAAACGCGAAAGCCGGAAGGGGTTGACAAGGTTGGCCTTTGGTATACTGCCATAGTCAACAGTCAACTCTCGTTAAGCCATTTAGTGCCCGGGTAGTTTTATTTAGACTAAGGACACACCCAGAGGTGCCTCATAAGAAGGCGCCTCGGACGCACAGTAGGCACACATCCTCCCTGCCTATACCCGGCAGGGAGGGAGGCAGGGCCACACACCCCGGCATCCCACCGGGACCCCTGTTTTTTGTGCCCCCAAACCCACCCCATCGCGTGGATTAATTAATTATGGGTCGTGTTAACGACCACGTAGCGGAGAGTCTCCGGGAGCAACACCCGGAGATTTACCGCGCTCTATACGAGCGGGCTATTGAAGCCACTTCGCGGCCCTCCTCAAGGGCGTCCCTCGCCGCCGAGAGCACGTGCTCTCCGTGCTCCGGCCCGGCCTCCGAAATGGAGGTCGTCAATAACACAGACAGTGACGCCTCGATCGAAGGCGACGGCCTCTTTGTAGAGGTCACTAAAAAGAAGAGGAAGAAGCGCCGATCGGCCACTTCCTCTCCATCGGCCAGTCCCACCCCGCCCACCAAAGCGCACAAGGGACCTGCAGACTCCGCGGCGTCGCGGCCTCTGCCCCAACCCCTCAAGCGAGACGGCAGCAGCCGGTCCTCTCGCGCACCCCTGCGCCCCGCGCCCCCGTACTGCCGCAGTGCCTCGTGCAACCGCCGCACCCCGTACCGGACCTACCGCCAACGCGAGGCCACCTCCGGTCTATCTGACGGATAGACCGCAGTGGGCCCGCGTCCAATCGGCGATGCCGCACGCCAAGCTAGTGCCGACACTAGCAGGCGACAAAATTAGAGTACAGGCGGAAGATGCGAATTCCTTCCGCCAATTAACAGCATTCATGCAACAGCATGATATTCATTTTTTCACATACGCGCTCCCGGAAGAGCGCACCCTGCGTGCAGTAATCAAAAGGATTCCCGCAGAGGTTACCGTGGAAGACATCACCGCCGACCTTAAGGACCAGGGTCTCCCTGTCCTAAGCGTCCACCGCATGCGTAGGCAGCGGAATAAATCTCCCCTGGACATGGTCCAGGTCGTTAAACTGCCCCGAGGGAAGCGCGTATTCGATCTTAAAACCCTATGTCGGTTCGCGCGCATCTCAGTGGAGACCCCGCGTAAGACAGGCTTGCCCGGGCAATGCCACAAATGCCAGTTGTACGGTCACTCCGCACGCAACTGTTTCTCGCGCCCGCGCTGCGTTAAGTGCCTCGGCGATCATGGCACGCGATTGTCCTCGTCCGAAGGACAGAGCCCTCCAGACAGAGGAACCATCTTGCGTATTGTGTAAGCAGATGGGCCACACGGCCAATTGGAAGGGGTGCCCTAATGCTCCCCAACGTAAACGGCCGGCCGTCAAAACCGCGACCGTCGCTAGACGTCAGACGGTGCCGCCACCGTCCGCATTTCCGCCGTTACGCCCCGCGTGGCAAACTCCTCTCCACTTACAGCGAGTGGTGCCGCCGCCGCCGCTGTAACCAGCTCTCCCGCGTCACCCACGCGCCCGGTGCCGGTACGTCCGTCCGCGCCAGTGTCTCCTCTGGCGTCCACAGTGACGCCCGCTATCCCTGCGGCCTTCGAGGCACTGAACGAAGTTTTGCGTTCAGTGAACATCGAGGACCTAATTGGGTTCGCCAACGCTTACGTTAACGCTAAGGATTTGGGCTCGAAAGCGGCCCTTATCCTTATGTACCAGGATGTCCTTATGGCGATTCGATGACTCCTGGCCAGATGCAAACCCTGTTCGTTGACCGTCGCGTTTTTCAATGCGAACGGGCTTAGGAACAAAAGACGAAGTAGCGAACTTCGTCCGCGAACATCAAGTCGACGTAATGTTAGTGCAGGAGACGTTTCTCAAACCCTCCGTTCGCGATCCGAAGATTGCGAATTATAACATCGTTAGGAATGATAGAGCCGGCGCCCAAGGTGGTGGCACTCTCATTTACTATAGGAGGTCCTTGCATTGCGTTCCGATCGCCACGCCGCGTTTAGCGCACCTCGAGGCCTCGGTCTGCCAGTTAGCCATGACAGGCCACGCCCCTATCACTATTGCTTCGGTGTATCTTCCTTGTCACCGTAGCAAAGAAATTCTTAGGTCGGACTTCGAAGCTCTCCTCTCTCTCGGAGATGCTACGATCCTAGCCGGCGATTTCAATAGCAAGCATCCTCGGTGGTTCTCCCGTATGACCAATCCGCGCGGGCTGGCCCTCGAATCTCTGGTCGATACTCTCGACTTCGAGATCGTGGGACCATATGAGCCCACTCACTTCCCACATAATGTGGATCACACACCGGATGTCTTAGACATTGCTATTCTCCGTCATATCACTCTCACAGTGACCAACCCGTACGTGATACACGAGCTTCACTCGGATCACCGCCCTGTAATTCTGCGGCTAGGGCCCTCTGCCCAAACCGCCCCTCAAACAAAAACCGTCATCGACTGGCACAAACTTGAGTCCCAATTGAAAGATGCCAGCTCCCCACTTAGAAGCGTTTCCAGAGGACGTAGATTCTCCACTCAAGACTAATCTCGCAGCGCACGCGCTCACGAGACACATTCAGACAGTCATTACTGACTGCTCCCAGGAGGTACCCGTCGTTGACGATCAGCGATGGGTCCTGCCTTCTGAAATCCGTGATCTCATGAGACGCAAGAACGCAGCCACTAGGGCTTACGATCTGTACCCTACCGTGCGTCACCGTTGGCAGCTACATAAATTACAGCGTGAGGTGAAAACACGCATAGCTGCCTATAGGAACGAGCGGTGGAACAGTACGTTAAGCGAAATTCGTCCTTCCCATTTGGCATTTTGGAATTTACCAAAATCACTCAAACGTGATCCCGACCATGGGATGCCTCCTCTCACCCGTCCCAATCTCCCGCCAGCTTCACTGGACGAGGAGAAGGCCGAGTGTCTGGCTGACAGTCTCGAGTCTCAGTGCTCCCCCCAGCGCCCTTCCGGTCGACCCCGCTCACCTCCTTAGGGTGGAGGGCTTGGTCGAGCGGAGGGCGAATGAACCAATCCGCGATCCCGTTCCACCGATTACGTGTACCGAGGTTGAGGATGTGTTTAAAAAATTTGCGTCCCCGCAAAGCCCCCGGTCTAGACGGCATACCTAATCTGGTTGCCAGACGATTTCCAGAGAATATTATACGCCTTTTAGTTATAATATTCAACGCCGCCATTTCACAGGGCATCTTTCCCAACGAGTGGAAGGAAGCCGTAGTGATAGGGTTCTTCAAGCCCGGCAAAGTGCGCACCGATCCCTCTTCATATAGGCCAATTAGTCTCCTCTCCGTTCTGGGGAAGGTGTACGAACGGCTCATCTTAGCTCGATTACGCGCCTTCATGGTTTCGCGAGAGCTTCCTATCCCCGAGCAATTTGGCTTCCGTGCCAAACACTCGTGCACCCAACAGGTGCTCCGCATCACGGAGCACATACATGCCAAGTCCATCATAGGCATGCACACGGGAGCCATCTTCCTGGACGTGGCGAAGGCATTCGACAAAGTCTGGCACGCCGGGCTCGTTTACAAGCTGTACGAGCTCGAGGTGCCGGACTATCTCGTACGCACAGTACGAGACTTCCTTACGGGTCGAACCTTCACGTACCGCGTCGAGGGAGTGCGCTCCACCCCCCGTCCCGTTCGCGCCGGAGTACCGCAAGGCTCCGTGCTAGGTCCAGTCCTATATACGCTCTACACCAACGACATCCCGCGCTCACGTAGAGCGGAGCTAGCCCTTTCGCCGATGATACTGGCATATATGCTTCGGGGCGTTCCCCCGAAATCATTCTCAAGAAACTCCAGACCGCAGCCAATGCCTTAGGGGATTGGTTCCGGAAATGGAGGATTGAAATCAACCCGGCTAAGAGCGCAGCCATGTACTTTTCGAGACTAGCTAGGCGTAGCCTCCGTCTCTCCCCAATATCCAACTTCTCGGTAGTCCCATTCCCTGGGTTACCGAAACTAAATACCTCGGTGTACTTCTCGATCCGAGACTCGACTTCGGACCTCACGTAACTCGTGTTAGGAACCGGGCTGCCCACGTAATGGGCCGCCTATATCACCTTATCAATAAAAAGAGCAAAATGTCCCTTCGTAATAAGGTGACACTCTATAAAGCAGTAATACGTCCCGTTATGACGTACGCGAGCCCGGTCTTCGCGCATGCCTCCCCCCTTCATATCCACCGTCTTCAGGTAATTCAAAATCGTTTTCTGCGACGAGCCACGGGTGCGCCGTGGTTCGTACGCAATCGCGAATTACACGTCGATACAGGGCTACCTACGATAGCCCAATTCTTTAAGCAGGCATCTCGACGGTTTTTCGAGACTGCCACCAAACATTCAAATAAACTTCTTGTGAGTGCCGCCACTTACAAGACTACCCCACTTGTAATTCAGACACGCCGTCCGGAGGCCGAGACACGTTCTCGACGATCCGGACGACGTGATCACCGTTGCACAGGCTAGATCTTTACAAATCTACAAAGCGTCCATCCGCGACCGTCGGAGGTTGCGAATAATCCTTGCGCGATATAAGTATTTTATGGGAAAACCTCACCCCCTCGATAGGATTAGGAGCGTTGCTGGAGTTTCTTCGGCCACTTCTTCTCCCAGCGCTAACGCTTCCCGAAGTGGCATATAAGTTAGTTTAGCTTAGATTGTCCCAGTAGATTTCGTTAATAAAATGGCTACCGACCGAGTCGTGGTTCGGCCCTCTCGGGCGCCCTCGGATCGGACTGCTAACGCGTAATAATGGTAACCGTCCGCCGAGGTTACCCCTCACCGGGGACCCTTGTGTCGAGTTACCACCTAATAGAGGTTCAGGCTAAGCGATCTAAGAGCTATGCCACCTCTCAAATCCGGTGAAGCAGTAACGGCCAGCTTCTCTGTGCCAACTGTGATAGTTCGTCAAAACCATCCAGGACTGCATTTCCACTTGACATCAGGTGGGATCGTGGTCAAGCACTTGCTTAGAAAGTATAAAAAAATTTTAGCGTCTTATTTATTAAGACGTCAACAAAAAGATACATTTATTTTACAGTTATTTTTTTTCGGGTTTTCATATTAACGAAATATTTTCTTATTAACTGTATATATATAAAATTATGGTGGTTTTAAACTAGTTTTCAACCGACTTCAAAAAAGGATGAGGTTCTCAATTCGGTATGGTTGTTACCTCATAAGTTTCGTCTGGGTGAACCGATTTTGCTGATTCTTTTTTTAAGTATAAGCTGATGCTTCCAGTGTGGTGTCATTAGGTACTAGTAGGAATATAACAAAATAGAATTTAGCAGAACCTAACAAAACTCTCATCAAACTACAAACTACATAAATATGATACATTAAAATCGGTCGGCGTAATATTGAGTTATTCGTCCATTTGTAGCGCACGTGATTGATCAAAATTTTAGATTTATTTGGTTTTCTCATGGATTCCATTGTCAGAATTAATCCGAATTAAATTGGACCTCACTGCAAACACCAGCTTTCAAATACAAAAAAAACATCATCAAAATTGGTTCATATACTTGAAGGAAATTTAACACTTATATTATTTTCTGATAGATGCCATTTCCAGGACCAAAATGGGACTACGTGCAAACGCCAGCAAAAAAAATAAACTTCAAAATCGGTTCACCCAGACCCAAGTTATGAGGTAATAAGCATCAAAACACACACAGACGAAATGAGAACCTCCTCCTTTTCGGAAGTCGGATGAAACACTGAAATTTCTGAAAATGCTTGACTTATTACAAAAGTAAGTTAGCTATAGCCTTTACATTTAATATATATGTCCCACTGTTGGGCGCAGGCCTTTGTAAAGAGAGTATAACGGCATAGTCCGTCACGCGGCCCTACTGCGGATTGGCACACTTCACATGCCCTAGAAAATTTTTCTAAGACATGTAGGTTTCCTCACGATCTTTTCCTTCACCGCCGAGCGCGTGATAAATCAGCACATAAAATCGCAACAACAAATTTATTGGTGTCAGCATCGGGGATCGAACTCGGGTTGTTAGCGTACTATGCAACTGCAATGAGCCAACCGCTCGGACACTGAGCTACCACGGCTCTCATTTAAAAGTGAGTTAATATATTTAATTTAAAACATTATCCATGGAAAATGTCCCGTAACGAAGTTAGGGGGCACAACAATTGACATGCATTAGAGGTATTTCCGGTGACGTTCGCCGCCAACGTCGTTACCGTCCGGAAATTCAATCGAGTTACTAAACGCCGCCCGTAATAACATTTGACCAGAATTCAATTCTGATAAAAAAATACTTGTTGTTATCTTACTGCACTGTGTATCATTGCCTCTTCTAATAAACTTCATTCGAAACAGCGACGAGACGAGACGATTTTTACGCCGCTTTCGATTAATCTATTTTCTAATAAACAATTAAAATTAACAAACACATTTTTGTAGGGTATCTCTAACGTGTGGACAACAGCCTTTAATCAAGTGGGTACCGGGAGATGAAATAGAAGAAAAAGTAAGACCAAGTAAAAGGTGGTTAGATGTCTTCAAAGACCTATGCAGATCTCAATACCATTGAAATGTGACCATACTGAAAGCAGCAGCTTTCAGGCAAAAAAGAATCATTAAAATCGGAACACTCAGGCGATAGTTATTAGGTAAAAAACATACAGACGAATTGTGAACCTTTTCTGAAGTCGGTTGAGTCGTTCTCACGTGGAAGTAGGTCATAGAAAATCGTTGAGCATCAAGTGCTAAGCCGCAGGATTACATCGTAAAAGGCTAAACACAGAAGCTTCCACACACGAGCGCTTACACGCACTCGAGAGGTGACGGGCGCGGAGTGCGATCCGCTCTGATCGCCTGATCGATAACGCTCGGAGCTCAAATATTTGTACAGGGGCACATTAGCGGAGTCGGCGATTGTGACCCCCACACTGCTCACGATACGGTCTTACTCCGTACCGGGTGATAACTTGGCCCGTTTTAAATTGAACTATTAACTATTTGTTACGTATAAAAACCTTATACTTCAAAAATAAGACGCTTTCTTCTGTATTTCTTTCCTTGCGCCGTTATTTATGAACCGATTTTGAATTGCTTTTTTTTCAAAGGGTTTACTTTCAATAAGGTTCCATGATAATTTTGCTGGCATAGCACCTTCTTTTCCGGGGATACCAACGCTTTTAAAGAGACCGTACGTAGGTACTAACTGGCACTAAAATCTCATATCAAGTACAAATCGCTTTTTTTTATTTTAAGAATGCAAGATTATTTTAAAAAAGGGGGCTCTCAATTCGTTTGTATGTTTGTTACCTTGTAACTTTTGACTGGGTGGACCGGTTTCGATGATTTATTTTTTATTTAAAAAGGCTGTAATTCATAAGTTGTTTGATGCGAGTTTGGTTAGGTTCTGATAAATTGTATTGCGTAATATTCGTCGTTTGATTCGATTTTTGTCTTCACACGTAAATAAACTTGTGTCGTAAATGTTACTAACATTCTAAGTTAACCAAACTTTTTAGGTTGTGTTAGAAGATAATTCACGTCAAAATTAAAATGTACGGGCACATGCACCGCCGTTAAAATTTTGTTTTCTCCTAATAATAATAAGTAATAAAAAAGAGATTCGTTGGCACTGCGCCAACTGATGAAGTGTCAATAAAACTGCGGCCGACATGACGCAGACGTGTTGACGGTACAGACGGCAGACGGCCGGGCGCCGCTGTCCGCCGTGCGGCGCCTGACAGAGACGAGTTACTTTGTGAACTACCGCCTGTCTTACAAATGATTGCTACGATATTTAGTAGAGTAGACGAGACTAGAGAGTACAGCTCGGCCTTGCTACTAAATATAGTTACACGTATCTCGAAGGAGACTAGCGGAAAAAAATTATAATAAATACAAAGTATTTAGGTATACAATAGCTTCGTTCTCATGGTCAGGGTTTCCTATGCGACTTTTATCAACGAGTTTTTAACTGACTTCAAAGCGTAGGTTTGATTTTAAGTTTTCAAAGCGATTAAGACAAAAAATAAACACTTGTCAAAATTTTGTAACAGGTTCATACCCTGTAATATAGGAACATAAAAAGCTTTGTGAAAAGCTAATACTGATGCCATCTCTGTCTCTATATCTTATCAGCCTGTGTCTATACACTGCTCGGAATAGGTCTTCTATCAGCGTCTATATCAAGACTTTCCTCCTCCAATTGCCCTCACAAACTCAACAGCTTTGTCCGACCCACTGCCACTTTAGCTTGCTGACGTTAAGAGCAATATGAATCTCATCAGTTCGGTTTCTAGATAAATGTAGAGCATCCCTGTCTATTCTATTACACAACAATTCAACAACACGTAGAAGATAAATTACACTAGTCGGTGGACCATCTTTGCCACTCCTTCTCGCTAACGCTAACGCTGCTAAGTGGCGGTCAAAGTTAGTTAAGCTTTTGAATGTCCCTTAGATTATCCGTGAAATAGCAACCGACCGAGTTTACATAGTGACCGTCCAAGCCAAGGTTACCCCTCTCCAGGGGGACCCTTGTGTCGAGTTACTAGCGACAGAGGTTCAGGCTGAGCGACCTAAGAGCTATGCCACTTATCAATCCGGTGAAGCAGTGAAGGTCAGCTTCTCTTGTCAATCTGTTTAGTTCGTCATAAAAAAGTGGACCGTCAGTCTAGATGAGTTTTTATTGCAAACGCAAATTTGAAGCTAAAAAATTACTATCAAAATCACTCCGGTGGCCGGTATTCTATCATTCCACTAATTAATTACTGGGGGTACGGTGCTGTTCATGTTGCGCATATCGGCAGTCGCATTCATTAGAGTTTTGTAATTTAAGCGAGTCCTTTGAAGTTGGATTAATTTCGTCCGCCCCGGCAGCGGCCGCCGCCCGCCGCAAATTAAAACCATGTCCTTTCACAGCAACCTCATTATAACTGACTGTTCGTGTGCCGTGGTGAAATCATATACTGCTGTTGTACAGTAATTATATTGACAGCTGTGTGGATGGACGACCGGTTGATGATCTAATAGATTGAAGTTCGAATCCGTCTTTTTTTGATAACTGGGAGGAAATCTTCAAAAAGATACCCCACCTTCTGGAGGGAAGGCGGCGGTTATGTGGGGTTTGACCCACTAGAACCTCGGTGGCCCTTCCTCGGTGCATGGTGAGGGGCTGCGAGATCTCCAGAGGAACGCACCGGAGCCCCTCTGCACATTGCTCAAGGTGAGCACATCCCAGAGGGGGGATGGGAGAGGTTACTTCCCCCCCTGTGCCCTCGCAGTGCAAGGTGACACGGACCAGCCGATGTCGCCCTCTTCCCGGGTGCACCTTGGCGGACAACTAAGGACGAAGTTCGAATCCCATTCTAATTGTATCAGTGCATTACAGGTACGTTGACAGCCTAGCTTAGGTGGAATCGTGGTCAAGCACTAGTTTATACCCATAAGAAAAAACTTGGATGACGAACTTAGCTTGTTATGTTATTTTGTAAATAGTGGTTAAATCTCGATTTAACCGACAAGACACATATTGTGTCATCAATAATATAAGTAAACAAATGATTTTCTCGGTTTCGGTTTAAAGAAATTTATTTCTCAAAAAAAAGAATACACAATATTCACTTTAAAATTTGAGAAAATAATAACTAACATTCACTGCTTAAAATTACTTACTTAAGACTATTGGAGAACTAAAGTTAAGTATTTAATAAATATGACTTAAGACTATTTTTAAAACTTACTAAAGAGGTACAGTTTTTGACATGCTGAGGCAGCTTGTTGTACAGCTGGGCTCCCTCGTATTGTAAATTTTTTTTACCGTATGATGTTCTGATCATAGGTAACTGTATGTCATCCTTACGTCTAGTGTGGTATTTGTGTGTCTTTTTGTTGAATGTAATTTGTGTATTTATGTTATTTGTCAATATTTTTCTAATTAATATACATGTGGTGTAAACATATAACTTATTTAGTTTTTTTAGTAGGTGTGAGGAAGTTATAATTAAATAAAACTTTAATGACTTTATTTTGTGCCCTTTGTAAATTATTTATATTAGTTTTAGTCGCCTGTCCCCATATTTGAATTAAATATTCTAAATGTGGCTTTACTAATGTGTTGTAGATAGTGTATCGTAGCTTATAAGGCACACATTTCGCAATATTTCGTAGGGCTCCAGTTAATGGAATTATTTTTGATTTTACATAGTCCACATGAGGTTTAAATGTTAATCTGCTGTCTATAAGGAGGCCTAGGTATTTTTCTTGAGTTGATTGTTGTAATTGTTGGTTGTCTATAGTAAGTGGAGTAAATTTTGTGATTTTTTTTGTTCTGTGCGGAAAAAATAATGTAAGATGTTTTTTTAATATTTATAGTTAGTAAATTTCGTTTAATCCACGTATTTAATATATTAAGGTCCTTTTGAGCATCTGAGATAACGAAGTTGATAGAGTGAGCAAAGTAAAAAAGACAAGTATCATCAGCATACAACGAGATATGTCCAGTTAACCCAGCAGTACTGATGTCATTAATATAAATCAAGAAGAGCAAAGGCCCTAATACCGATCCTTGTGGTATTCCGTATTCTACTTTAGCAGGTGTGCTTATATTATCTTCTATTTTAACAACCTGTAATCTTTTTTCGAGATAAGACTTAAATATTTTAAATGCACATCCAGTAACACCTATATTCCTTAATTTGTTTAGTAAAATTGAATGGCTCACCGTATCGAAAGCCTTTTTCAGGTCAATGAATATCCCAAGAACTAATTTCTTTTTGTCAATATTTTCCTTTATTTTCGTTACTAGATCTATGGTAGCTGATAAAGTATTCGATTTCGGCCGAAAACCATATTGATGTTTGTAGAGGAAATTTATGTCTGATAAATGTTTAAATAAACGCGTATGTAACACTTTTTCAAATATTTTCGATATCACCGGCAGTACAGAAATGGGACGATAATTACCAGGATCAGTTTTAGTTCCCGATTTATATATTGGGCTCACTTTCGCAATTTTTAGGCTATCTGGGAATATACCTTTGGCAAGACAGTTATTGATGCATTGTGTTAGGTTTCCAATTATTAGGTTTTTAATGCATTTTATAGATTTAGTACTTATTCCATCAATTCCCGAGCTAGTGTTATTATCTAATCTATCTATTATTTGTAATAATTCATTTTCTGTACATGGTTGCAATTCAGATAGCATAGTATCGTGGGTTTTATGTATGTTAGTTAAAGTAATATTTGATGAAAGGTTGTTAGACTCTAAAATGTTTTTAGCCAAAATGGCGCCAATACTTGCAAAGTAATTGTTAAAACTATTACAAATTTCTTTCGCATCAATCACTTTTTTATCTTCTATAATAAGTTGACTAGGAGAATAATCTTGGTCGATCTTATTCTTAGCAAGAGAGTTAATTAATTTCCACATCTTTTTTGGGTTTTTATCACATTTCAAAAGCATTATAATAGTAATTTTTCTTTTCTTGTTGTATCGTTTTGCTACTCTTTCCTTTGCAGTTCTTACTTTAATTTTTAAATGTTCATTCTCCGATCCCTTTATAGTTGTGCCACAGTTTATTTCTTTCGTTAATATAATTGATTATTGTCTTGTTAATCCAGTCTTTTCGTGGCAAGTTGAGGATTTTGTACTTTGATATTTTGGCATCAAGTATTTCCGTCTTTATAAAAGTTTCTAATATACTATAATTATAGCTCTCGTTCCTGAAATCTTTCTTTAAAATATTGTTATAAAGTGCATCATAATCTATGGCTTGATATTTTATCCTTTGGTGTAGTGGCATGTTGTACTGTTTTAAATCAACGTATATTTGCTTGTGATCAGATAGTGTTGAATCAATAGTGGCCATGTGTATCTTTAAGTCCCACTTATTTGTTGATACATGATCAATTATACTTTTTGTATTTTCAGTTTCACGAGTGGCATACTCCCTATCAGTTTTATTTACTATGTAGTAACCTGATTCATGTGTCATTTCTATGTATTCGATTGTTTTTCGTTCGTTCCGTAGTAAGTCAATATTAAAGTCTCCAAATATTATGGTCTTCTTATTATGTTTATCCAAGTATGTTGAATATGTTTGAAGAAATTCTTTGAGGTTTGTGTTAGGTGGTTTGTAGATTAATCCAATGGTCAAGGTAAGTTTCGGTAAGTCTATCCACAAATAATTGTTACCATTTTCATAGTTGATATTTTTAATATTAAATTTAATGGCCTTGTGTATATACATGGATACACCACCTCCTATACTATCCGTTCTTATATTATATATATGCGTATAATTTGCTAT
This sequence comes from Meandrusa payeni, assembly GCA_029286785.1. Taxonomy (NCBI): domain Eukaryota; kingdom Metazoa; phylum Arthropoda; class Insecta; order Lepidoptera; family Papilionidae; genus Meandrusa; species Meandrusa payeni. Next base: position 70,694 of record JAGSMX010000047.1, on the reverse strand, counting down.
TTCTAACATTTTTACATCTGTATTAGACTGTATCCATGTTTCGGTCAGTAAGACAATATGTATGGTTTGATTAAAACTATTTAATATACATTTTATTTCATCAAGTTTGCCCGGCTTCAATAAACTGCGTACATTAGTATAGAAAAATCTCAAAGACGAGGTGGATACTAACACATTTTGGTAGTCAACGACATGCTGGTAAGTCACATTTTCTGTTTTCGAACTGTTTTCTTGTATAGAATTTCTACTCAGTTTTTTGGTGTATCTTTTGTTATTTTTGGTGTACCGTTTATGTATTTTATTACCAGATCAGACTCACCATTTTCTTTGCGACGAGATAATTCATCACGAAGTTTCTTTATATAATTTATTTGCATAGGCGTTTGGTCCGCAAATATACGTATGCTATCATTTTGAGTTTAAATTTATTTCGTAAAATATTAACAACTGTAATTCGATCTTGAAAACAAACCTTAAGGTACCTTGTTTTATCCGACAAATACCTGCCCAATCGTATAGTTTTTAACGGATTAGGGCAGTCTTCATAGATAGATTTTAATAAGTTTACTATTTCATTCCCATCATGTTTACGTCTTATCGATACATTTTTATTTTGTATTTCGGGTATACCTACAATTATGAGATTGTATTGCCGCTCGGTCCGCTCGTGGAGTTCTAAGGCAAGGGACTCATAGGCGTGCGGTAAAAGAATTTTATTTGATTCACAGGGCTTGTTCTTGAGGTCCACTATACTATTTTCGATTGCTTTTACTTGATCTTGGAGGTTGCAATACCGAGTTTTCAAATTTTCCAACTCGTTTTTTTGTTTATTTTGCTCCATGACTAGAGTATCGGTGGCACATTTGATATTTCGTATTTCAGTTTTTATCTCCACTATTTCTTGACATAAATTACTATTAGTTTTTTCTTGTTTATCACTGAAATCCTGAAGAAATTTCATGATTTCTTTGCGAAAAGACGACAGATCTTCTTTAATTTCTGTTTGTAAATTAGGGAGTTTCCTTTTTTGCCTTTGCGTAATTGAGGCTTCCTCTTTTTCCAAAGTACGTAAATCAGAAAATGAGCCACTTCCACTACCATCTGTTTTCAAACCGGCGGGTGGCGATCTGTATGTACTCATCCTTACTAATGCAGTGACGTAGGCGCTGACGCAGCGGCGATGTCGCTCCTTAGAGCAAGTTAGAAAATAACAAATTATGAGGTTGTCTCGTTTACTCGAGGAGGTGAAGAGCTGTAATCGCAGCCGTTGTCGTTGGTGTGCTTCGCTTAACTAGGACTTATGCGTATCACTGAATAACTAGCAGTTTGATTATTGCTACACTGATAATTAGTTTCACTTTCGCTTAACACTTATGATTTACTATTTAAAATTGCTAACATTTGTTGCGTACACGTCTATCCGCTCCAATAGTCTCAACACAACAACCTTAACCTGAAACATAACTCATAGGTTAACAACGCCATCTAGTGAAGTTACTTTAGTGTTGCTGTGTCTTTAAGGTTGCTTCCAATTAAAAAATATAGGAAAGGTAAAATTTTGTAGATTCATGTTTAAGTTGATTATCGATAAAACAATTAAATATGAATCGTAGCTACAACGATGAATCGCCCCCGAAACCCTCTCCATACTAAATTTCATGAAAATCATTGGAGCTGTTGTCAGAAACAATAATTGCTTGTTGCCTATCATCATCATTTCAATCGTAGAACATCTACCGACATGGACACAGGCCTCCTCCAACAATTTACAAAACGACCGGTTGTAAGCGACTGCCTCCTCCCTTTATAAGGTCGTCAGACCAGCTCATATGGATGACCTACGCCACGCTTGGCGGTCCGTGGTCTCCAATCGAGAACGTCTCAGCATTGGTTTTCTGTACTACGCTCCAAGGTATTAGATATAGAAGATAGACCCTTGTAGAAAGTAAACATTTTCAAAAGTAAAACAAGAGACAAATTAAAAACCTCCTCCTACTTCGAGGTCGTTAGAAATTGCACAAACAGTTAAATTAATTTATCGAAACTTTTGTCAGCGTCGTACAATATTTTCCGGCGAAAACAAATAGATAAGATTGTGAAAGTCACAGTTTAGCTTATGAGATTTATTGGGAGAAGTCGCCCCCCAGGCGCCGGCCGGTGGCGCCGAGCCGTCCCGCCGCGCAGACTTCCTGGCGCTGTCCGCTATCGATCACGGGAGCTTGTCATCTCACGAGATCACTACTTACGAAAGATACAATTGAAAGTCAGGGCCAGAAGCACAAATACTTTTACCAACCGACTTCAAAAAGACGGTTATCTGATCGTCGTATGTTTTTTTATATTACATTATATTTCATTTCGACTTGATGAACGGTTTCGATGATTCTTTTCTATTTAAAAGCTTTTGCTTCTCGTATCAAATGGAGCATTTAGTCCAATTCTAACAATGAGATCCATGATAAACTCATATAAGTCTTAAAACTGGATCAAGTATGTGTGCAACAAATGGACAAATATCTAGACCAACCAATTTCGATGATTCATTTTTATCGGGAAGAATGTACTTCAAGGGTAGTTTGTTGAGAGTTTGGTTAAGTTCTGATTAATTCTATTTCGTTATATTCCTATTCGATTTGAAGTCAGTTTCTGTTTTTACTCGTAAATATACTTATGTTTGTAATCAATTTCCGTGCCGTCAGCGTGACGACGCGTATTTTTGAATAAAATGAATCCCGGCAGTAATTTCTGTAACGTTATTGTTAACTGCAGAATAAAACAAAGTGGCAGAGCAATCAATCCCGGGGCCCGTCGTGTAGCAGCCGCCCCGGGCGATGGACCAATCGACTAATTGTCGCGGGCAATATTCAAATGGCGGAAACAATTAGCGTGAGTGCTGCACACCTATTGCGCTGTCTACCCTCTTAATAGATGGTACGGACAGCACGAGAAAATGCTATGACTAAATATTATACAGATATGAAACACACTGCATTTATAGATAGAAGCTTTCTCGCTGCAATTACCCTAACGGCATCTACGTTCATATATTTCGAAGTGTCAATAGCCTAATAGTAACAAGTAGTGTATGTCAGGGACCTTATTTTCTAACCCCTCCTACTTCCATTTACTTTCTACTTCCATTCCTCTCCTCTCCTCTCTGTCTACCTTATTCTTACTTTTGCAATACTATTTTCTATAGAATATATTACTACTACTACTAGATCGTATATACCAATATATACTACAAGTTCCTATTTTATTGCTATTATAACCCTAATATCATTTGTCTACCACATGTTGAGATCAAATTTTGGTGTATATCGGACACACAATGCACAGAGGCGACGAAAGTCTAGAAAAAACCGATCGTAATTGGGAACACTGCAGGTGCAAGCCGTTCGCCAAGGTGGTTCTATCAAGACAAAACTTGTCGTCCACCAAATTTTACTCTGTTGTAAGAAACGCGCTAGACAGAAGCCAGTGGAGGCAGACCATCCGCTCTAGATGCCACCATGCTGGTGACCACGATCCTCAGACATGTGGGACCGACTGTACAGAGAGATTACCCTAATGGTTTGGGCGAAACGTAAGTTTGTAAAATCGAATCCACCATTGGACTATTGGCGGGAACCATCTCGTAGCACAAGCTAAAGCTTAGTTGGAATTATTAACAAGAATGTTAGTTATATTTGTGAAAAAAATGAATGCCCATTGCTATAACTATAAAACATAAATACTGTCCATTCTGTCAATTATAGTTGAAGACAAAGGTTTAATCCGAGTTTAGATCCGAGAGCGCCGTACGCACCGTAAGCTAAACACCGGGAGCTATAATTGACGGGCCCCCTTGTCATCGAGTTTTCAAATCTCTTTTGTGTGTAGCGATAACGCTACAAAGCCTGCTAATGTCTTTTAAGGACTTAGTGATTTAAGCGGACTAAATAATGAACCCGCTACGGCTACCCTTTCTCTCTGCTCGCTACGCAATTTATGAGCTTTAAGCTCTATAGATGGTTTGCGAGATACGTAGGAGCATTCGTCGCTCCCCTCGGATTATTTTTTATCAATTTGCCGGCTGATATTCCTATGTACAAATATATTTACAAAATACAGACACTTGTTTTTTTGTTAAAAGTACGCTAAAATAAAATAAAACGTATACTAATACAGCCGTCCTAATTCTGTACGATCTAGGTGTAGTCAGTTTCACTTCTACAGAAATAAGTACAGTAATCCTAACAAGTATATTTATGAGTAAAAACAAAAACCTACTTCAAACGTTAAACGCTATTACACCCGCCCTCTTTGTGTTTCCAAATTATCGTAGAAATATTACGAAATAGGATTATTTATAAATAGATTATTAGAAAGAACCAAACACATCAAACTACCCTTAAAATACATCCTTTCCAAAAAAAAATAATTAACGAAATTGGTTGGCGAGGAGATATTGAGTTATTCGACCATTTGTCCGTGCACATAATTAATGAAAGTTTAAGACTTATACGATCTCCTCATAGATGCTATTTTATTGGACGGATTAGAATTGGACGAAAATGGGTCCACACGGGAAGCATCCGCTTTCAAATAAAAAAATGAATCATTACAATATTCCTTTTTAAGTCGGTTGAAAATTATTCTTCTTGTTTCTTTGGTCCAATTCTGACAATACGGTCTATGAGAAAATCATATAAGTCTTAAATTAGCTTAAGCATGTGCGCGACAAATGGACGAATAACTCAATACAACGTCAACCGATTTCGATGATTCATTTTTAATTGGAAAGGATGTACTTGAAGAGTAGTTTTATGAAAGTTTGGTTAGGTTCTTATTAAGTTTGATTTCGTAATATTCCTACGATCACTCGGAAATACAAAGAGGGCGTGCGCGCGCAATAGCGTTTAACGTTTAAAGTCGGAACATACTTATTAGGACCACTCTACTTATTTCTTTAGAAGTGTAACTAACACCTAAATCATACAGACTTAGTGCGGCTTGCACCAAATTTCTAAATAAATTTAAAAAATACGTTAAACATAATTGCGTTTAATTAAACGCATTTATGTGTCAGTAAAACAGTTACGCTGCGTTTTGTGATACATACATTTCACGATTGAAGTGAATGTTTTTGAGATGCGTCAACAAGAACCAGTCAAACGGTACGTCAATTATTAAAAATAAAATGACATTAATATAGGTGACGTTGATGTTTCACTGTCTATTTTATTTTTAGTTTCTCGTTGTTTTCATCCCTCAATATATATCCGTCGTCCACCATTGATCCTACTGCCTGTCTGCAGGACTAACTTGTCCAGGAACTGTCCTCTGTCGCACGCGGTTGGGTTTGTTAATTCCATCTCCTGCACATTGATATATTTTGTTGCACAGAGTCTGTGTTTATCGAAGCTGCCTACAAATGCATAAAAGGTGTTTGACTCTATTATATTTATATATTATTGTCAATACATCTTCAAGTTTTTTATTTGTTTTAATTTTAATAATTTATATTTAACTAAGTTTTTATAACATCATATTGGATTAACTGTAACGGTGTTATAATTTTTGTTGATTTAAATAAATAAATATCTTTCGTTATTATTTCGAGCTTGATGGAGCGAAATGCTACACATAATCGTGCGCCTAATTTTTCCTTTGAGGAACAAATATTTTTTTGTAAAATTCCACATAAACGTCAAAAGTCAAGTTGCAATATGGCGCTATTTATCTAAGACAAGTAGCCGATAACGTGTGTTTAATTTTGACAGTTCGCTAAACAGGTTTAGGTAAAATTTACGTTCGTTACATTTAAATTCGGCACTAACACTTAGACAGTAAGCTGGTCTACCATTGTTGTATTTTTATTTCATGTCAGAATTACAATAAAAGATTACATCGACATACAACTAAGCAATACAAAAAAGAAGTATGCATTGTATTGCTCTCTTGTTGGGGCTTAGTTGAAGTTCATCTGCGAATCGAAGCGCGCTACAAACACGGTCGGTCCGCATGACGACACAAATCCGCCGGATGTCTGTCTGTTATCACCGCCGCGCACTCGTCTGTGGCCAGGGCTGCTACCGCTACACAATGATCGCATTATTTATCGTTCCCACTCGATTTGCTCCTCAGCAAATATCTCTTAATAATATATTTTATGATATAATCCCTAATCCGTTTAGCGGTTCTCGCAGATAATGCAATAATCGCGCTTATAAATACTTATATTCCTATAAAATACATTAGGTTTCTTCATTTCGTTTATGCCTAGTCGACAGCTTTGTTCACTCGATTCGAATACTATCTATATTATATACCTTAAATACGGTGGAGGGTTCGAAGCCCAGGCCGTTAGTGCAATATTATCTATCTATCGAAGCTAAAATTAGTCCCCGATGCGTGACGGTGGGAACCCCTTTTCAACCGACTTCAAAAAAAGGGGTGCTCAATTCGTCGGTAATATAAATCACGTCAACCGATTTCGGTGATTCATTTTGGAAAGGATGAATTCAAGGTTAGTTTTATGGGAGTTTGGTTAGGTTCTGATTAATTCTATTTCGTTATATTTCTACGAAAATTCGGATATACAAAGAGGGCGTCCGTGCGTATTACCGTATAACGTTTGATTTGCTCCATGAAGTCGATTTTTAGTTTTACTTCTAAATATACTTGGCAAATATGATCTCATAATAATATCAATGAAGTAAGACCGTGTGAAATAGAGAAGATCAAAGTAAGCCGACCCTTGATCCCGCCGCCATCATGCTAGAAGTAGAATAATGTCGGTGAAAGGGGATATCCATTGATATATTTGTCTTCCACGCCCTAATATTAAAAATTATCTAAAATAATTGGCTAAAAATTATCTAAAGTACGACAAATCGTTTATATAACACTATATTTATGTAATTTATTATGTAATTTGTTTATATATATGTTTATAACTATATATTTATATATATATATCTATATATGTATCTATAGCTGCTTTTTTTAATATATAAATTTATATATAATATTTATGAAAGTTTATGTATTGTAGACAATAATAATACACAACCGAATGGTGTCCGCCTTACCGTCCGTCCGTCCGATTTTTTGGCTGAAAACCAGCGCTGTGCTACATGTGTGAGCACAGCACATGCTGAGCCAACCCCTTTTCGGCGCAATTTCTTTTTTGTTCTTTTTTTTATGTTGTTTCTGTTTACTTTTGTTTATGTTGTTTTTTGTCTTGTTTTACCTGTTGTTTCTGTGTTCTTGTGCCGAATAAATGTTTTTTTTTCAATAATTTCTATGTTATAAATGCTATAAATTTACAAACTAGTTATTAATTTAAAACTTAAAAGTTTTTTAATTAATAAAAAGTTACATTATTGTACCTATAATAGGTATACAAAGTTTTAAGTTTTTTTTTTAATGTCAGTGTAATGCTGCCGGTGTGCGTTAATAAATAAATTAAATTAGTATTAAAAAGTGTATGGCTTTACACTAAATAACGAATAACTAAATTATTTAGTATAAAAAGATTAGTTATACATAGTAGATCAATGGTCAATAGTCAGATAACATCAATTAACTTGATGTAATTATATACATTATAGGATGCACACAACACAAACTATATAAATTAACGCTATTGTACATGTTTCGCATGTACAACGTTAATAATCTACATAACTGATAGATTAACTCCGGTTTTAATTGGAATAAAAAGAGATGAACCTCGTCATCAACATTGTCACACACACAGATCGGGAAGCAAGAGCTCGAGTCTCCGTAGAGGCTCTTTATGTAACATCAATGAGCTGGTAGACCTACAAACCCGGCTCGATTTCATCCTATCGTTGTGGACCTCAAACCCAAACGAAACACTTTTCTTCGTCTTTCATTATTCATACAGCAAAGAAACAGAATAGTTTGCCCGCGTCTGTCTTTCCCTCCGATTACAATATGGCTGTGAATAGATATTTCCTAAGCAAGAGCGCTTTACCGTCCAGGACTGCATTCCCAACATCTTCATTTTCTTAACATCAAGTGAAATCGAGGCCTCTCAACTACGCTCGAACCTGGCGCTATAGCTTTCCTTCACCGGACGAAAATCCAGAGGAAGACCCAAGACAAGGTGGGAGACTGTAGTGTCAAGATACATGAGGGAGAGCAAGATTTCCCAAGATGATGTCGGGGACAGAAAGCGAAAAGCAGGAAAGCTGACCCCACCACGTGGGACCAATAATAAGGAAGAGAGAGAGGTGGGGTCGTGGTCAAGCACTTAATTATAAGAAGACCAAACCTACCATTATCTCGATCAATTATCTCTCACACTTTTAAGGATGTATGTATGAAATAACAGGAATTCCTTCCAGCTATTCCTAATATAAATGTAACGATTAAATTGAATTTAGAACCTGATTGAAACCAAACCTTGTTAAACAAAACAAATCGAAATTGAATCATAAATTGAGTGCACGGATATAAACAAAATACAGGCGAGCAGAAAACTTCCTCCTTCGCAACCGACTTCAAAAAAGGAGGAGGTTCACAATTCGTCTGTATGTTGTTTAATGTTTGTTACCTCATAACTTTCGACTGGGTGAACCGATTTTAATGATTTTTTTATTCGATAGCTGGTGCTTCCCATGTGGTCCAATGTGACAATGGCATCAATGAGAAAATCAGATAAGTATTAAATTTGCATCAAGTATGTGCGCCACAAATGGACGTATAACTCAATATTACGACAATCGATTTCGATTACTCATTTTTTATTGGAAAGGATGTACTTCAAAGGTAGTTAAATGAGATTTTCGTTAGGTTCTGATTAATATATTTCGTAATATTCCTACGATAACTCGGAAATACAAAGATGGTGTCCGCGCGTAATAACGTTTAACGTTTGATGAGATTTGAAATCGGTGTATGTTTACCTCGTAAATGTATTTGCTGGAAGTCGGTTAAAAATGTAATAAAAAGACAGATAAACAAGTTGCCTAATAATATAATAATAACAGAAGTAGCCCTGCATTTCTCCATGACGACGGCGCGGGGTGATACGCACCCTTATTTTATTTCTATTGCTGCACGTATTATCCGCCCGTCAATGTTATCGACGGCGTTCTCTCGGCTTCCAACTAAATTGACTCTCTTCCCCGTGTTTGCTTGACCTGCTGCTTGTTCCTCCGATTGCGTACAACTTACACGTTTATTGCCAAAGTTATTTGTATCTAATTAGTTTTTTGAGCCTTTTAATGGCCACAAAAACGTGTAAGTCAAATTAAACGGTTAGTCCATTATAAATGAAGCCAATAGTTGAATGGTTTAGGGTACGGTCAGCGAATCTTAAGGTCGTAGATTCGAATCCACCATTCGACTATTGACGTGAGTCATGTCCTAGCACTAGCTTAAGCTTAGTTCGAATGTTTGACAAAAAAATTAGTAATATTTCTGAAAAAAAAAATGTTATTTTTCTTTTTTTTTAATGTTACATGTATTGTTTATTTTGAACATTTAGCTTGACTGCGTTCTGTTTCGCCCTGTTTGCTTTAATTTCCTATTCTATATTTTTATTTTTATTTAAAAAAATCTGCAGCTGACGATTGTTTCATAGAATCATCTGGGTTGATGTAGCATACCAGCGCTGATTACCCTCCTTGGGTGGTGGGTGAACCCTGTCGGTTCGGCGTTGCTTTATCTTGCTTCTTCTTAGATCATAGCTTTGATCTTGGTTCTTTTGGGCCTTTTTAGTGTATTTTTCATTATTTATATTATCTCATAGGTTTCATTTTGTATTAATAGTAATAATTTTGTAATAATACATAGAAATATGTGTTGTATCTGCCTAATCGATTAAATGGCTAATTATTATTTTTTTATGTTTTTTTAATCTTAGGTTATTTTTCTGCAATATAAAAGTAAGAAACATAACAGGACAAGACAAAATAATCTTTTTTTTTGTTTACGGGGAGGAAATCTTCAGAAAGATACCCCGCCTTCTGGGGGGAAGGCGGTGGTTATGTGGGGTTCTTACCCACTAAAACCTCCCCGGTGGCCCTTTCCTCGGTGCATGACGAGGGGCTCCGGGATCTCCAGTGGAACGCACCGGAGCCCCTCTGCACTGTGCTCAAGGAGAGCACGTCCCGGGGAGGTTACTCCCTCCCCCCCTGTGCCCTCGCAGCGCAAGGCGACACGGGCCAGCCGATGTCGCCTTCTTCCCGGGTCCACTTTGGTGGACGACTCAGGCCCCCACCCTTGTCGCCCAGTGAACCCGAGGCCCCTTTAGTCGCCTTGTACGACAGGCAGGGGATACCGTAGTCTTATTCTTGAGAGCCCAGAACTACAGGGCTGAATACAAAAAAAAAAAAAAAAATAATCTAACCTAACCTAACCCAGTGTGCCGCCAGTAACGAATCAGGGTCTAAGCAACGGCGGTATAGAGAGAAACCTCCTGCCAATGCGTGCCGTGTCCAGGAGTACTGCCTGACCCTTGACCCAGCCATCTAGCGAAAGTCTCTCGAGGTGATGATCAAGACTTTTCGCTATAAGACCGTTTGTAGAAACGACTATCGGGACAATGATCGTCGAATTCACATTATTATTGTGAAATAATAAAATTCATTTGCTTACAAAAGATTACCCGGTAGTGAGGAATTTAGCAAGGTGAAGTTTGAATGCGTTGAGTGTGTACACCTTGACGTGTGCGGGTATTTTGTTGAATAAAACTTACAGCCTTTATATGTGTCCCACTGCTGGGCACAGGCCTTCTCTGTAAAGAGTGTAAAAGGGCATAGTCTACCGCGCACGCCTAGTGCGGATTAGCAGACTTCACATGTATGTAAAAAAATTCTAGGACATGTAAGATTTCCTCACAAATTTTTCCTTCACCGACGAGCGCGTGGTAAATCAATACATAAAACAATAAATTTTATGGTGCCTGCACTGGGGGTCAAACTCAGATTGCTAGCGTACTATGTAACTTGAGCCAACCGCCCGGACACTGAGCTACCACGCCTCTATATAATATTTTGTTGTATAATTCCTGCAGTCAATTAAATAAAACACTGGTGACTTGATATTTGGCTCAGGCCGTCGGAAAATTATCGCATGAACCTTTATATATGAAAACTATGACGAAGGCACATAAAACTTCGACAAACTATTTAAACCATGAACTGCACGCACGAGCTCTATTACGTAATCGTTAAAATGTAAGTTGTTACCACCAGTAGCAGTTAGTACCGGTAGTGGTTACAAGGTATGCTAGAGTACTATTACGCAACACATATCTTTCAACCGACAAAAGGAAGATATTTTTTATGTTTGTTAGCTCATAACTTTCAATTGGGAGAACCGATTTTGATGATTCTTTTTTTATTTGAAAGCAGATGCTTCCCGTGGGATCCCATTTAAGTTTGGTCCTATTCTGATAATTAGATCCACGAAAAACCATATAAGTTTTAAATTTGCTTTAAGTATGTGTCCATAAACTTATTATTAATATTAATATTTTATTATTATTAATAATTATAAGTTGTCCATATCACGCCACTCGATTTCGTTGATTTATTTTGTATTAGAAAGGATGTACCTCAAGGTTACTTTGATGAGAATTTGGTTAGGATCTGATTAATTATATTTCGTAATATTGCTACAATAATTCGGAAATACAAAAAGGACGGCGTCATTTTTGTCGCGTAATAGCGTTTAACGTTTGATTTGATTTGAAGTCGGTTTTCGTTTTTACTCGTAAATATACTTGTACAAAAACTGCTCTATGCCTACATCTGATGACCCAATTTAAAAGAATACTCTATGAATTAGCTGAAAATATAAAAAAAATCTCAAACGCTTAATAGTCACTAGATCAGAACTAGGAACGGGATCACAAATACAAAAAATTACATATATTCGTTAAAGTTACTTCATCATATCTTCTACCTTACAGTAGTTAAATAAGATTTTTATAATGAAATCCACATCGAGTTGCATAACCGAAAAACTAGGTCATTGTTAATTGTTATAAAAAAGCTTTTTTTACTGACACAAGTCAAAGAAGACGGAGTCGATCTCACGACAGAATGTTAAGTATGTTAATGTTAATGTATGTACTTTATTACGTAACTTATTACGTAATTTTCAACCGATTTCAAAAAAGCGGAGGTTCTCAATTCGTTTATACATATTTTTTTAAGTTTGTTAGCAGAGCCAATTTCGACTGGGTTAGTTTGGTTGATGATTCTTTTATTATTTAAAATTTGTTGCTCCCCGTGTGGTCCCATTTAATTTTCGTCCATTTCTGACAATGGCACCCATAAGAAAACCATATAAGTCTTGAATTTTCATCAAGTACACGACAAATGGACGAATAACCCAATTTCACGTCAACCAATTTCAATGAATCATTTTTTATTGCAAATTATGTAATTCAAGAGTAGTTTTTTGAGAGTTTAGTTAGGTTTTGATTTCTTAATATTCCAAAGATAATAAGCTTTCCAAAGATAGCTTTTAACGTTTGATTCGATTTAAAACGGCCGATGTTTTAGCTCGTACAATACTTGTCTTCTAAAACTAGGTTGTATTTTTTTGTTACAGTATTGTTATAAATATCAACTTCTCTCTCTTCAAAAATCTCGACCTTGTTCAGAACAGTAATCGAGTACCGACGGCAAAGTGTTGTAATTATTAAAAATTATTCTTCGACGCTAAAATAGCACAGATAACGTTATTAAAAAAAACACTTACTTGAGTAGAAGGGGTTTGTTGGCGAAGATGCCTGAGGCCTTCTCCTTTGCGGCTTGGAGCCCCTGCATTGCTGAGGTCCGATCTCCCACATCAATTTCTATTCACACTGTATTAACACCTGAAAATATACATTATTATTATATTTGTCACAGGGACTTGTAAATTTAAAATAATTATTCTTTAAAATAAATATCAAATTGAAAAGGATCTCTTCACATTCGTTTTAAATTTTGAATTTAATTTGAAAATCCTTTTATATTAATTAATCCTTTTTATAAAATATTTTATTGAAATAATTCTTTACTTACAAGCATAGATAGTCGTGTATACTCGTATGTATGTATATATCTACTAGTACATATAATATGTATACAACTGTAACTTAAAACTTGAGTATTAAAAAGAAACCTTACAGCAGTGATTACATAATTTGTGTGGTACAATGGGATCTACTTACATTTTTCAGACGCCTGGCGTAGCAGATCCGTAGCAGCTTCTGTCTATGGCGTAGCGCCCCGCGCTTCTCTACCGTAAAGTTACGGCTGCGCGTAGCCCCAACAGTCATTGGTCGAAAGCTCGGCGGAAGTCGAAAGCTTGTGACCAATAGCAAAGCACGCTGTAAAGGGGCGGAGTTCTGTAATATTTCTGAAAATTTTCAGTTCTAAAAGTACATAGAGCTTGCATCAACCCCATCAATGCCCAGGCACGGATTTAGTGAGGATTCATAATCATGTCCTTTGGCAATGGAACTCTTATTAAGATGGGCATGTTGAATTTTAATTATGCAAACTTAATAGTATACGTAGTATATACTTGAACATGTAATTATTTTTAATCTACACAAGCGGAAGAAACAAAATAAAGCATTCACGTCGTCGTCCCACAGCGGTAGGCAGAGATTACGGATATAATTTTTTCACGTTTCTCCTCTTCTTTTACAATTTTGAACAATTATTCTAATAAAATATATAGCAGAACCGTGGTAGCTCAGTGTCCGGACGGCTGGCTCAAGTTGCATAGTACGCTAGCAACCTGAGTTCGATCCCCGGTACCGGCACTGATGAATTTGTTGTTGCAATTTTATGTGCTGATTTACCACGCGTATAATATTATTTTTCATACATATAATTTACAGATGACATATAATTTTTCGATTGTTTCGAGTATTTCTGACATTATGATGACATGATGTCATAACGATATAGTTAATATAAATTCGACTAGGATGTCCTAGAGGACGTTTATGTCATAAATGAGTGACAGTAGGCTGTCAATAATTTTTGTGACATAATTTTTTGTCGAATCTTTTTTCTCATTTATCCTTTATGCCCATAACCACGTTCCTGATGCAAAAAATTCTCTATTCTAGTCACATTCTCTATCAAGCAAGCACTTTTCCTTTTACATAATTACAAACATAGCGCATTACATAATGTAGTTACAGAGGAAGGAAAAAACGAGCTTACGGCTCACCTTTTATTAACTGTTTTACGGTCACAGTTGCCTATCGACATACAACATCACAGGAATCGCAGGTGCTATGTTATTACATTAGGATACTTCTGCTATAATGGTACGGTTTGCGATTGCAATCTGATTAATTAAGAGTAAAAAAATAATGAACATTATTTCCATTAACGCACATCATGGCAGAATTCTAAATCCGTCAACATCCTTTTTAACCGACTTTAAACGGGGATTTTCTCCATTTATCTGTGTTTATTTATGTTTGTTAACTCATAACTTTGAATCGATTTTGATGATTCTTTTTTCATTTAAAAGCTGGTTCTTCTCTTGTGGTCCCATTTTAATTTGGTCCAATCCTGACAATGACATCCATGAGAAAATCATATGTCTTAAATTTGCACCAAGTATGTGCGCGACAAGTTGACGAATAACTCTATATCACGCCAACCGATTTCCTTGATTCATTTTATATTGGAAAGTATGTACTTTAAAAGTAGTTTGATGAGAGTTTAATTCTTCTTCTTCTTTGTCGTTCCCTCATTTCTGAGGATCGTGGTAACTAGGGCCCCTCAAATGAACAATCTGCCTCCATCGGTTTCGGTCCAAGGCAGCCCTCACCAGCTGGTAGAGATTAGGAGAGGAGATGACACCTTTAACTTAGTCAGACCATCGTATTGGCGACCGACCTCATGTTCTCTTGTCTTCTGTATTGCCAACGATGACCAGCTTTTCAAGGTTCCCCTCTACGCATTATATGCCCGAAATATGACAGTACGCACTGTAGACACGTAGTGGACAGTCTGGTCTTTATGGCGAGTTGGAAGAGAATAGATACATTTGTGCGCTTGGTAGTCCACGGTATTCGTAGCATTCGCCTCCAGCCAGCCAGATCGGGAATATTAATGCTCTTACTAATCGAGCCTTTGTTTTATAGCTTATTCCTCGATTTTTCCAGATACTTTGCAGACGTGTCATTGCATCTTTAGCCATCGCTATTCTTCGCTTAATCTCCGGTGCACAGTTTCCTTCATTATTTATGCTTGAACCCAGATAAATGAAATTGTCCACAGTGTCAATGCCGGGGATGCTCTGCATATCTGATAGTTTATTCGCACGGTCCACCACCATCAACTTGGTTTTTTGTCTATTTATTGCTAGTCCTAGTTTCTCACTCTCTACCTCTAGCCTATGTAGTATTTCCTCCATGTCAGCAAAGGATGTGGCAAGAAGAACTGTATCATCCGCATACCGCAGGTTACAAATGCGCTTTCCACCCACAGCAAAACCCTTATCCCACATATCGAAGGTTTTGCGAATAATGTATTCTCCGTAGATGTTTGGTTAGGTTCTGATTAATTCTATTTCGTAATATTCCTACGATAATTCGGAAATACAAAAAGGGAGTTTGCGCGTAATAGCGTTTAACGTTTTATTCGATTTGAAGTTGTTTTTTTTAACTCTTAAATACACTTATTTTACATAGTTTTACATTGTGTCTTGCCCAGTCAAGTGGGGTTCACACATCCTTTTATAAATATGTCAAAGAGAAAGTGTGTGGGTATGTTCCATATAGGCTCTGAAACGGCTGGACCGATTTTAATGAAACTTTCAGAGAATCTTCAGATTGACCTGACGAGTAAACCTGTAAAATTTGGTAACGATCGGAGCACTACTCTGTTTGAACTGTCAAACAAGCGATACGTCGTACTTTTATTTCTAACATTAACTTGGGCTCGATATGTTTTTGTATAAATGATAAGAATGATATTGTATTTACTGATATGTACAAGGGTGTAGGTAATAATCTTCACCCGCTCGAAAGAGAATGAATACGGAGAGAAATGAATAATTTAATATATTGCGAGAGTTAAATTAAATATTAAATGATGTATTGTTTTAATAAAATAAAGCAAAATCTAGCACGGCGCAGCGGGCTGGGTACCCTAGTATATAATATATAACATAGGCTCGCTCTCTAATAAAAAATATCAGTTTGTCATAAGAAATAGATATTGGCTGGATGCAATACAAATCTCAAGAGGTATAAATCGTCCGTTATAAAACAAATGAGGTGACTGAACGAGATTTCGCCCGGGCCGTTCGCTCGCTCGACATGATATCGGCGCAATATCGGGCCGACTTCATTTCACGGCCAGCGGAACCCGCAAATGAAGTTTCCACGGTCCAACGAGCTCGAACCTTTGGATCCGCCCTGAGTTATTATCTGAATGTTTCTGATGGATGTGGCATTCAGATAGATTGACAAGCTGTACACTATTATCTATACTAATAAAAAAAATTGGAGTGTCTGTATGTAATATTAAAATAACCATTTTCTACTGCATGCATATCCTTACATAGTATAAAACAAAATCGCATCCCGCTGTCTGTCTGTTTGTTCGCGATAAACTCAAAACTACTACACTGATTCTCATGCTGTGCTTATATATATATATATATATATTAAGACGGTATTTTTTTTGATAATTTCCGCGAATACTTAATAAATTATATGTATATATAATTATATGTATATACATATATATTTGAGAATTCTGAGAATTTTCAACGAAAACGTTGCCTAAACCATTTGGGATATAACAAAATAATGTATGGTGGTATTGTGTATCTTATATAGGTGTACAGAACAGTCCGCGATGGCATATGTCTATCTCTTAAGAATAACATACTATATCCATATAACACTTTAATAATTGAGCAATTATAAAGCGGTAATTGGAAACCTAATTACATAAATACGATATTATTCCTTATTATTTTAAATACTTTAGTTGGCTTAAGCATTTTATGAATATTATTTCTCCCTTTTCACCATACAAAGTAATAACGCCTCGTGTTCGCGCCTAACTCCTAAAAAAACCTAAATAAACTAAAAACTTTTTTGGTGGTTAATTCCACGCGGACGAAGTTCCGGGAACCGCTAGCGAATATATACTAAAATAACATATTTTATTATTTATGTCTGTCTGTTTTTTTGTTCCGGCTAAACTCTGAAAAGGCTGACCTGTCACATATGGCTACGTGAAAGTGAATAGCAATTGTTATCTCTGATGTGTCTACTTGCTAAGTTTAAAATAAACCGCTTATTAATCGTTTTTTTTATTAATAGTCAAACTGCTCAATTTTTTATACTTTATTCAGTGTCCAAATGTTACATAGTCAATAATGCACCAAAATACTTATACCAATAGTAGAAAGGCTAACATATTTCTATTTAGCATTTTTTGCAGCTAAACTTTGGTAATTAACAGCAGATTAAGGGTAGTGTCACTAAAATAGGATTATCTAAAATTAGTGTTAAAATGAATTTCTATGCAATAAAAAATAAATCGTAACTGTCTCTCTCGTATACTCCTAATATATGATTCACAGCACTACGCCGGCTCAATACTTCGCTCGCTGTCTGCTCATCGGAGCGTTTTAACTTCTCCATGATAAATCTCTCCGCTGAATGCTAAGGGTACTGACAAACGATTTCATTAAGTATTGATATCGCTTATGTAAACGAGTACATACAAAGTATTCCATCTCTTATATCTCACAGAATCAATACACAAACTTATCGTACATCGTTTTAAGTATGACAGTCAGTTCCTTTAACCCTAGAGGGGTGGACAGCTTTCGATATCCGGTTTTCTTTAGTACTTAAAACACCGTAAAACGGAAATTAATTGGTACGAGTCGACTAGGATTCGACCTCGTGACCGCAAGACAACGCGAGACCGTAAGTCGGACTGCTTAGCCAATAAGCTATCATTGTTATATTTTTAAAAGACTGGTATTTATACTAGGTTACCCTGTCGTATAGATCACCAAAATATCTATGTGTGAATGTATTATGAAATATTGTTTATTAGCTGTGCCTCCTCGATTATAAACTATTTATTTAAATTTCTAGAATAAAATTTACTTCTTTTTACATCAGCTATCTACCAGTGAAAGTCTCGTTAAAATCGGTTCAGCCGTTCCAGAGATTATCCGGAACAAACGAACAGACAAAAATTGTTAAAAATGTGATTTTAGAATATATACTTTCTATACCTTCATATGCATGTAGTAAAAAGCTGTTTCATCATTACAAACAGACATTTACAATTGTATTTATTTGTATAGATATTTAGGATTACTTTGTTGTTTATATTTATATCTACATTCCCTTTTTTAATAACACGATTTCAATTATTCGTTAATTTCAATCATTATAAAGTTAGTAAATAGATTTCAATATTAAAACTGCTTAGTAACTTAATTAAGTAATAGCTTTTGCTGGTTGGCGTTACATGACCGTATGTTTTTCTCGTAACTTTCTTCCACGTACTATTAACCTGTGGAATCAACTGTCACTGACGGTGTTTCCCAAAATGTACGATTTGGGGATATTCAACAATGCACCTGCAGCTGTTGTGAATGTCCATGGGCGACGGTGATCACTTGAGCCGTAAGATTGTTTATTCCTTTTCCTATACAAAAAAGTATATTTACAAGTATAAACAAAAACCGACTTCAAATCGAATCATAGGGTAGACGCTATTGTGCAGACGGCCTCTTTGTATTTCCGAACTATCGTAGGAATATTACGAAATAGAATTTATTAGAACGTTACCAAACTATCATTAAAATACTATTGAAGTACATCCTTTCCAATAAAAAATTAATCATCGAAAACGGTTGGCTTCGTGTAAAGTGAACACTTATATGGGATTTTCTTATTGATCCCATTGTTACCAGCTTTCAAATAAAAAAAATAATCATCAAGGTCGGTTCATTCAGTCGAAAGTTATGAAGTAACAATCATTAAGAAAAACTTAAAGACGAACTTGAATTGAAAACTACCTTTGTTGAAGTCGGTTGTAAAAGCTCCCTTATATAGCTTATTTTTAATTATGCAAAAGTGAACCAAAAAACGTTTACACCAGTGTTCCATAGCGAGAACATAACACGGTACCAGACTGCGAAACAATAGCGGGCCGAGCGTGTCGCACGGGAACATACCCGCGGCGCATCGCCGGCCCGCTACGCCACCCTCTACGCAAGATTAATGCGTTGCTTCATAATCTGAAGCGTCAGCAGGGGTGGGACGCAATTTGCTTAACTACTTCTAAAACCGCTGATTGAGCGTTTTAAACATGGAACGGCCAGCAATTATTGAATTCGATATTTTTCTAGCAACTCATCAGAATGTCGACATTATTTGATTGCTGTTAAAGTTAAAATATATTTTTTTATGTCTCACTGGTGGGCGCAGAACATCTATGTAAAGAGAATATAAAGGACCAGTGAAACATAGGGACACATCTAGTGACCTTACATGTATTAGAAAATTTTCTAACACATGTAGGTGTCCGCAAGATGTTTTCGTTCACCGCCGAGCGTGTGGTATATCAACACTTAAAACTGCAACAGACAAATTCATAGGTACCTGCATCAGGAATCGAACTTGGGTTACTACGTTGCAACTTTAGCCAACCAACCGTACAATGAGCTACCAGCGATTAAAAAATATAAAGAAAGAGTTGATATTCTGGGCACTGAACACCCGATGAAGTTTCATTATGAAACCAATGTATTACAGTCATATCAATTATCATTACATTATTACTAAATACGTGGAACGTCGTAAATCGTAACACCGATCAACTACCACTATTACAACTAGCAAATATCTACCACTAGGATTCCAATGAATGTCAAAATCGGCCCGGCCGTTTCAGAGATTGGCTCGTACAAATAGACAGATAGCTAAAAATTGTAAAAAAATAGTATTTTGGTTGTGATTTTGTTAGTAGGGGTGAATCGGCCACGAACGCGCCTGTCTCTACGATTACAATGTGGGTGCTTTCATAAGTAGAGTGAAGAGTTACTAGTACCCCTTATCATCCAGAACTGTATTTCCACTTGACATCAGGTGAAAACGTGATCAAACACTTTCTTAGAAAATTAATTAATAAAAAGTTTTGGGAACAATGGACTGCAATTACTGTGTCTACCCCGTTAAGGGTTAAAAGGACGCGAGATATAATTATTCTGATAGCATCTTATGACAATAAATGAAAAAGTAAGTAATATCTAAAATTAAATTACACATTAATTAGACCGAATAAAAAAAAAGTTTTACCGAGTACTCTAAAATCAAGAACAACTGACTGTTAATTTAAAATTTACTAAGTTTCAGAGATTTATCGCCATTATCAACAATTAGGCGGGCGCACTGTAGCTTGAGTCGCGGATATAACGCGGTAAGCACAGCGGCTGTACTCGTGACTCGGCGGAGAGGCAGCTAACGGCCACTTAACGTTGATCGAGTCGCCAGTATACCACTTCACTCTACTCTGCCTTTATAATCCGCCACTTTATCGGCCATGTCCCCATCGATATGCAAAAAAACGGTCTATTTCAACTAACTTTCAAGATAATCTTCTATGATATAATCTACCTATAAAACAATCAATAGCATTTTTATATTAAAAACGACGTATAGAATAGACCAAGTGTCAATGGCCTCATTCTTAGCTTAGAAGAGCATTTGTGAAAAAATTGTCAGCATTAAATAACAAAATGTGACTTTTAAGAAAAAAAAACAAGCGATAATCTATGCGCTTGTGTTTTATCTCTTTATTCAGGACAGCAAACATTTGTACAATTATAATATATCACGGAAAAAGTATAAACCATAAAATAAAAATAACTGTTAGCAACAGTTAGTCTTACTAAATGCTAATTTAGTTTTAATGCAAAAATAAATATTATAATCTGTAAAATATACTAATGAATTAGAATAAGTTAATGGACTGACTAATATAAAAGTCGAGATCGAGGATTGACGCGTTCGAGTTAGATATAACAACACGACTCTCAATAATCTGCAGGCAGAAAGTCCTCAAGTTCTTCGTACACACGGTCAGGCGAGACCCAGACAGTCTAGAAATGATGATTATTATTGATTGTGTGGAAGGAAAGAGAGCGAGAGGGCGGTCTCCTACAAAATGGACACACACAACTCAGGACGCTACGGGAGCTCCCCTTCAATCATCCATCCAAATGGAGCAAGACAGAAATGTTCGGAAAGAAATGGTGGCCAGGGCAACGCTACATTGTTACGTCCCTCAGTCATGAGGTTACATAGAAGAATATAAAAGTACTTTAGTTGACTAGGTCTGCAACTGAGTCCGTTTCCGCTTCCGTTTTTGTTTAAAGAGATGCCTATACTAGAAATTTAGGATAAAAAGGGAAGGGAAGACCATCAGAGCACAGTTTAGAATAAGTGTGTTACTGGAGGAAAAGTCTTTTTTAAGTAAAAGTCTGAAACAAAGTCAGTAAAATTAACTCTAAAACTCTTGATGTTTTGCCACAATACGTCGATAATAACTGTTGTGTGCGAGCAAGGTAGCTCACATAACTAAAAATATATCGTTGGTTATTGTACAAACGACCCCGTCATCCACGGATTACTAGATTAAAGATCAGAGATACAATAAAATTAATAATATACAATAAGGCACAACAGACAAAAAGGAAAATAGTTAAGATACAAACAAAATCTCTTATACCGCACTTCTAAATTTGGAAGAAGTTAAGCCAAATATACCTTGTTATAATTCCATGATACGAATGTTAACATATAAACTATATAAGACATAAAATTACACGTTTGCGTTGATATGTTTTTCTCAGTTGATGCGGTCTGCCTTTGGAATACTCACCAAAGTACAAAGTGCATAAAATCATTGTCTGTTTTAAGAACTTACTTGAATACTTTCTAGAAACGAATTTCTGTCCATGCAAAGGTAGTCTGGAACATGTCACTCTTAGTGATGAGACCGGCCATTGTGCATGCAATTTTATTGACGTAGGACAACATTTTAAATTAATTATTTCTGTGATGTATTTCTTCATTGATGTGCAATGAACTATATTCATTCATCAGAGCATCAAAGAGATTGTGAAAAATTGAAGTCAGTGTTAGCTGGCAACATACGAGTAGCGAACCCAGCTATTAGCATAATAACTACTTCCAATGATATCACATCACATTAACTTGGCATTGTAAACAATAATTTAACTTTATAAGTTTGAAATCTGACTTCTAATTAATTTTTTATATAGATTGTGAGGCCGCCGTAGGACGGTATTCGTTAAATAATTCCTTGTACAACGTTATGCCGTCTGAATAAAGCGAGTGTACTAGTTATTGGATTATTATTACATCAGTGATATCTGCATACCTCACTGGGTTGACGGCGTGATTGCTTCATCATTATATAATACAAATAACATATCTTAACACATAAGACTGTTCATATTATAAATCGCATATACAAGTAATATTTTCCCTATTGCGTAAGTACAAGTGTTTTCAAAAATCACATCAGCGAGACACGAGACACCTCGTAACTTTTCCCAAAGCACCTTTTTCCAGGCGATTGCATATCACCACCGCTACCTGGGGGTTGGTCCCCTTTCACTCCTACAAAGGGCCTAATGAATTCGTCCGTCTCCCTCTAACTTTCTATTTATGACTTATTAACTCCTCCGGGGTATCGTAGCAACCCGCCCGCTACGCCGATTTAATATAGAACATTGTGAACTCGAGCGAATATAACTTAGAAGCAGTTTATTGAATTTTTCGGCGCCGTTACACCTTCTACTCTATTGCTCTCCATTACATCGGGCCACGCGCAACTAACTCAAATGACGGCTTCATTTACACTTATCAAAAGATCCAGTGTTAACGGTATTAAAAATATTACATTTAATGATAATATTAGATGATAGAAGATTCGTATGTATGTTTTTTTTTGTTTGTCACGTCATAGTTTTCGACTGGGTGAACCAATTTTGATGATTCTTTTTTTTATTTGAAGGCTAATGCTTCGCGTATGGTCCAATTTTGACATTACATCTATGAGAAAACCATCAAGTCTTGAAGTTACATTAAGTATGTGAGCGACAAATGGATGAATAAGTCGGGCCAACCGATTTCGATGATTCATTTTTTATTGGTAATTATACTTCAAGGGTATTTTGATGACTGTTTGGTTAGGTTCTGATTAATTCTATTGCGTAATATTTCTGCGATAATTCGGAAATACAAAGAGGTCGTACGCGCCTAATAGCTTTAACGATTGATTCGATTTGAAGTCATTTTTTTTTTACTCCTAAATATATTTATATTATTAAAGAATATTAAAAATGTTCTCGACTCGGCATCAATCGGGGTTGATCTTCTCTGGTATAGTCTCGTATTCTCACCTTTTTTGGTCTGTGTACCGCCAAATGGAATAGACTATTGAGCATCTCGCGGTCTAGGAAACGTACTGGGAAACGAAGAAAATCGCCTCGTGGCCTGGCACCTCGATTACTACATGACTGCACGAGGAAGGCGGCATTACCATCTGCATTTTATCCTCAATGATGCATGCAGATATCCTTGTTTATTGCGTGTTAAATCGAGGCTGGTTCCGCCAATAAACTAAAAGTAGTAAATTAAATCATATAGTTTTCTATCCCAATCTTGAAAGTGTTTTCGAATATACACACACATATATATTTGTAAATAAAATCGATTAAATCGAAAACTAAAAAGACAGACGTATTCGAAAGAGGAATAAACATCAATAAATGCGAAACAAAATAATCGAAAGCTTCGATTCCTCGGCACCGCGGTGTTTGCCCACCGAACGCTCCTCGGGGACGCGGGCCGAGCCGTTTTCGCTCCACATCAATAAAATACCGCTTAAGACGGCATCTTCGTTTCTGTTTGCACATGTACCCGCGACCTTTACTTGGTTTCTTTTAAAGAATATTTATAACAACTTGCATTTATTTAAATAAGCATTTTAAAAGTGCTACACGTTTAGAGTATTATCGCAGAATGAAATGCTCGGTGTATCTCTACGATATCCTATCAGGGTTGAGGTGATCTGTAGACGAACAAAGGTAGCAATAGCCCACCGTGTAAGCAAGTTGAAGTGGCAATGGGCAGGGCACATAGCGCGTAAAACAGATGGCCGATGGGGCCGAAGTTCTCTATTGGAGACCACGGACCGGCAAGCGCAGCGTAGGACGTCTACCCGCAAGGTCTGACATTCTCATAAAGGCTAAAGAAAGCAGCTAGAGCAAACGGCTTACAATTGGTGCTTTTGGTAATCGTTGGAGAGCTGTGTCCAGCGCTACCAACATAAGTTAATGTTGTATATATATATTTTGTCAAGATCTAGTACAGCCCTTAATATACTTGAATAATAAAGAAATCATATAACATAAAATACATACAGACGAATTAAGAGCTTCCTCTTTTCAACCGACTTCAAAAAGGAGGTGGGTTTCAATTCGTCTGCATATTTTTTTATGTTCATTATCTCATAACTTTCGAGTGGGTGAACCAATTTTGATGATTCTATTTTTAGCTGGTGCTTTCCATGTAGTCCCATTTTATTTTAAAATTTAGTACTATCTGAAAATGGCATCCATGAGAAAACCATGTAAGTTTCAAATTTTCATCAAGTGCGTGCGCGACAAATGGACGAATAATTCCACATTACGTCAACCGATTTCGATGATTCATTTTCTATTGGAAATGATAACGTACGTACGTACTTCAAGGATACTTTGACGAGAATTTGATTAGAATCTGATTAAATTTAATTTGGTAATATTCTTAAGATAATTCGGAAATACAAAGAGGCCGTGCGTTATAGCGTTTAACGTTTGAATCGATTTGAAGTCGGTTTTTGTTTTTACTCCTAAATATACTTGTTAAGAACCTCTTTTTGAAGTCGGTTAACATTACGGCTTGCCAGGCTTAAGTTGTCCGATCTGTTTAAAATTGACGGAGCGTTCCGTGTTCAATCAGAATCAATATGCATATTAACGTGGAACGCCGTGTGTCTACAGTCACAATTACAAAGGCTGGCTAATGTACGTGGAATATACTAGGAATGAATTAACCTCGTACATAGTATCGATTGCAGGTGCGCCAGCGGGCGGCGCCCCGGAGACTCCGCCCCTCGCCTCCATTGTCTGGCGTCCGGATCTCCGCAGAAATTGAATAAATTAACGGTAAATTTAATAACTCTATTAACGTTCTGCCGACACAAACAGCTCCCGACGTGCACTAGCCGACATATTTTCGGGGGCCCGCTTATTGAGTTAGTTTCGGATGTTTAGAGAGGGCGCAGACAGCTTTTTAAATTATCTTAATAGGATTGATGTAATTTCAAGCGTCATTCTGTATTAGAACCAAGCATAGTTATTATCTGACATCAATGAAGCAGGTTTTTTAATTCGTCTGTATATAGTTTTAAGCGACTTCAAATAAGGAGAAGGTTCTCAATTCGTCTGTATGTTATTTTTGTTTGTTATCTCAACCTCATAACTTTCCACTGTGTTAATAGATTTTGATGATTCTCTATTTTTTTAAAGCTGGTGCTTTTCATGTAGTCCCATTTCAATTTGGTCCAATTCTGACAATGGCATCTATGAGAAAACCATATAAGTCTTACATTTGCATTAAAAGTATGTGCGTGCCAAATAACTCAATATCACGACAACCGATTTCGATTATTCATTGTTTATCAGAAAGTATGCATTTGAAGGGTAGTTTGATTAGAGTTTGGTTAGGTTCTGATTAATTCCAATTTATATTATTCCCATTCAATTTGAAGTCGTTTTTTGTTTTTACTTGTACAAAAATACGTATGTAAATATTTGTCGTTGTTTTGCCCTCATAGCAATGTCATTTATGAATCGATTTTGAATCGATTAGGTCGCATGTTCATTTTGATGGCAAAGAACCTTGGGTTCTGAATTAGTCGGAACAAACAGGCAGACAGACAGACAATAATTATAGTAAATATTATTTTTGTACATCTGCCGTATTACACATGTATGTAGTAAAAAGCGATTATTTTAATACTACAAACAGACACTTCAATTTTGTTGATTTGTGTAGACTGTTTCTCTCTTTTATGTCAAATACCTTAATTTCACCAACCTCTTTAGGTTGCAATAATTACAGAAGGTAAGCTAGAAATCGAAAGTCCAGCTCTACTATAAGTTTCAAAAAATAAATTTCACTAAATCAAAAACAAATTTATACGAGTTGAATTCCAAGTCAAGTTCTGGCAAAAGTTTATTCAAAATCAATTGATGACTTAAAAATTGATTGTAATTCGTAATGCACATGCAATTCCTTGCTGTTTTAAATGTATCTTAAATTTTGTTTTTGCTTTGTTAACAAAATTCCATCACTTCTAATAAAACTTAGTAAATATTTCAAGGAAATACAGCGACACATCTTTTGCACACACCACTAGAAATCATTTCTTTTCAGGCACACGATAGCATAGCATGGTTAAATAAATAAATTTATATATGTAATACAAATTGAATACCTTAATTTCACCAACCTCTTTAGGTTGCAATAATTACAGAAGGTAAGCTAGAAATCGAAAGACCAGGTCTACTATAAGTTTCAAAAAAGAAATTTAACTAAATTAAAAACAAATTTATACGAGTGGAATTCCAAGTCAAGTTCTGGCAAAAGTTTATTCAAAATCAATTGATGACTTAAAAATTGATTGTAATTCGTAATGCACATGCAATTCCTTGCTGTTTTAAATGTATCTTAAATCTTGTTTTGAAATTATTAATTTTTCATAGTTATAATTAAGAATTATATGTTAAAAGAATTGCTCTGAAGCCTATCATAACCAATTTACACCGAAATAGACAGAAATAACAATCATTAGTAATTTCACCAACCTCTTTAGGTTGCAATAATTACAGAAGGTAAGCTAGAAATCGAAAGACCAGGTCTACTATAAGTTTCAAAAGAAATTTCACTAAATCAAAAACAAATTTATACGAGTTGAATTCCAAGTCAAGTTCCCGGCAAAAGTTTATTCAAAATCAATTGATGACTTAAAAATTTATTCTAATTCGTAATGCACATGCAATTCCTTGCTGATTTTAAATGTATCTTAAATTTTGTTTTTGCTTTGTTAACAAAATTCCATCACTTCTAATAAAACTTAGTAAATATTTCAAGGAAATACAGCGACACATCTTTTGCACACACCACTAGAAATCATTTCTTTTCAGGCACACGATAGCATAGCATGGTTAAATAAATAAATTTATATATGTAATACAAATTGAATACCTTAATTTCACCAATACCGTGTATTGTTTTAGATAAATATATTTTGTTGTTTGTTTTTATAATAAGACATTTTGTATTCTATATATATGTGGGATCTATGAATGGTAGGGTGCAGATTACCGCAGAAATTCACACAAAATAATTAAAACAATCTAAACGTCGTACGATCCTTTACTACCTCTTTTGACAACTACTTTATAATCTCATTTTACTTGACAGTGACATCTATCAATATTATAAAAGTGACATAAAAAGAAAATAAGAGCAATCAGAATCCCACATATATTTTCCTAAACCTCGTTTCTGTCATAATTTACGGTTCCACTGACAACCAGCTCGCGAAGATGTCGCCTTCATGACGTAAAGCTGAGTGGACACCATTTTATTATGTAGTTCTTAGCATCTTTTTTTAATGACGTATAAGCTAGAGCTTGACCACGATCCCACCTGATGTTTTATGGTGTAGTCGAAAAATGGTATACGCTATATTAGTAAGTGCCTATTCACTTTACTCTTGGCTCCCGAGTCGTACTTGGATAGAAAGACAGACGCCGGTATCAATTTCAAATGCAAGAAAGGCAAATGTATGTTTCTTTCTTTCAAATGAAAATTATATATATTTTCAAACATTTATTTTACATTACATTTATTTTATAATTTCAAGAATACAGAATTTCTAATTAGATTAACCTGTATTACTAAGATGGTATTATACCAACTTAAATTAACTTGTTTTCTTTTTAATTTAAAAAAAAAATTAAAATTGAAATCTTCAAAAAGAAAAGGCGGGGCCTTCTGGGGGGAAGGCGGCGGTTATGTAGGGTTTTTACCCACTGAAACCTCCCCGGTGGCCCTTCCTCGGTGCATGGTGAGGGGCTCCGGTGGAACGCAGCGGAGCCTCTCTGCACTTTGCTCAAGAAAAGCACTTCCCGTACCCTGCCTGTGCCCTCGCAGTACAAGGCGACACGGGCCAGCCGATAACGCCTTCTTCCCGGGTCTACCTTGGCGGACGACAAAAGCCCACTCTTGTCGCCCAGTGAACCCGAGGCCCCTTTTAATCGCCTTCTACGACAGTCAGGAATACCGTAGTCTTATTCTTGAGAGCCCAGAACTACAGGGCTGAACTAAAATTAACTATTAATCATTTTAATTTCAATGTTCGTTTGTCTTTCAAGTCACATATTTTATTTTTTAATGAGAAGTGGACGAACGAGTATGCTTATCTGATATTAAGTGAACACACAAACAAACCAAATTTCGCTGATGATTACTTAATAGAGTTATGCCGACGGCACTTCACGCCCGGCGGAAAACAAAAGATTATACCAGCAGTTGACGCTGGTATAATACTATGGTATCTTACTACATCTCTGACCATGCCAACCTATTCTTTCAATTTCAGAATCCTTGCAAACATAGTAAAGAATAACGGAAACAAGTGTATTTATTTATACGAGAAAAAACAAAAACCGACTTCAAATCGAATCAAACGTTAAAGGCTGCTACGCGCGGACGCCCTCTTTGTATTTCTGAATTATCGTAGGAATATTACGAAATTGAATTAATCAAACTCTCATCAAACTACTCTTAATGTTCATTTCCAATATAAAATAAATGTAATGACTCGTAGGTCTTATGGAATGTAATAGTCCAACAACTAATTTATTGAGACAAACTCGCTTTATTGAGACAGCGTAACGTTGTACAAAGAATTATTTATAACGAATACCGTCACAACTGCGCGTCCTCACAATCTTTATACAAAATTAATTAGAAGTCAGATTACAAAGTAAGTAAAATTATTGTTTACAATGCCAAGTTTATGTGATATTCAACTAAATTATTAATTATGAATTAAGGATACAATAAGGTTAAGGTAACTCACTAAGATATCATTGGAAGTTGTTATTATTCATAACAATAGCTGGGTGCCATGTGTTGCTAGCTAACATAAATCATCGAAATCGTTTGGTTTAATGTTAACTTAAGACTATGGTTTTCTCATGCATGCCATTGGCAGAATAGGACCACACGAGCAGCACCAGCTTTCAAATAAAAAAAAAACATCAAAATCGGATACACCAGTCGAAAATTCGGAGGTAACAAACATAAAAAAATACAGTCAGTAAAAATACAGTAGTATACAGTAAAAACCGCCTCCCTTTTAAAGTCGGTTAAAAATAGACATATTTTCTGTGAACTACGCTGATTTAGGCCATAGTTTGTTCTTTAAGAGTAGCTAAGCCTTTAGGGCGCTTCACGCTGGACCTCCACAGGTGTTACTCAGAAGCGTCCCAGTAGGAGAACTTTAGTTTCCACTACATCTCACGGCACCACCAACCTCGCAGTAATATAGCACGTGTAATCTAACCGCTCCACACGCACCTTCTTGACTACCTAAAAGTTCTCTGTCAAGGGCTTTCTGTCTTACTCAACTTTTCATCTAAAGGGAATTGACAGCACAATAACACACATTCTAGGGCAACCGAGAGGATCAATAGGATTACTAAAAATGTTACAACTAGAACCTTTATACTATGTGGGCGTTTGGTAAACGTTATCGCGATAAGAAAGCTAAGAAATCTCAGCAACGCTCTTAACAGTTGGAGAAATTGTTAGAAAGAACGCGGTGATAGCGCTAATACTCCCATATTATCAATATTTTCCCGTTCCACCATCTCGCACTACGCGCACTGCTGGATTTCATCCTTTTGTTGTGAACATCCCTCAAACCCCAACTAAACGTTTTGCTTCGTCTTTCATTATTTGTACAGGAAAGGACGTGGAATAGTTTGCCCACGTCTGTCTTTCCCTCCAATAACACTGGGTAATTTTTGTAGGTATTTCCTAATGTAGTGCGTAGTATCTAGGAATGTATTTCCACTTAACATCAGGTTGTAGTACTCGACGAGTGTATTAAGACGTTTTTATACACCATTCTAAACGTGTACCCTCTCGTCCTTGGGGTCGAGAACGTGCCAAGTCCCCAGAGGACGCAGCGGGACCTTGACCGTGGCACAAAGATGTTTGGATTTGCAGACGAGAGAATGCCTGAATCGTCCAAAATGCAATTTCGTGTCCCTACCTACACTTGTGTCAAAGGCGTCAGTGCTTTTATTTTTATAAAACATATAAGACCTTGTTAGATCTATATTTTTTTATTCTAATTTATATTTATTAAAGGTAACTAAGGCACTCGAAAGATGGCTATAAAAAAAACTTAATAAAAAAGATTTAGTCTTAAATGTTTATACAATTTAACAATTTTTAATTGTTATTTCAAATTAGTCGATTTATAATATACCAGTTAAAGTAATTTCATGTTTATGTTTATGTAAACAAAATTAAAATGTTTATAACAGCAATATGAATGAAAACACATTGCAATGCTTCTATGGGTTAAAAGGGACATATTTAATTTATTTATAAATGAAACAACAAATATATCCAATTTCAAATTATAAAACAACTTATGAAATTCAAGCAAACTGCAATAGTATTTATTATTATTAAATAAAACATTAATATGTTATAATATTAATATAATAATTTAAAAATTGTATAGTTAGAATCTTGCTCAGTTACTATTAAAATTTAATTATACTTAAATTTCCAACCTTTATTGTTTTGAAATATTAATTGACGGTAGAAAATTAATTTTAAAATATATGCAGTTGAATAACTTTAGCTTTTTTATATAAAAAGTGGCAAACGAGCATACGGCCACCTGATCTTAAGTGATCACCGTCGCCCATGAACATCCACAGCACCAGAGGAACTGAAGGTGCGTTGCCGACCTTTGAGATAGGAATAGGCTCGTTTCTTGAAGGTCCCTAAATCGTAAACGTTCGGAAACACCGCTGGCGACAGTTGATAGTTGATTCCACAAGTTAATTCGTACTAATGTATAAAAAAATATTCCCTTGCAAAATTAAACAATCTTACACTTTCAGTTTGACAGAAATGAAAACGATTAAATAATAACTTACCCCCAACTTGTTGCGACAACGTGCACTTACAACAACACTACTTATTACATCAATTACTTAACGATACGTTAGATTAATACTTAAGATATGTTAACTTAAACTTGATATGTTTTGTATCGATATTCTTTAGAGTGGTTGTTGTATTACATACAATAATAACTCCAAAGCAATACAAGTGATGTTCGTAAACATGAGATATGTCACTACGAGATATGACGTAAACACAGGACGCCGGGGCGCATCACTCTTAAAGAGTCTCAACAATACTGTAGCATTTTTTTATTTTATTATTGTTTTTTTTTGGTCGCTATGTACGGAGAAGAAACCACCCTTAAGAGTGATGCGCCCCCGGCGGGCGCGCCACGTGACTGCCGGCTTGGCTGAACCTTTGTGTTTACATCCATCCCCCCCGCGCACCACCGTCACCCCCCACCAACATCCTATCCCCACTCACCACGGTGAATCTGAAATTTTCCAACATGACGGGAAAGCACTGCGCTTGCAATCTCGTGCAATCTTTTTTTTAAATTTATTAATTGTCGTCTTCTTTAGGAATTTTTCTACTGCAGTTAATATTGACGAATGGAGAACGTGTTTTATATATTAGGAAATGTTTTTGTTTATTCTTACGACGTGTACCAGCGATAGTCTAACTGAGCGTTAGGTTTTACGATCTTGCGGACGGGAGCGAATCCTAGCCGGCTAGAATTTAACTATGTGCTTCACCTGTCACATACGAGACTTTAAAAATTGGAAAAATATAATAAATTGTAAATTTCATGTGTGTAATATTAAAATAACTGCCTTTGGTAGATATGCCAACACAATACAATTTCTGTCTATATGTTTCGACTAATCTTTGGAACGGCTGGACCGATTTTGACGGGAATTTCACTGGCAGACAGCTGATGTAATAAGAAGTAACTTAGGCTAGTATAATGTTAGAAAAAAATAATAAAATTGTAAATGTTATTTACACATTACTCCAAATATTTTAAATTATTATTCCCCCACCGGGGGGCCTTGTGTCGAGTTACTAGCTATAGAGGTTCAAGCGACCTAAAAGCTATGCCACCTCTCAATCCGGTGAAGCAATCAAGGTCGGCTTCTCTAGCAAATCAGTGTTATTCGTCAAAAAAAATGTTGTGTTTATAAAACATCAGTATGTTGTTAGGTTGATTTTTTTTTCTTTTATAAGCAATTCACTTGCTGTTACTTACCACACCACTTGTTGTTATTTATTGTTAATATAAAATATTGCGTTAGTTTGTTGTACGCTGATGAGCTTACCCCTTTGTGGGAAATTGACAGTGGTATCTTTCTCTCTCTGTTTACAGAGATAAGAAAAACAATAATCCATTACATTATAGCTAATAAACATCTACACTGGTGTATGTATACCCAGTCCTCTAAACGATCTCCGCTTCATGCACCTTCCCAGTCGGAGCCGCTGGAGTGGAAAAGGCGATAAGAAGCTTTAAGTCATAAACGATATATTCCGCCGGGGGGAGAGTTGCTTGCATCGCCTTATTAACAGAATTTCATATAAAACGTAGGAATAAAATAATACAGAGCCGCTGACATAACTTGCTGAAAATAAGTCGGGCTTTAACTGTGCTGACACATTGATACAGCACCAATAGCCGTTGCATTGCTTCTAACCCAATTGTAAACCGTCTTTTAACTGGCAACACATGACATCTAGCGATTGTTATGCATAATAACTACTTCCAATGAAATCTTAGTGATTTACCTGAACAATATTGTATCTTTAATTCATTATTAATAATTTAGTTGAACATCACAAATAAACTTGGCATTGTAAACAATAATTTAACTTTATAAGTTTGAAATATAACTTCTAATTAATTTTGTTTATTGTGAGAACGCGCTGTTGTGACGGTATTCGTTAAAATAATTCTTTGTACAATATTACACTGTCTCAATAAATCGAGTGTATTATTTATTGGACTATTTTTCACAATACCTCGTAAAACGTCTTTATGAATAAACTTCAAAAATTCTCAATTCCCTTGTATGTTTTTTTATCTGTTTATCTCATAACTTTCGAGTTTGTGAACCGTTTTTAATGACTCTATTTTTATTTGAAATCTGGTGTGGTTCCGTTTAAATTTAATTCACGCAATAGAATCCATAAGAAATCCATATCATTTTAAATTTTCATCAAGTATGTGAGCGACAAATGGACGAGTAAGTCAATATCACGCTAACCGATTTCGGTGATTAATTTTTTATTGGAAAGGATCAAAATATCAAACTATCCTTTTAACAAGTACTTCAAGGGTAGTTTGATGAGTGTTGAGGTTCTTACTAATTCTGTAATATTACTATTCTAATTGAAGTCAGTTTTTGTTTTTCTTCGTAATTACACTTATTTTAATGTAAGCAACAAAAATGACAAAGTAATAAAATTAAAGTATACCAAAGTATAAGTTACCTTTTAAGTTATAGCCTTGATATAAGTCCCACTGCTGGGTACAACTTTCTCTGCAAAGAGAGTTTAAGGACATAGTTCGCTAGGCCCATGTAGCATTGGCATACTTTACTATGCCTTAGAAAAAATTCTAAGACATGTAGGTTTCCTCACGATGTTTTCCATCACCGCCAAGCGAGTGATAAATCAGCACATAAAATTGCAAAAACAAATTTATTGGTAGCGTAGTGTGCGACTTGAGGCGGCCGCTCGGACACTGAGGTACCACGGCTCTTAGACGCGGCTCGACTTTTATCACATTCTTAAATGAGTGTTCTGGTCAAAACCAGAGAAAGTGCAATAATCCAGAAGTCTGAATTGTCAATAATAATTAGGTAAGATTTTTGTTACTAAATATATACTGTCGTGTGGCGGTCTATTTAAACGCAAACAGAAAGTATTGTACGACTAATGCATTTCCGTCATTAGCTAGATTTCCCGCGATATCGCGGCTGTCACCGACACGCGATGACACATGCAGGCGACAAACATCACAACCCGATATGTACAGTTTACACAGAGATCTATTGTAAACTTAACTTACAACCGACTTCAAAAAAAGAGGTTCCCAATTCGTCTGTATGTTTTTGACGTGACAAGGTCCTATAAATAGATGATGGCGGGCGGCATTCACATCAAAATGTAGCGTTACGGTCGTGTCTTGAGCCGAGAGTACCTGATCATTCCAGATCGATATACTGCGTGTGTGTGTGTGAGCGAGAGCGCGGAGAAATAAAATGATCGAACAAATAAAATAATAAATAAGTAAAGAAATAATTTATAAATAAGAAAAAAAAATATGCGACCAGCTCTACTCGGTCGTCGGTGCCGAGTGCTCATTGTTCTAGGATTATTTGACACGATTTTAACGTCCGTGTATTTTTTTTATATACCTCATAAGTTTTGACTTGGTGAGTTTTGATGATTCTTTTTTCATTTGAAAGTTAGTGCTCAATGATATTCAGGAGAACACTATATAAAGTTTTAAATTTGCATCAAGTATGTGCGCTACAAACGGACGAATAACTCAATATCACGACAAGCGATTTCGATGATACATTTTTTATTGGAAAGGATGTTTGACAAGAGTAGTTTGTTTAAGGGTTAGTTGGGTTCTGATTAATTATATAACGTAACATTCCAATGATAATTCGGTAAATCAAAGAGGACGTCCGTGCGTAATAACGTTTAACTTTTTGATTTTGATTTGATGTCGATTTTTGTTTTTACTCGTAAATTTACTTGTTTATTTATTTTTTTATTTATTTAAATGAACAAAAATTATAACACCGTTACATATAACCCAATATGATGTTATATAAACTTAGTTAAATATTTATTATTAAAATTAAAACAAATAAATTGCAGCTTGATGCACTGCCAATAAATATATAAATTAGAGTCAAACACCTTCCACGCATTTGTAGGCAGCTTCGATAAACACAGACTGAGTACAACAAAATATATCAACGTGCAGTGACATGGTATTAACAAACCCAACCGCGCGCGACAGGTGAATTGTTGTATCACTGTCTAAATTAAATTCATTCTAGAACCTTTGAAAAGAATAATTTTAATAACTTTTGTAGTGGTGTCGTGAAGAGCTTACTATAGAAATGATCCTATGAAGTAAGGTCTTACGAGATTGTAGGGTGGGTGTGCTTGGATACAGCCGAATTGGCCAAGTAACAACACCAGGTAGGCGACAGATAGATATTTATTCAGGGTACAACTGGATTACATAGATTATGTATGTGAATAACCGTCACAAGTCAGCAAGCGGCTATTTACTGCAATTAGGCCGTCACTATCGCAAGCAACCTAATTCAGCGTCACTACAAGGGGCACTAAGATATATATTAGTCACAGGACAGCAAGCTAATATGAATCAAAGTCGCTTGTAGGAACTAAATCCTTAATGTGGTATGTACCACTATGTACTACTTAACCGAGACATTACGAAGCTCATCATTGTGTCTCAGAATACGTTACAAGATTCGTGGCGCCATCTATAATTACTCATCGAAATTAACGGGGACAGCGCCATTTGTATAATGTTGTAAAGTTTGTTACAATTTTGTTACAATCTCCCCTCAGTTTCTGAAGTAGTCCCGACGAAGAAACTGGAAGTTTAATGGTTTAACTCTTCTGTTTACGTGGTCGTCCTCTCTTTCTAAGCGGTTGGACAGGAGCCGGCAATGATTGGGTTCCAGCGTTCCTGTAAGACTGCAGTGCGGAGGAATGGTATGTACCAATCACGGATTCCGGGTCGTCTGCGTTCGCAAGTTTATAAGAGGCAGGACCATGTTGTTCTACTATTATATATGGGCCATCGCGTCGGGGAGTAAACTTCCCGCTGTAGCCTTTAGAGGCTCTGCTGATTGGATGGACATTAGCCAGTACCAAATCTCCTGCTTTGTATAGTGGGCTATTTCGCCGTGTTTTATCGTAGTACTCCTTGCGAGTCTCTTCTTTCATTTCTTGTACTTCCTTGCCCTTTTCATGGTTTCTGCCATGTTTACCAATTTGGGAGTGACTTCCGCGATAAAGTTTTCGGTTAAAACAATGTTTCGAAAATCATTTTGGACGTCGTCTATAGTCCTCAGTTCTCTCCCAAATGTCAGGTAGGCAGGAGTTTTCCCAAGCGTTGAGCACACTGCAGTGTTCATCGCGAACCGGATACTTGGTAGTTTCACTGGCCAGTTATTGTGTTGGTTTTCCACCAAAATTCCAAGTTGCGTCCTAAGATCTCTATTGCGTCTCTCCACAGGATTTGCCTGAGGATGATATACCGGCGTAAAGCTATGCTTAATACCTAAACAAAAACACAGCTTTTGCATTACAGCACTAACAAACTGTGTCCCATTGTCGCTTGTAATACGCCTCGGTACTCCGTATCGCAATATGATCTCATTAATCAGAGACTCGGCACAGGCTTCTGCTGTGGCGCTCTGTAGAGAAAATAATTCTACCCATCGAGTAGCATTGTCTTGCACAATCAACACCCAAGTCTTTCCATCAGGTGAGATTGGTAAAGGCCCAAAGAGATCAGTAGAAATTGTTTCAAATCTCTTGTTCATGGATGTCGTTTGTAATAAGCCCGCTGGTTTAAGGTTAGTGGGCTTGTAGCGCTGACAAGCTAGACAATTGTGTACATAGGCGTCGATAAACTTACGCATTCCTTTCCAGAAGTAGCGTTTAGATATGCGAGCATAAGTTTTCTCAGCGCCGTAGTGTCCTGCCATGGGATCGTCGTGGTATGCCGTTAGAATGTTGGTCCACTCGTGTTCAGGCACAACTAGCTGAGCATCGTCGGAATCAGAGTCCGGTGCCAGGCGATATAGAAGACCATTATTAAGTAAGTATCCTTTATTACTCCAGTAGGTAGCGTTCTCATTATTCTCTTTTTCCAGGGCTTCAATGATTCGGCCTATGGATGAATCTTTCAGCTGTTCTGCGCGGATTTCACCAACACTGCGAGTCGGCATATCAACGGAGATTGTACAGGTACCACATTCTGTTCTAGTCTCATCGGTACATTGTGGGCGAGACAACATGTCTGCGACGACGTTTGTGCGACCAGGTTTGTACTGAATAGTAATGTCATATGCCTGTAGCTGAAGGGCCCATCTGGCTAGTTTACCAGTAGGTGATTTTATGGACATAAGCCATCTTAGGGCTTGATGATCCGTGATTACGATGACGGGTATCCCTTCTATGTATCCTCTAAATTTCGTTACAGCCCAGACCACTGCCAAAGCTTCTCGTTCTGTCGTTGAATAATTCCTTTCAGCGGCAGTTAGAAGTCTGCTTGAGTATTCCACTGCGTTCATCTTCACCCTCCCCTGGATCAGAACAGCTCCCAAAGCATAACTGCTGGCGTCAACCTTAATAATGAAAGGCTTGGTCTCATCGGCCTGTCGCAAAATCGGTGCAGTTGTGAGCCTATGCTTAAGTTCGTCATAGGCTTTCTGCTGTTCCGTAGACCATGTCCAAGTGACGGTTTTCTTAGCGAGTCTAGTCAGGGGTTCAGCGATACTCGAAAAGTTTTCAATAAATCTTCGGTACTAGGAACAGGTTTCGAGAAAGGTGACTTTATCGATTGTATTGATAGCATGCTCGACATGCTTTGCAGGTTCACCATTGGGAGAAAACACGTCATCAAAATTTGTTAACAAGCGTGTGAGTTGCTCTTGTTGATTCATGTTCAGTGCATCGTTAGGAGGTAGGCAAATATCCAGAGCATTAATTACCTATATTGCCGTGTTTGACTGCTGAGAAGAGTGCTATTGAGCGCGGTGAGAGTTCCACATCTAGCTGTTGTGCATTCAATTGGGCGTCCTTAAACATGTAGTCTAGCATGGGAGAGTAACCGTCGAAAAGCGTCTTCGCCCGCTTCGAGAATTAGTCTGGATTGGTATGAGATGATAGCCTCTCGATGACTCAGCACTTTCATCTGGTAGATTAGAATCTGCTACTGCCTCAGGGATTGATACACTATCCCGACCATCATCATAGTTTTTGGCAGTCGTAGTTGATATTGGTGCATAGGCCATAATACTTTTATTTCGATTAATCGGTGGCCTAGTTCCCTTAGATTTGTCCGTAGTGCGAGTGTTAAATATAACAAAGTCTTCTGTGAACATTTCGTAGATTTTGTCGGGGTCATCTACAAAGTGCCAAGTAAATTGGGGTAAGTTCAGCACCATCATAGCTTTTGTGAGAAACCCTATTCCTAGCAGAGTCTTATTGTCCCTGCATTCAGGTAGAACCATGAAGCTAGTATGAAATACTCTCTGGTTTATTTCTACATCCACTTGAACTGTAAGGACTGTGCGTTTCTTTGTTATCCCATCAGCTAGCGTTAGATCAACCTCTTCTGATTTAAAATCGTATCCTTGTTGTAATAATCTGCGATAAAGCGTATAAGATGCGACATTTGTTTTGGCGCACGTGTCTAGGTATGGGTACCCTTTATGCCGCCAATAATTGCAGAAACGACTGGTCGAGGCTTAGCTTCAATATGAGCGCTGAGAGCGCAGAATCCAACATCTTCTTTAATAGGCTTTGATGTCTTGTCAGAACAGTTGGGACAGTTAGTACGCACAACTCCTGGCGCGCCGCAGCCGTAACATGAGAATCTGGGCTGTGATGGCGATGGGATTTGGGTTTGAGCCTGAATCGACGTAGGACGAGAAAACTCCTTCTCTTTTCTAGTCGCTTTCGACATTCGTCGAATGTGTGGCCTGGTTCTTACAAAGTCACATCGTACTTTGGTTTTCGGCTTTGCGGTACCAGAAAACATGCTGATAACTTTAGACTTCCTTTCCATAAGTACCTGTTCTATACCACGCGAAGACTGCACTAATTGGTCGTACGTGGTAAAGAAATGCGTGGAGCCTTATCCCTTATCTCAAGGCTAAGCAAATGATATATCATATCAAGCTGTTGTGTTTCTGGGTGTTTGGGCTCAGGAAGTAACGAAAATAACATCCTCTTCTTAGTTATAAAGTCTTCAGTAGACTCAGACACGCCCTGCTTAATGGTAGTCAGCTCCTGGTAAATAATGTGTGGAAGCTTCATGGGCGCGAACTTATTTCTGAGTTGCGCTTCGAATTCCGGGACAGTTTTTATTTCGTTTTTGACTCCGTGCCACCAAACACCAGCTTCTTTGTGCAGCACCAGGGGAAGGCCTTGGAGTAGATCAGCATCTTCGATGCCCTCAAGGTCCTTGAAGAGGCGAAGAGCAGATAAAAATGACTCGACAGCTTCAGTCTGTTTTTCGCCGTTGAAATGGTTTTTGCACTTCGTCATGTTAGCCCGCTTTCCCCGTATGAGCGCATTAATCAGCTGATACTGTTGCTGCTGATTATGCTGAAGCAACTGTTGGAATTGCTCAGGGGAGAGCGCCATGTTTTTCTGTTTTCGCGTATTAGCGGTAGTTGTTGTTTGTCGTCCTGACCTTGTGATGTACCTCGGCTGGTTCGACTTGCCCGAGTTGGTCGCCAGGTTGTAGTGGTGTCGTGAAGAGCTTACTATAGAAATGATCCTATGAAGTAAGGTCTTACGAGATTGTAGGGTGGGTGTGCTTGATACAGCCGAATTGGCCAAGTAACAACACCAGGTAGGCGACAGATAGGTATTTATTCAGGGTACAACTGGATTACATAGATTATGTATGCGAATAACCGTCACAAGTCAGCAAGCGGCTATTTACTGAAATTAGGCCGTCACTATCGCAAGCAACCTAATTCAGCGTCACTACAAGGGGCACTAAGATATATATTAGTCACAGGACAGCAAGCTAATATGAATCAAAGTCGCTTGTAGGAACTAAATCCTTAATGTGGTATGTACCACTATGTACTACTTAACCGAGACATTGCGAAGCTCATCATTGTGTCTCAGAATACGTTACAAGATTTGTGGCGCCATCTATAATTACTCATCGAAATTAACGGGGACAGCGCCATTTGTATAATGTTGTAAAGTGTGTTACAATTTTGTTACACTTTTAATCATTAAATAAAATCATGACGCCTTACATAATATTAACGGCAGAGATTCAGCAGTTGTGTAAATATCAAAACAAAGGGAAAAAAACCAATATGCGGTCACCAGCAATACAACATTACGAGGTACCCTTTTTTGTTTCACGCTGCGTGTAAATTATGGGATTAAATTTGTAACAGCTATAATAAATCATTAACAAACTGTAACCCTTCTCTGAGAAGTAAAAAAATAACTGATTTATTCAAAAAAATGATCGATTTTTTGTTTTTATGACGAACTACACAGATTGACCAGAGAAGCTGGCCTTATTTATTTATTTAATAAGATACACCAACAGCGTTACACAAGCATACATTGTTGTAATAATCAAGTTTACAAACTAAGTCCTGTTGTGTATGCCAATTACAGGTGTACACAACATTCGCTATAAAGAAACGTAACGATTTCAAAATTAATAGTTACAAATATTTTTTAATAAATTATAAAGAAATAGAAAAATCAGTAATAAAATAACTAAATTAGCCAAATTTACTGCATAATTTTTAACACTATGGTGCGGAAGACCTTGCGTGAATTAGAAAAAATGTCAACCGACGTGGACTTAGTGTTAAGGAGGTTATATGTAGCGGAAATCCTTGGCAAGGGCGAGTGTGACAGAAGGTTGGTTTTAGAATGCGGCACATCAAAAATCCTACAACAACGACTCCTTGGATATTTGAATGGCACTCTAATGTGAATGTTTTCGAGTACCACTCTACTTTTATTTCGCCATTGATGGCTTTGTGAAGAAAAACTACATCTAACATTTTGCGGCGATTACACAAAGTATGCATATGAAAATCTGTCACTTTAAGGATATCTGCGATATGTATTAGGCGAAACGAACGCAAGATGTGTAGATGCACGTTGGACATTTTCTATTCGCTGAGAATGTGAACTATATACTGGATTCCAATAGGCACTGGCGACACTTGACTGCTTTACCGGATTGTGAGGTGGCATAGCTCTTAGGTCGCTTAACCTGAACCTCTATCGCTAGTAACTCGACACAAGGGTCCCTCGGTAACGGGTGAAATGATCGATATTTATGCAACAAGCATGTTATGTTTGGATTTTTTTTTATATTTTAGTACAAACAGTCACTTAATACAAAATAATTACAGAATATATACATGAACATACGGACAAAGAGTGCGCAATATATTTTATCTTTTGTTAATCATAAAGTTATAATTAAGAAAGGAAAAGAGAAAAGAAAATTAAAAATGTGTAGAAAAATAACATTTATTTTTTGTATGTAACCTACATAGCTACGAGTTGTCAGTGATCTCAATATGAAAAGAAATTGTCATGATTTTAATTTGCACGTTTTAGAAAATCAGCAATAAACTGAGGGTTGCTTTCACCATATTCCATTTAAATATTAGCTAAATAAATTTGAGTAAATTCGTTTCAATTGTTAAAATAATTGCGTTTATTGACTCCTTGTACGAAGCTTATTTAGTAAAACGCATTTACGAGTAGATGTCGGTAAAACAGTTCTCGTACGTTTAGTGATTTGTAAATTTCACGATTGAAGTGAATTATTCAAGAATGTTTTTGACAAAATACTATTTAAATATGCGTGAACAGGAACCAGTCGAACGGTACGTTAATTATTAATTAAAATTACATAAATATACGTGACATAAGTTTTCTCATTGCAGCCCTGTAGTTCTGGGCTCTCAAGAATAAGACTACGGTATCCCCCCGCCTGTCAAAGGCTGGGCTATGATCAAATGCCTCTGGCCCCTGCATTGCCACAGTGGGTGGGGGCCTGAGTCAGTTCACCTCAAAGTGGAGCCAGCCATGACAGCGACACCGTGTCGTCTTTGCGCCAAGTGAGGGCACAGGGGGAGGGAGTAACCTCCCCGCCGGGACGTGCTCTCCTTGAGCACAGTACAGAGGGGCTCCGGTGCGTTCCACTGAGATCCCGGAGCCCCTCGTCATGCACCGAGGAAAGGGCCACTGGGAGGTTTTAGTGGGTAAGAACCCCACATAACCGCCGCCTTCCCCAGAAGGCGGGGTATCTTTGAAGATTTCCTCCGCGTTAACAAAAAAAAAAAGTTTTCATTAACGCTATTTCAAAATTAGCTTTTTATTGAAATTAGACCACATTGGAAATATCAGCTTTCAAATAAAAAAAAGAATCATCAAAATCGGTTCGCCCAGACGAAAGTTATGA
This sequence comes from Meandrusa payeni, assembly GCA_029286785.1. Lineage (NCBI taxonomy): Eukaryota > Metazoa > Arthropoda > Insecta > Lepidoptera > Papilionidae > Meandrusa > Meandrusa payeni. The sequence goes on along the minus strand of JAGSMX010000047.1, from coordinate 28,092 downwards.
GGTAACAAAAATACAGACGAATTGAGAACCTCTACCTTTTTTAAGTCGGTTGAAAAACCTATAAAAGGACAGTTTATTGGTACAAACCATCTGGGATTCTATTCTAAGTTTAACTGTTGTAGTCACTAGGTTATGAATGCTATACTTATATATATATATATGTCGGGTCCTGGCCAGAAATCCCATATCCGGTATCGGATCCTTGGCCAGGTGTCACAAGTCGCATACGAGCGGAAGGTATCGCGGCACCAGTGGAACTCAACTGCACAATACATTAATATATATATGTATATAATTATTATACTCTTACTGTCTGTATAGTAATATGCCATATAAAAGTAGTATTGCGCGCGCACGTCTTTAGGTAGTCCCGGCACCGCTGAAAATCAGCGCTGTCGCATCCTTGTGACAGCATATGCTGAGACGGTGTCCGATATTGGCATCATATGTTTTGTATTATTTGTCCGTGTAACTTTTACTGTGTTTTGTCTATTTTTCATTCTTTTAATGTGTGTTATATTCAGTCTGTGATGTGTTTTGTATTGTGATACCAATAAATAAATGTCTATGTCTATATATATATGTACACGCACTCTCTATAACGCTTAAATTTCTCGTTATTAGCTATTTGAACAGTTTATTATTGAGCTAATGATGTTCGTTTTCCCGGAAGCGCACTACGGTAAAGCCTCTTAAATATAAGCCGCTCTAATTGGGACGTTTGAGCGTTTGAGTGACGACGCTGTCTCCTACCTACCTCGTTATTGTATCTCGCAGGGGCTTCGCTTATTAGCGTTGCGATCTCCTGTGTATCAATTTCGCATATTTCACCTGAGATATATACCAGTAGTCTTTTTATATTGAACAACTTTTGTTAGCTGGCAACACGTGCCACCCAGCGATTGTTATACATAATAACCACTTCCAATGATATCTTAGTGATTTTTCTTCATTATCGTTTCCTCAGAGCTGAGGGTCGTGACCAAGAGAGCTGCTTTGGACGAGCATTCCCCACTCTCTTCTTATTTGGGCCAGGTGGATAGCCGCCTGGAGTTTTAGTCTGGTAGCTCCTCTCTATAGATAATAGAGTCCGTCTCTGCTCTGCCTCTGCTTCTTCTTCCTTCAACGCAGCCAACCAGCAGTAATTTTTCAAGGTTGTCTGGTTGGCGGCGAGCTATATGGCCGAAAAAATCAAAAAGTCGGCGAAAGCAAATCGTGGAGAGGCGAGTCTTGATGTTCAGCTCATTCAGAATAGACTCATTGGTGCGGCGCTCAGTCCATGAAACTCCTGACATTTTGTGCCAACACCACATTTCAAATGCGTCTATCTTTTCTCTCTTAGTGAACCTGAACCTTTTTGTATTTTTAATTCATAATTAATAATTTAGTTGATCGTCACATGAACTTGGCATTGTAAACAATAGTTGTAACTTTATTAGTTCCTAATCTGACTTCTAATTAATTTTGTATAAAGATTGTGAGGACGCGCAGTTGTGACGGTATTCCTTATAATAATTCCTTGTACAACGTTACGCTGTCTCAATAACGCGAGTGTATTAGTTATTGGACTATTTCATACCACAAAACCTACAAGATATAACACTTTGAGGTGAACCGATTTGGATGATTCTATTTTTGTTTGAAAACTGATGCTTCCAGCGTGGTTCCTTTTCCGTCCCGATGCCATTGTCAGAAATGGAAAAGCCTAAAGAGGAAACCATATAAATTTTAAATTTGCATTAAATATGTACTTTATATCACGTCATTCGATTTCGATTTTTTTTTTGACGAACTACACAGATTGGCCAGAGAAGCTGGCCTTGAATGCTTCACCGGATTGAGAAGTGACATGTGACTCTTAGGTCGCTTAACCTGAACCTCTATCGCTAGGAACAACAACAGTCAGGTAACCTCGGTTTAGACGGTTACCTGACTGCTAATAAGACTACGGTATCCCCTGCCTGTCGTATAAGGCGATTAAAAGGGGCCTCGGGTTCACTGGGCGACAAGGGTGGGGGCCTTTGTCGTCCGCTAAGGTGGACCCGGGAAGAAGGCGACATCGGCTGGCCCGTGTAGCCTTGCACTATGAGGGCACAGGGGAGGGAGAATCCTCCCCAGGACGTGCCTCCTTGGAGCACAGTACAGAGGGGCTCCGGTGCGTTCCACTGGAGATCCCAGAGCCCCTCGTCATGCACCGAGGAAAGGGCCACCGGGGAGGTTTTAGTGGGTAAAAACCCCACATAACCGCCGCCTTCCCCCCAGAAGGCGGAGTATCTTTTTGAAGATTTCTTCCTCGTTAACAAAAAAAAGACTGTTACTATGTTACGCGCTAGCAGTCCGATCCGAGGGCGCCCGAGAGGGCCGAACCACGTCTCGGTCGGTTACTATTTCACGATTTTCGATTTTCAAAAGCTAAACTAACTTTGAATGCCACTTCGACAAGCGTTGGCGCTGGGAGAAGAAGTGGCCGAAGAAACTCCAGCAACGCTCCTAACTTCTAAGGAGTGGTATCTGCCCATAAAATAGCGGTAACGCGCGAGGATTTTTAACAACCTCCGAGAGTCGCGAATGAACGCTTTGTGGATTTGTAGAGATCTAAAAATGATTTCTATGATTTAATTTTAATTTGAGAGGAAGTACTTCAAGTCAGGTTTGGTTCTGATTAATCCTATTTCATGATATCCTACGATAATTCGGAAATACAAATACGAAAGAGCGAACACTGAGTTACCACGGCTCTTATAACAGACCATACGCCAGCCAGCTAACCACAAATATCTTAAACCTATTCCTGGCATAATATCTTTGAATGTAATTATAAAAAACTTGGAAACATTTATTTGATAGGTCTTTTGTAATAAAAAGGGCAAAGTATTCTATTGAAAGGAGTCCTTATTAAGAGTTATTACTTTGATAACGTCGCAGTATTCACGACGTCCATAGACAGCCTCCGGACAAATTGTTAATACGAGCCGGCATTCATCACCACGGTATTGAGTTCGAATGAATGCCAAACGAAAATAATCTCCGCGGGGTTCGCTATAAAAATAGTCGGTGGTGCGGGGGCGGGTGAGGGTGGATCGGGCGGAACAACGACCTCGTTATGCCACTTCCGGCGGATGTCGACTCGTGATGCATTGTCGTCGCCAACGGAGGGTGGACAGCGATGTTTTCATTTTCGTCATAAACATTAACTTTGAATGCCACTTCGACAAGCGTTGGCGCTGGGAGAAGAAGTGGCCGAAGAAACTCCAGCAACGCTCCTAACTTCTAAGGAGTGGTATCTGCCCATAAAATAGCGGTAACGCGCGAGGATTTTTAACAACCTCCGAGAGTCGCGAATGAACGCTTTGTGGATTTGTAGAGATCTAAAAATGATTTCTATGATTTAATTTTAATTTGAGAGGAAGTACTTCAAGTCAGGTTTGGTTCTGATTAATCCTATTTCATGATATCCTACGATAATTCGGAAATACAAATACGAAAGAGCGAACACTGAGTTACCACGGCTCTTATAACAGACCATACGCCAGCCAGCTAACCACAAATATCTTAAACCTATTCCTGGCATAATATCTTTGAATGTAATTATAAAAAACTTGGAAACATTTATTTGATAGGTCTTTTGTAATAAAAAGAGCAAAGTATTCTATTGAAAGGAGTCCTTATTAAGAGTTATTACTTTGATAACGTCGCAGTATTCACGACGTCCATAGACAGCCTCCGGACAAATTGTTAATACGAGCCGGCATTCATCACCACGGTATTGAGTTCGAATGAATGCCAAACGAAAATAATCTCCGCGGGGTTCGCTATAAAAATAGTCGGTGGTGCGGGGGCGGGTGAGGGTGGATCGGGCGGAACAACGACCTCGTTATGCCACTTCCGGCGGATGTCGACTCGTGATGCATTGTCGTCGCCAACGGAGGGTGGACAGCGATGTTTTCATTTTGTCATAAACATTAACTTTGAATGCCACTTCGACAAGCGTTGGCGCTGGGAGAAGAAGTGGCCGAAGAAACTCCAGCAACGCTCCTAACTTCTAAGGAGTGGTATCTGCCCATAAAATAGCGGTAACGCGCGAGGATTTTTAACAACCTCCGAGAGTCGCGAATGAACGCTTTGTGGATTTGTAGAGATCTAAAAACGATTTCTATGATTTAATTTTAATTTGAGAGGAAGTACTTCAAGTCAGGTTTGGTTCTGATTAATCCTATTTCATGATATCCTACGATAATTCGGAAATACAAATACGAAAGAGCGAACACTGAGTTACCACGGCTCTTATAACAGACCATACGCCAGCCAGCTAACCACAAATATCTTAAACCTATTCCTGGCATAATATCTTTGAATGTAATTATAAAAAACTTGGAAACATTTATTTGATAGGTCTTTTGTAATAAAAAGGGCAAAGTATTCTATTGAAAGGAGTCCTTATTAAGAGTTATTACTTTGATAACGTCGCAGTATTCACGACGTCCATAGACAGCCTCCGGACAAATTGTTAATACGAGCCGGCATTCATCACCACGGTATTGAGATCGAATGAATGCCAAACGAAAATAATCTCCGCGGGGTTCGCTATAAAAATAGTCGGTGGTGCGGGGGGGCGGGTGAGGGTGGATCGGGCGGAACAACGACCTCGTTATGCCACTTCCGGCGGATGTCGACTCGTGATGCATTGTCGTCGCCAACGGAGGGTGGACAGCGATGTTTTCATTTTTGTCATAAACATTAACTTAGCCGTGCTAAAGCGTGAATTATTCACGTAGTGTCGTGTGCTGAAATCAATACCTCCAATTTATACTCAAAGACACGACGAATCAACGAGAAGTGCAAACTATTGCAGACCATCAAGATAAGTGTCGTATCTCGGACGTGCGTAGGCACGAGAGATATGACCTTCTTCAATTTATTTTGATGGGCAAATTCGCTGGCAAAAGAAGTGTTGGTCGTAGAAAGAAGTCATTGCTGCGGAACATAGGAGAGTGGACCGGAATAGCGAGTGCCGCCACCTGTTTCGCCTCGCAAGAGACAGAAAGAGATATGGTGAACTGACTGCTAACCTACGTTAGTCGGAGAGGCACTTTAAGAAGTAGATACTCCAAGAACTATATACCTCAAGTCAGCTTAGTAGCCTCGTGACTAGATCAATAATAAACAATGATAATAAATATTAGTACAAGGATGGTGAATAATCCACAGCAGCGGATCCAGCGAGACCCTATAATAGGTATCAATTAAAATAAAGCCATATCGTGCGAGCTTTTGGTTTTATTTCCGGTCTTTTTGGAACTTTGGAACTAACTTAGTGTCGCCTTAAGTACTAAATTTAATTAAAAATACTGTATTAGCCAAGTTTACGTAAGATATCCTTTGTCGCTAAACGATATTATTTTTATAATGAAATATAAATAAATTAATAAAAATATTTTATTTTATTTTATGGATATTTAATTGTCTATCATGCACAATTTATTTCAGTTAGCTAGCGTCTTTATCTTCATAACCGACCCTTTATTTTTGCTCACGGCTATATATAAGAATTGCTCGTTAAAAATTATGAAAACAGCGAAAAACGTCGGCCTACTTACGATGTGTATCGTACCATAATTTTAGGACATCAATGTAATCTAATCTTAATTTGTCGGTCAGCACCCGCAGAATGGTATTAGATGCAGAAAACTAAATGCGGCCCATCTAACCACTAGACTGTCGCGACTAAACAAATAATAATCAACCACAAAATAATTACGGGTTGATACGTCACAAGCTGTCACCGCGGAAAGTAATATCGGCGATGCAACTAAGGTGTCTTTTCGGTCCGAGCCCCCCGGGAAATCACGGTAATCCGTGGCGTCGACAACGCGCCGGCTAAATCTCTGTCTAGCGTAGGGATGAGACACCTACTATCGATAATTTTGTTATTAATTATAACTTACCACTGAATGTAAACATGTATATTTTCGAGTAAAGACAAAAACCGACTTCAAATCGAATAGTAATGTAACGAAATAGAATTAATCAGAACCTAACAAAACTCTCATCAAACTACCCTTGAAGTACATACTTTCCAATAAAAAATAAATCATCGAAAACAATTGACGTGATATTGAGTTATTAACCCATTTGTCGCGCACATACTTAATGCTGTCAGAAGAAGACCACATAGAAATGTGGTCCACATGGAAAGCAACAACTTTCAAATAAAAAGAATCAAAATCGGTTTACTCTGTCGAAATTTATAAGAAAGGATGAACAGAGAAACTCTTCCTTTTTTGAAGTCGGTTGAAAATAATACGTTTGGGTAATTTGAATCTTTTTGATGTAATCTGCAGTAAACAAAGACTTGGGGAGTAAGCTGGTAAATGCGTTACGATATGATCGGGCGAATGGAAGTTGAGAGGGAGATATAAGTTAGTGAAAATAGGAAGAGAGAATTACGTGACCATTACGTACCATTACGTCAACGCCGCCAAAACACAGGCGTGTTTCTTTTCCGCTAAAAGGAGCCAGTACACCTTGGCTCCTACTTTCCAGGATCTATCTGTGGAATACACTGATCGTCTTCACTTATTGGGTATTGAAATCTCATCGACCCTAAACTATGGACGATTCATCGATTCTAAGGCTAAGATAGCTGCAGAGTTGACAACTTGGGATCTTGGTCAAAGTGCAACCGTACTTCTCTGCGGGACAGCTTTTAACACTTTGTAAAGCCCAAGTCCGGTCGTGTAGAATACTGCTGTAACATTTGGGCAGGCGCAGCTAAATGTCATGTCGCAGCTTTGGACTCGGTGGAGAGGCGGGCTAAGAGGCTATTTGGTGACGCAGCTGAAACCAATCTGCTCAGTCTTGAGCACAGGCGTAAGGTAGCTAGCCTTTCGGTTTTCTACAGATTGCATTTTGGAGAGTGTGCTCAGGAACTACACGATCTAATTCCCCCATCCCCTTTCCACCATCGGACTTCTAGACGCACTGCGGGATTTCATCCTTTTGTTGTGAACATCCCTCAAACCCGAACGAAGCGATTTGCTTCGTCTTTCATTCTTCGTACAGCAAAGGACTGGAATAGTTTGCCCGTCTGTCTTCCTTCCGATTACAACGTGGGTATTTTCAAGAGTACAGTAAATAGGAATTTACTAAGCTAGTGCGCCTTACCATCCAGGACTGCATTTCCACTTAACATCTGGTGGGATCGTAGTCAAGCACTTGCTTAGAAATTATAAAAAACGTGAATAATGTTCTCGTAGAGGATTTCAATAATAAAAGTAATATTATTAAAGTATTTCCAAGTACAACTTTTATGTCACCATAACACCATTCTACCACATAAAACATTTCAGCGCTCCGATTTCATTTACAAATAATTATATTAACAAATAAATAATGCATCGATATTGTAATAAAGAGTATATTAAAAGCACATCCCTATTAGACCACAGCTGAATCCAGAGATCGCTGTGAATGGGGCCTGATGAATCATGCCCGTTCACGCGGAACGATGTACAACGCATTAGAGCCTCGCCACATCGACGCGACACTGAAGAGGGCTTAAGCCTTGCAAAGAGTTTATCCTGCACTCTATACAGCGTTCAAAGCCGCTTCAATTTTGTATACGAGCCTAGAGCCGTAGCTTAGTATCTGAGCGGTCGCCGAAACTTGCATAGTACGCTAGTGCCCCGACTACGATTCCCAGTGCCGGACAATATTGTTTATTGCAAAAATTCATTGTGAGGAAACCTGCAAGTTTTTATTTATTCTAAAACATGTGAAATTTGTCAATCTAGACTAGGGTCGCGTTTCAGACTATGCCCTAACGATTTCTTTACAGAGAAGGCCTACGTCCATCAGTGCGACATACATAAAGCTGTCATTTTACTTTATAGGCATAGAGTACATACAATAATTATTAAAGTTTACAGAAAAAAATAAATTAGAAAAATATTATCACTCACTCTCTTACTCACACACTCACTCACAGGTGTGGGTGTATGTGTCAGGTGGCAGGTGACAGCTGACAGTTTAAAAGTGACGGGTGTGTTGCGTATCTTAGTATTTGCGGTTCCGAGACGTTCAGTATCGCCAACCTTTCATAGTCGATGTCTCGTGCGTCCGAACGAAGCGATTTGAGTCATCGTTCATCTTGCGTACAACAAAGTGGAACAAGTTGCCGGCGTCAGTCTTTCCGTCCAAGTACGACGTGGGGGCCTTCAAGAGTAGAGTCAATAGGCACTTACTAAACTAGCGCGTACCATCTTCGACTGTATCACCACTTAACATCAGGTGGAATCGTGGTCAAGCACTAGTTTATAATCCATAAAAAATTGCTGTTCTGTGCTTATCAGAGGTTAAATAATTAAAATCTATCGTGTATCATCAAAGATGCTCCAAAAACAATAGATTTTTTTTTAATGACGAACTACACAGATTGGCCAGAGAAGCTGGCCTCGACTGCTTCACCGGATTGAGAGGTGGCATAGCTCTTAGGTCGCTTAGCCTGAACCTCTATTGCTAGTAACTCGACACAAGGGTCCCCCCGGTGAGGGGTAACCTCGGCTTGGACGGTTACTATGTTACGCGTAAAAAACAATAGATAAAGTACGTGATATACTAAACCAGAAGCAAAAAAACTGACCCTATTTATTAAAACAAAAACATCTTTAATCAATTTTAGTACACTTTTGTTTGTTTATAATATTGTAAATTATTATTAATTTCACAATTTTTTCATATTAATTTCTAAATGCAATAAAGGAACATTTCTTTTGTATATTATTCTCATAAAACCATTATACTAATATAATTTCAAAGTTTTGTGCGCACAAAGCTCCCGCCACTTCCCGTCGGGGGTGAGTAATTAAGCTAATTAAAAATCAACTCGGAGACGATGTGTCAACGTCCTGTGACGTCACGGCTGCTTAACGACCAGCTCGTCAAGTCGGTTAACTGACAATTAGGAGTTGGGAACAAGCAGACTCATAAGTCTTCATTAGTCGCTACGACACGATCCAGTGAAACTTTTGACGAGTCGATACTGAGAGCTTATAGATAATCTTTTATGAGCTTTCAGACAGACGACCAGAATCCCCGTCTCGCTCCACTGTGACATATTGCTCTTAAACTTCGTATATAGTTTCAAAGTGTAGTTACTAGTTTCATAATTTTTTTACGTTCAAGTTGTGTAAAATATTTTGTTTTCGTGTATGTTTGGTATTAAGCATACCCATTGAATTTTTGAAGTTATACATAATAATTGCGCTTATATACTTTTACAGTGATCCTATATAATTATATACGAGTATAGGCTCAAGTATGCGTATGTATTATATATATATAATTTAAAATATTATTATTTAATTTAAATTGAACTTTGTTGTCTGTGTCGACTGTCCGTTTCTAATCCTTTTTTTATTGTAATTAATTAAAGTTAAAGTTACAGCCTTTATATATATAATATACTTGTCCCACTGCTGGGTACAGGCCTTCTCTGTAAAGAGAGTATAAGGGCACAGTCCGCCACGCGGCCCTAATGCGGATTGGCAGACTTCACATGTCGTAGAAAAATTTTCTAAGACATGTAGGTTTCCTCACGATGTTTTCCTTCACCGCCGAGCGCGTGGTTAATCAGCACATAAAATTGCAACAACAAATTTATTGGTGCCGGCACCGGGGATCGAACTCGGGTTGCTAGCGTACTATGCAACTTGAGCCAACTGCACGGACACTGAGCTACCACGGCTCTATAATTAATTGTTGTAATTAATTGTTGTAATTAATTATTAAATATTTTAAAATGATGCCAACCAAGTATAACATCTCTGACGCGTAAATAAGTACACAAACTAAAATTTTTAATTCAAATTCAATAGTGGCGAGCGTTCTTATGGTAGGAATTACAAATACCAACCAAATTTTGTGTTTAATATGTGCCCATAGGCAACTCTGTCGCAATAAAATACATAAAAATAAGGTTAAAAAATTAATTAAAAATTTTTCACGCCACCTTTTTTCTAAAGGTAAAATAAAAAGTTGTGCGAAATAAAATTAAAAAAAACTTCCAAGTAATATACGAGTAAACATGACAGGTTAGTACAAAGGCAGTTAGAGATTTATTTAATATTACAAAAAGAATGGTTCATTAAAAGTGACGAGGTACAATAGACTATAAAGTTACCTATTATAACTAGTTTTCGTCGAAGGCGCAGTTTGAATGCCTCTATGACCGTTTACAATATCGATTACCACCTAATTACGGCAGTTAACTTCGCAGAACAATAGCAGATAGGATTGAGGAGAAGATTCGCCTCATAGTATTTAGTCGTCAATGCTTCAAGTCTGCTGTTAAAACTGTTTCTGAACTTTCATTGTTCGAACTGTCATAGCTGTCCATTTTTGCTTTAGTAGACTTTTAGTTGGTTGGTTCTTCAAATGCCTCTCCACTTCTGGAAGCTGGCCGTCAGCTCAGCGCACTTATTTCTGTCGTGTGCTTTTAGGGAAATTAATGTGTGCTATTAGAGCGGAATGTATGCTATTAGAGCGGAATGCCTCCCATTATTATTTTTACACGTGTTCTTGATCTTCTAGTGAGCCGCCGGTAAATAAAATAATCACAGAATCATGGAGAAAAATGAGATTATAAATTTTGTTACATAAAAATATACAATTTGGAAAATGTCTGAACAAAAAGAGATCAATAAGTGACAAAAAAACGTTGCCATGTGTCTTTTATAATAAATTTTCTAATTCCAAATATAATATAAATAATTTTAACGTCTAAAATACTTTTTGGTCTCTGATGTAACCACGACTTTTTCCTACGTCCAGCGCGTCTCTTCCCTGCCCATCATTATTAGTTGGAGAAGTTGATATCTTTCGTGTAGGCGACTTTCTCCGTTTGACGGTCTCCAACAATTCGCGGTTCTTGCCAATGCGCTGTATTACTCGTTCGTTGGATATCTTTTGGGCCCAGCTAATGCGTAACATTCTACGGTAACACCACATCTCGAAGGCTTCGAGAAACTTCTGCATATTGGCCTTCAGAGTCCAGGATTCGCTACCGTACAACACTACGGGCCAAACATAACATCAGAGCATTTTAAGTCTGAGCTTTATAGATAATTGGCGGCTGCATAAAACTTTACCCATTCTCTTCACGGTAGCGTGGGCAATTCCAATCCGGGCTCAGATTTCTTGTTCACTTTCCCATCTTCATTCATCTTCATTAACCCAGACACCAAGGTATTTACACACCACACTCCGTCTCACTCTTGCTCGTTGGTTGGTTACTAATAGCGTACTGTTATATATACATGTTGTATCGTAAAGATCTGACACATCCCTCTAAGATTATTGTATGTCGAAATCAGTTGAAGATCAAACTCTGTGTAGCAATCATTGTTAAGATGACATGATAACACCATTAATGAGATGATGTACTAAGAAGTAACTTACGCTAATTTTATTTATAAAAATATAAAATAGTTTTCAATCGCGGGTAACACCGCGGTGCGCAGCTAGTATTTGAAATAAGAATCGTTCCAGATTAGCGTGCATATTTACATAAGATCCCTCGACGAGTTTCATTAAAATCTCTACAAAGGCGTATCAAATACGCATCGGCAACGATTGCGAATACGTCATTATCATATCACGGCTCGATAGGAGTGCGGAAGCGGGCCGGCAGAGGGCCGGAGGCACAACGATATTGCTGTTTGCGCTTCATAAATGTTGTGGGGCGCCGGACCTCCTTGCCAATACTGGAGTTAGATCAATATTTAAATTATTTCAAACTTTGATTAATTCGCAGAGATATTGTTTACAATGATGTCGTCCGACTTGGATTAACCGTTTCTTATTAATATAGGTTTATTATGCGATCAACTTGGGAAGCGGGGAATATTCTTTCGTACCGAAAATGATTTGCTGAAAGTTGTGCCCACTAGCGATAAGTCAGGATCACTTATATCACATACAAGATCGAATAATCAACCAATTTTGAAATAGGTGCTTATTATGTTTGTTACCTCATAACAAAATTAAAATAATAAAATTTCTATCAATGGCTTCCATGAGAAAACCATATAAGTCTTAAATTTCTACTAAGTATATGCGGGGCAAATAAATGAATAACTTAATATCATCAAAGAATCGTCGAACTTGCCAGTGGTGCTTTTAAACCTGTATGATTTAGGGACTTTCTATAAACATCCCTACTCCTTCCTGAACAGCAAAGCACCTGCAGCTCCTCTGGTGTTGCATCTTAAGATCAGATGAGCTACAAACTCGTTTATCCATTTAAAAAAATAGCAGTAGGATAATTGTTGTGTTTATTTATTTTAATATTATTACAAAGTTTAAAAATTACTCAATCTTTTTTAAATATCGGGTTTTAGTTTAATCACAGTGAAATTTTAAATCCCAGTGGTATTCAAGAAGTTTTCACTTCATAGGTTTAACTGGAGGTATTATTTTTTGAAAAATGAGGGTTTTTTGTTAAGAATAAAACTGCTCTTCTACTCCTACCTATTTGCATTCGAAAAATGTTGCTACGACATTATTGTAGGCGTCATATTTCGCACCACTTTTTGTATGTACTTGCCAGTGTGTTTTACAGAAATTAAAGAGTACAGCTAAGCTAATTGATAACCGTGTTATTGATTACTACCGAGTCTCTTTTACAGTTTTCATGTCTACTGACCACCCTTTGGTCGTGAAGAGCCAGCGTTATAGTACAGTTTTAAAACATTAACCGCCATTGCTTTATGCATAACAAAGCAAGTGTGCCACGAGATAATTTGATTGTAAAACCCTAAAGAGAATACATCAGCTCGTCTAAGCTGCGGCTATTAACGGGTTTTAGGGCGTGAATATTTTATGTGGGCCGGTGTCGCCGCGGCCCCCCGGGGACTCCCTGCACTAAACTGTACCAGCACTTAATTACGGCGCAACGGAAAGGAATAGATTTCAATTAGCATTACTGTGACTCGTAACGCCTTCTTTATGTTTACTTTAAATTGAAACTTACAGTTAAGTTAAATAAGTGATTATTCAGTGGCGAGGCATTTGACATTACAAATATAAGTTCATACCCGAATTATAACGTGATACCTGGTACCGAAATTTTTTTAGTAAACAACACATATTATTTCTCGTCAATAGATGTAAGGAAGAATGATATTTTTCAGTTTATTTTATAAATAATCGAACTGGAGACATCTGGATTTGAACGCGAAGAAACGGATAAAAGCGTCAATAGCCTAATGGTTTAGGGTACGGCCTGCGAATCGTAAGGTTTGAATCCACCATTGGACTATTGGTTGACGACCATGTCCTAGCACAAGCTTAAGCTTAGTTGGAATGGTTAACAAGATTGTTAGTAATATTTCTGAAAAAAAAAAGAAATATTGCTAGCTTCCTTTAAAAAAAAAAATAAATAACGACATTTTCTAAAAATGAAACCTAGCTACATCGATTGATCGCCACCGAAACCTGCATTCTAAATCTCTCGAAACGAAAAACGATATTCATGAATATCGTTTCTTTCCGATTATCCTATTAAGTTTATAAACGTAAAAGTTAGTAAAAATGTATGGATGTGTGTGAAGTGTCACTCTTTTTATTAATAAACTACTAAATCGATTTTGATGATTTTTTACAAATAATATAGTTTTCACATCAGAGTAACACATAGGCTAGAATTCATAAAAATATAGTAATTGTGCCACCCAAGGCAATGATCCACTTGATCAGCAAGACATTTAAGTAAAAAAAAACCGATTTCAAATCGAATGGGAATATTACGAAACTGAATTAATCAGAACCTAACCAAACTTATCTAACTTCCGTTGAAGTACATCCTTTCCAATAAATAAATGAATCATCGAAATCGGTTGTCGTGATATTGAGTTATTCGTCCATTTGTCGCACATATACTTAACGAAAATTTAGGTCTTATATGGTTTTCTCATGGATGCCATCGTCAAGATTGCACCACACGGGAAGCACAAACTTTCAAAAAAAAATAAAAAACAGTTCATCAAAACATACAGACGAATTGAGAACTTCTTCCTTTTTAAAGTCGGTTGAAATACAGGATGTATTCCAAGCGTAGTTTGGTTCTGATTAGTAATTGTTCTGATTATTATTGTTCTGATTATATGAAATACAGGATGTATTCCAAGCGTAGTTTGGTTCTGATTATTATTGTTCTGATTATATGAAATACAGGATGTATTCCAAGCGTAGTTTGGTTCTGATTATTATTGTTCTGATTATATGAAATACAGGATGTATTCCAAGCGTAGTTTGGTTCTGATTATTATTGTTCTGATTATATGAAATACAGGATGTATTCCAAGCGTAGTTTGGTTCTGATTAGTAATTGTTCTGATTATATGAAATACAGGATGTATTCCAAGCGTAGTTTGGTTCTGATTATTATTGTTCTGATTATATGAAATACAGGATGTATTCCAAGCGTAGTTTGGTTCTGATTAGTAATTGTTCTGATTATATGAAATACAGGATGTATTCCAAGCGTAGTTTGGTTCTGATTATTATTGTTCTGATTATATGAAATACAGGATGTATTCCAAGCGTAGTTTGGTTCTGATTATTATTGTTCTGATTATATGAAATACAGGATGTATTCCAAGCGTAGTTTGGTTCTGATTATTATTGTTCTGATTATATGAAATACAGGATGTATTCCAAGCGTAGTTTGGTTCTGATTATTATTGTTCTGATTATATGAAATACAGGATGTATTCCAAGCGTAGTTTGGTTCTGATTATTATTGTTCTGATTATATGAAATACAGGATGTATTCCAAGCGTAGTTTGGTTCTGATTATTATTGTTCTGATTATATGAAATACAGGATGTATTCCAAGCGTAGTTTGGTTCTGATTATTATTGTTCTGATTATATGAAATACAGGATGTATTCCAAGCGTAGTTTGGTTCTGATTATTATTGTTCTGATTATATGAAATACAGGATGTATTCCAAGCGTAGTTTGGTTCTGATTATTATTGTTCTGATTATATGAAATACAGGATGTATTCCAAGCGTAGTTTGGTTCTGATTATTATTGTTCTGATTATATGAAATACAGGATGTATTCCAAGCGTAGTTTGGTTCTGATTATTATTGTTCTGATTATATGAAATACAGGATGTATTCCAAGCGTAGTTTGGTTCTGATTAGTAATTGTTCTGATTATATGAAATACAGGATGTATTTCAAGCGTAGTTTGGTTCTGATTATTATTGTTCTGATTATATGAAATACAGGATGTATTCCAAGCGTAGTTTGGTTCTGATTATTATTGTTCTGATTATATGAAATACAGGATGTATTCCAAGCGTAGTTTGGTTCTGATTATTATTGTTCTGATTATATGAAATACAGGATGTATTTCAAGCGTAGTTTGGTTCTGATTATTATTGTTCTGATTATATGAAATACAGGATGTATTCCAAGCGTAGTTTGGTTCTGATTATTATTGTTCTGATTATATGAAATACAGGATGTATTCCAAGCGTAGTTTGGTTCTGATTATTATTGTTCTGATTATATGAAATACAGGATGTATTTCAAGCGTAGTTTGGTTCTGATTATTATTGTTCTGATTATATGAAATACAGGATGTATTCCAAGCGTAGTTTGGTTCTGATTATTATTGTTCTGATTATATGAAATACAGGATGTATTCCAAGCGTAGTTTGGTTCTGATTATTATTGTTCTGATTATATGAAATACAGGATGTATTCCAAGCGTAGTTTGGTTCTGATTATTATTGTTCTGATTATATGAAATACAGGATGTATTCCAAGCGTAGTTTGGTTCTGATTATTATTGTTCTGATTATATGAAATACAGGATGTATTCCAAGCGTAGTTTGGTTCTGATTATTATTGTTCTGATTATATGAAATACAGGATGTATTCCAAGCGTAGTTTGGTTCTGATTATTATTGTTCTGATTATATGAAATACAGGATGTATTCCAAGCGTAGTTTGGTTCTGATTATTATTGTTCTGATTATATGAAATACAGGATGTATTCCAAGCGTAGTTTGGTTCTGATTATTATTGTTCTGATTATATGAAATACAGGATGTATTCCAAGCGTAGTTTGGTTCTGATTATTATTGTTCTGATTATATGAAATACAGGATGTATTCCAAGCGTAGTTTGGTTCTGATTATTATTGTTCTGATTATATGAAATACAGGATGTATTCCAAGCGTAGTTTGGTTCTGATTATTATTGTTCTGATTATATGAAATACAGGATGTATTTCAAGCGTAGTTTGGTTCTGATTATTATTGTTCTGATTATATGAAATACAGGATGTATTTCAAGCGTAGTTTGGTTCTGATTATTATTGTTCTGATTATATGAAATACAGGATGTATTCCAAGCGTAGTTTGGTTCTGATTATTATTGTTCTGATTATATGAAATACAGGATGTATTCCAAGCGTAGTTTGGTTCTGATTATTATTGTTCTGATTATATGAAATACAGGATGTATTCCAAGCGTAGTTTGGTTCTGATTATTATTGTTCTGATTATATGAAATACAGGATGTATTCCAAGCGTAGTTTGGTTCTGATTATTATTGTTCTGATTATATGAAATACAGGATGTATTCCAAGCGTAGTTTGGTTCTGATTATTATTGTTCTGATTATATGAAATACAGGATGTATTCCAAGCGTAGTTTGGTTCTGATTATTATTGTTCTGATTATATGAAATACAGGATGTATTCCAAGCGTAGTTTGGTTCTGATTATTATTGTTCTGATTATATGAAATACAGGATGTATTTCAAGCGTAGTTTGGTTCTGATTATTATTGTTCTGATTATATGAAATACAGGATGTATTCCAAGCGTAGTTTGGTTCTGATTATTATTGTTCTGATTATATGAAATACAGGATGTATTCCAAGCGTAGTTTGGTTCTGATTATTATTGTTCTGATTATATGAAATACAGGATGTATTTCAAGCGTAGTTTGGTTCTGATTAATTCTATTTGGCAATTCCTTACAAAAAATCGGAAATACAAAAGGGGCGTAATACGCGTAATAGCGTTTAACTTTTGATTCTATTTGAAGTCGGTTTTTGTTTTTGCTCATAAATATACTCGTATTATATGTTTATTTTATATATGTATATATCTTTTGATAACTTATTAATGTTATAAACTGTAAAATTAAAACTCATTTGAAATTGTACTCGCGGTGGAAAATGACCGGCTCGTCATCCTAATGTAATTCTCAATAGGCACCGGCCCTCGCGGAAACAATAAGCATCTTCCCAACAGACCCCTTAGTTTAAGTTCCCGGGCTACGGTGACCACACACACTCAAAAAATCTTAAGAAGCGTCAATAGCCTAATGGTTTATGGTACGGTCTGCGAATCGTAAGGTCGTGGGTTGGAATCCATCATTCGACTATTGACGTAAACCACCTCCTTTTTTTTGTTAACGGGGAGGAAATCTTCAAAAAGATACCCCGCTTTCTGGGGGGAAGGCGGCGGTTATGTGGGGTTTTTACCCACTAAAATCTCCCCGGTGGCCCTTTTCTCGGTGCATGACGATTTACGAATTACGACAGACAGGGGATACCGTAGTATTATTCTTGAGAGCCCAGAACTACAGGGCTTATGAACCATCTCCTAGCACAAGCTTGAGCTTAGTTGGAATGGTTAACAAGAATGTTAGTAAAGTTTTCTGAAAAAAAAAACATTGCTAGCTTTCTATAAAAAAAATTAAATTGAGAATTTTAATTTGATATTAATCTATCATATGTCTTATATTCGACTTACAGACTTAATTACAATAAGAATTTTACACATAATTCACAGGTCGTAAGTTATTGTGCCCTGTTGCTGACAGATCCTGGGCACCCCGCTCATGACAACTGATGGCATTCGCGGAAGGTTTAGTGGGTGGAGGTCGCCCAGACCGAGCCCGCACATCCCTCCGGGCCCACCCAGGGTCCCAGAGGATAGTTTGTAAAAATATTTCTTTTTTTTTTCCTGAAATATAGTAAACAATCTTGTTCTATAACCATTCAAACTAAGCTTAAGCTTGTGCTAGGACATGGTTCACGGCAATAGTCGAATGGTGGATTCGAACCCACGACCTTACGATTCGCAGGCCGTACCCTAAACCATTAGGCTCTTGACGCTTTAAATTCCCCAAATATTAACAAAAAAAAGGTCGTAACTTATTCTGTGAATCTGTCAGTCATTATTTACCATAGTTACTTAGAAGTTGACGCACTTAAAACACATGGTAATGATTTTGTTGTTTACATTATTTTGAAAATATATCATCATTCTTCACTCCTTATCTATATAAATTATAAGTGTGGGAAATGTCACACTCCTTAAGATTTTCGTAAGAGATACACAGATTTTGTTTCACGTATTTTTATAATGATTAATGTAGTTTGTCCGCGTCCTGTCTGCCACCAGTGTGGTCACCGTACTCCCGACGAGCTCGGAATTGCGAAACGTATCTATTAGATAACAGCGTTGTTACTTTACGGCGAAGAAAAACTTTACTACTTCAATGGAACCCTCGTCGACTTTCACTTTTCCCATCCGAATAAATCAATTTGAGATTAAAACAAAACAATGTAGGAGTAAATACTTAATTTGGAGTTAAATACTAGTATTTACGAGTCGAACACAAAACGACGCCATTTTCGTATTTTCCTAATAATCGTAGGAATATTACGAAATAGAATTAGAACCTCACCAAACTGTCACCATACAGCACTTTAATGGCATCATCTATATATAAAAAAGAGAAAGTGTGTGTGTTTGCATTGTGCAGAGCTGGAAGCACCGGCTTTCAAAAAAAAAATTTTAAAAAAAAGTTATGAAGTAAGAACCATATACAGACAAAAAAATATATACAGACGAATTGAGAACAAATATAAAATAAAATTTATAAGCACACACCCCCATTACAGACTTCTATTTTCCACGATTCTTTTAAATTAAAAAAACAGTAATGATTTTATTTAAATTAGCCAATAAATGGTAGATAATTTTCGACTTGTTTAATAACCTTAGAGGACGTTCACCTCGTTATGGTTAATGGAAGTTGATAGCTTCCAGCCCTCTAGTTCTGGGCTCTCAAGAATAAGACTACGGTATCCCCTGCCTGTCGTAGAAGGCGACTAAAAGGGGCCCTGGTTCATCATCACATGACAGGTGGGAGCCTTTGTCGTCAGCTATGGTGGACCCGGGAAGAAGGCGACATCGGCTGGCCTGTGTCGCCTTGCACTGCGAAGGCACAGGGGGGGAGGGAATAACCTCTGGAGATCCCAGAGCTCCACGTCATGCACCGAGGAAAGGGCCACCGGGAAGGTTTTAGTGGGTAAAAACCCCACATAACCGCCGCCTTCCCCCCAGAAGGCGGGGTATCTTTCTGAAGATTTCCTCTCCGTAAACAAAAAAACAAGTTGATAGCTTTTTCCTTCCATCTGTCAAAATGATCTCAGTGTACCAACATAATAATCAAATACAAGAAAAAATCAAAAAGGAAAAAGCTATCGCAAGAAATGTGAAACAGGGTGAGGAGTGTTGTATGTCCGGGGGATGCAATATCGCCTCCCTCCCCATTAGACCGGGGCAAACAATGCTTAAATGCCCACTCATCTTTATATTGCGAGTATCGATTTTATCCAGGAGCTATTAGCTCCCGGTAACGACATGTAGGTACACCCATAAAACATGGATCTATATTAATTTTTAGGACCTGGATAACCGAGCTTTACTCGGTTTTTTTGTAAATGTTTTTTGTTAATTAAAGTTAGTTAAAGTTAAAGTAATTTAATTAATATAATTAAGAAAGTAATTTAATAAATAATAAATAAATTTAAAACAGCCTTTATATAATTAATATATATATATGTCCCACTGCTGGGCGCAGGCCTTCTCTGTAAAGAGAGTATAAGGGCATAGTCCGCCACGTACACTTAGTGTGGATTGACACACTTCAATGCCTTAGAAAACATTTCTAGGACATGTAGGTTTCGTCACGATGTTTTCCTTCACCGCCGAGCGCGTGGTAAATCAGCACATAAAATTGCAACAACAAATTTATTGGTGCCGGCACCGGGGATCGAAGTCGGGTTGCTAGCGCCTACTAATCACCGGACCGCTCGCACACTGGGCTACCACGGCTCATATACTGTAGTAATGAAAGTGTGAGTCTTTCATTTCAAAAATATTTATGGAGATTCTACTATTAATTTATTTTTTCATACACACTCAAGTGGGGTGGAGTCTCTCGCATACCTAAATGTTTTTGTTAATTAAAGTTAGTTAAAGTTAAAGTAATTTAATTTATATAATAATATAAATAATTTTAACGTCTAAAATACTTTTTGGTCTCTGATGTAACCACGACTTTTCCTACGTCCAGCGCTCTTCCTGCCATCATTATTAGTTAAGAAGTTGATATCTTTCATTGTAGGCGACTTTCTCCGTTTGACGGTCTCCAACAATTCGCGGTTCTTGCCAATGCGCTGTAGTACTCGTTCGTTGGATATCTTTGGGCCCAGCTAATGCGTAACATTCTACGGTAACACCACATCGAAGGGGTTCGAGAAACTACTATATTGGCCTTCAGAGTCCAGGATTCGCTACCGTACAACACACAGACCCAAACATAACATCAGAGCATTTTAAGTCTGAGCTTTATAGATAATTGGCGGCTGCATGGCTACCCATTCTCTTCACGGTAGCGTGGAGGCAATTCCAATCCGGGCTCAGATTTCTTGTTCACTTTCCCATCTTCGTTTCATCGCTTCATTAGCAGACACCAAGGTATTTACACACCACACTCCGTCTCCTCTTGCTCGTTGGTTGGTTACTAATAGCGTACTGTTATATATACATGTTGTGTCATAAAGATCTGACACATCCCTTTAAGATTATTGTATGTCGAAGTCAGTTGAAGATCAAACTCCGTGTAGCAATCATTGTTAAGATGACATGATAACACCATTAATGAGATGATGTACTAAGAAGTAACTTTACGCTAATTTTATTTATAAATATAAAATAGTTTTCAATGCGCGGGTAACACCGCGGTGCATAATAGTATTTGAAATAAGAATCGTTCAGATTAGCGTGCGTATTTACATAAGATCCCTCGACGGAACATTAAAATCTCTACAAAGGCGTATCAAATACGCATCGGCAACGATTGCGAATACGTCATTATCATATCACGGCTCGATAGGAGTGCGGAAGCGGGCCGACAGAGGGCCGGAGGCACAACGATATAGCTGTTTGCGCTTCGCAAATATTTGGCCAGAGCGCCGGGCCTCCGCCCCGCCCCGGTACTTACTGGAGTTAGATCAATATTTAAATTATTTCAAACTTTGATTAATTCGCAGAGATATTGTTTACAATGATGTCGTCGACTTGGATTAACCGTTTTCTTATTAATATAGGTTATTATGCGATCAACTTGGGAAGCGGGGAATGATGCTTTTCGTACCGAAAATGATTTGCTGAAAGTTGTGCCCACTAGCGATAAGTCAGGATCGCATATATCACATACAACATCAGATAATCAACCAATTTTGAAATAGGTGCTTATTATGTTTGTTACCTCATAACAAAATTAAAATAATAAAATTTCTATCAATGGCCATGAGAAAACCATATAAGTCTTAAATTTCTACTAAGTATATGCGGGGCAAATAAATGAATAACTTAATATCATCAAAGAATCGTCGAACTTGCCAGTGAATTGCTTTTTAAACCTGTATGATTTAGGGACTTTCTATAAACATCCTACTCCTTCCTGAACAGCAAAGCACCTGCAGCTCCTCTGGTGTTGCATCTTAAGATCAGATGAGCTACAAACTCGTTGTATTTAAAAAATAGCAGTAGGATAATTGTTGTGTTTATTTATTTTAATATTATTACCAAGATTAAAATTACTCAATCTTTTTTAAATATCGGGTTTTAGTTTAATCACAGTGAAATTTTAAATCCCAATTAATTATTAAAGTTTTCTCTTCATAGGTTTAACTGAGTATTATTTTTTGAAAATGGGGTTTTGTTAAGAATAAAACTGCTCTTCTACTCCTACCTATTTGCATTAGCAAATGTTGCTATGACATTATCGTAGGCGTTATATTACGCACCACCTTTTGTATGTACTTGCCAGTGTGTTTTACAGAAATTAAAGAGTACAGCTAAGCTAATTGATAACCGTCTTATTGATTACTACCGAGTTTCTATTTTTACAGTTTTCATGTCTACTGACCACTCTTTGGTCGTGAAGAGCCAGCAATATAGTACAGTTTAAAACAGTAACCGCCATTGCTTTATGCATAACAAAGCAAGGTGCCACGAGATAATTTGATTGTAAAACCCTAAAGAGAATACATCAGCTCGTCCTGGCTGCGGCTATTAACGGGTTTTAGGGCGTGAATATTTTGTAATGGGCCAGTGTCGCCGCGGCCCCGAGGACTCCTGCACTAAAGCTGTACCAGCGCCAATTACGGCGCAACGGAAGGGAATAGATTTCAATTAGCATTACTGTGACTCGTAACGCCTTCTTTATGTTTACTTTGAATTGAAACTTACAGTTAAGTTAAATAGAAGTGATTATTCAGTGGCGAGGCATTTGACATTACAAATATAGGTTCATACCCGAATTATTACGTGATACCTG
Source organism: Meandrusa payeni (assembly GCA_029286785.1). Classification (NCBI taxonomy): domain Eukaryota; kingdom Metazoa; phylum Arthropoda; class Insecta; order Lepidoptera; family Papilionidae; genus Meandrusa; species Meandrusa payeni. The sequence goes on along the minus strand of JAGSMX010000047.1, from coordinate 5,362 downwards.
GTACCGATATTTTTTATTAAAACAACACATATTATTTCTCGTCAATAGATGTAAGGAAGAATGATATTTTTCAGTTTATTTTATAAATAATCGAACTGGAGACATCTGACTTGAACGGGAGTTTTCATTGCCCGAAGAAACGGATAAAAGCGTCAATAGCCTAATGGTTTTGAAATTTTGACCTGCGAATCGTAAGGTTTGAATCCACCATGGGACTATTGCCGTGAACCATGCTAGCACAAGCTTAAGCTTAGTTGGAATGGTTAACAAGATTGTTAGTAATATTTCTGAAAAAGAAATGTGCTGGCTTTCAGCACCCAAAAAAAAAATAAATAACCACATTTTCTAAAAATGAAACCTAGCTACATCGATTGATCGCCACCCAAAACGCCGTTTTCTAAAATCTCTCGGGAAACGAAAAACGATATTCATGAATATCGTTTCTTTCGATATCCTATTAAGTTTATAAACGTTAAAGTTAGTAAAATGTATGGATGTGTGTGAAGTGTCACTCTTTTTCATAATAAACTACTAAATCGATTTTGATGAAACTTTTACAAATAATATAGTTTTCTACATCAGAGTAACACATAGGCTAGAATTTATAAAATATAGTAATTGTGCCACCAAAGGCACAAACACTAACGCATCCACTTGATCAGCAAGACAAGTACATTTAAGTAAAAACAGAAACCGATTTCAAATCGAATGGGAATATTACGAAACTGAATTAATCAGAACCTAACCAAACTTATCTAACTTCCGTTGAAGTACATCCTTTCCAATAAAAAAATGAATCATCGAAATCGGTTGTCGTGATATTGAGTTATTCGTCCATTTGTCGCGCAAATACTTAACGAAAATTGAGGTCTTATATGGTTTTCTCATGGATGCCATTATCAGGATTGCACCACACGGGAAGCACATACTTTCAAATAAAAATAGAATCAAAAAAACAGTTCATCGAGTCGAAAGTCATAAGGTAAAAAAACATAAAGACGAATTGAGAACCTCATCCTTTTTTAAAGTCAGTTGAAAAAAGACCAACAGGGTAGTTACCCCATACTATAACAGTTTCTGTAGACATAAATGAGATAAAACGCGAGAATTTTATTTAACGGAGTTCTTTATTCAGATAAGATGCGATAAGAATCGCTTTTGAACGTTCAATAACTACAGTAACTGTGACCAACTCACTTAAGACTTTCCAAACGAGAATAAAGGAAGAAACCAAAGAAGGGAATATTCTTTGAGGAATTTAAATAAACTGCGCTAAGGGAGAGCGGGCGGCTCGCGTTACTTAAAGGAAAACGAGACCTAATAAAAATGCCAGGAGAAAAAAAAGCGGGCAATTTTAAAGCTGTGCCACATAGATCTAAGTCCCTTATTCAAATTCCGTTCCGTGCGACAAATATTGCTACAGAGGGTTGTGGGGAATACACAATTTCTATATGAAGTGTCTTTCTGATTTTATTTAGTTTTTATCGAGTTTTATGTTAATTAAACAAATAAATCTTTCAGCCATTTTGCAACCGACTTCAAAAAAAGGATTTATTTTATGGACGAACTACAAAGTTGCCAGAGAGGCTGGCCTTTACTGCTTCACTGGTTGAAATTAGCGCAGCTCTTAGGTCTTGGCTGGAACCTCTGATTTTCAAAGTGGAGTTCTGAAAGTTAGTCTGTAAGTTTTTTTTATGTTTGTTACCGCATAACTCTCGCATGGGTGAATCAATTTTGATGATTCTTTTTTATTTGAAAGTGTCGACCTATTTAAATTTGGTTCCATCCTGACAAAGGGATCGATGAGGAGTAATATTTATAATATATATACTCGTAAGTATCAAAGCATCAAGTATGTGCGCCACAAATGGACGAATAACTCAATATCACGCCGACCAATTTGATTGATTGATGATTCTTTATTGGAACTATTGGAATATTACTAAACCAAACTACAAGCGTAGTTTGGTTCTGATTATTATTGTCCTGATTATATGAAATACAGGATGTATTTCAAGCGTAGTTTGGTTCTGATTAGTAATTGTTCTGATTATATGAAATACAGGATGTATTTCAAGCGTAGTTTGGTTCTGATTATTATTGTTCTGATTATATGAAATACAGGATGTATTCCAAGCGTAGTTTGGTTCTGATTATTATTGTTCTGATTATATGAAATACAGGATGTATTCCAAGCGTAGTTTGGTTCTGATTATTATTGTTCTGATTATATGAAATACAGGATGTATTTCAAGCGTAGTTTGGTTCTGATTAATTTGTCCAGTTACTTATAAAAATCAAAGGAAGCACGAGGGGCAATACGCGTAATAGCGTTTAACTTTGATTCGATTTGAAGTCGGTTTTGTTTTGCTCATCATTATACTTGTATTATATGTTTAATTTATATATGTATATATCACAATGATAACTTATTAATGTTATAAACTGTAAAATTAAAACTCCTTTGAAATTGTACTCGCGGTGGAAAATGACCGGCTCGTCATCTAATGTAATTCTCAATAGGCACCGGCCCTCGCGGAAACAATAAGCATCTTCCCAACAGACCCCTTAGTTTAAGTTCGGGCTACAGTGACCACACACACACTCAAAAATTTAAGAAGCGTCAATAGCCTAATGGTACGGTCTGCGAATCGTAAGGTCGTGCGTTGAAATCCACCATTCGACTATTGGCGTAAGCCACCTCCCTTTTTTGTTAACGAGGAGGAAATCTTCAAAGATGCCCCGCCTTCACCAGAAGCGGCGTTTATCAATAGGGTTTTACCCACTAAAATCTCCCAGTGGCCCTTTTCTCGGTGCATGACGATTTACGAATCACGACAGACAGGGATACCGTAGTATTATTCTTGAGAGCCCAGAACTACAGGGCTTATGAACCATCTCCTAGCACAAGCTTGAGCTTAGTTGGAATGGTTAACAAGAATGTTAGTAAAGTTTTCTGAAAAACAAAACATTGCTAGCTTTCTATAAAAAAATTAAATTGAGAATTTTAATTTGATATTAATCTATCATATGTCTTATATTCGACTTACAGACTTAATTACAATAAAATTTTACACATGAATTCTGGGTCGTAAGGATTATTGTGCCCTGTTGCTGACTGGATCACGGGCACCCGCTGTAACTGATGGCATTCGCGGAAGGTTTAGTGGTGGAGAGTCGCCCAGACCGAGAACCCGCACATCCCTCCGGGCCCGCAGAGGTCCCAGCAGAAGGGATGGTTGTAAAAATATTTCTTTTTTTTTCCTGGAAATATAGTAAACAATCTTGTTCTATAACCATTCAAACTAGAAAGCAAGCTTGTGCTGGGACATGGTTCACGGCAATGATCGAATATGGTGGATTCAGACCACGACCTTACGATTCGCAGGCCGTACCCTAAACCGATAGGCTCTTGACGCTTTAAATTCCCCAAATATTAACAAAAAAGGTCCGTAACTTATTCTGTGAATCTGTCAGTCATTATTTACCATGAATTATAGAAGTTGACGCACTTAAAACACATGGTAATGATTTTGTTGTTTACATTATTTTGAAAATATATCATCATTCTTCCTCCTTGTATCTATAGAGTATAAGTGTGGGAGATGTCACCTCCATAAAAATTTCGTAAAGAGATACAAAGATTTTGTTTCACGTATTTTTATAATGATTAATGTAGTTTGTCCGCGTCCTGTCTGCCACCAGTGTCACGCGCTACTCCCCGACGAGCTCGGAATTGCGAAACGTATCTATTAGATAGCGTTGTTACTTTACGGCGAAGAAAAACTTTACTAGTTCAATGGAACCCTCATCGACTTTCACTTTTCCCATCCGAATAAATCAATTTGAGATTAAAACAAAACAATGTAGGAGTAAATACTTAAATTGAGTTAAATACTAATATTTACGGAGTCGAAGACACAAAACGACACATACTTCGTATTTTCCGAATAATCATAGGAATATTACGAAATAGAATTAGAACCTCACCAAACTGTCACCATACAGCACTTTAATGGCATCATCTATATTTACAAATACTTTATGCTTATTATTCTTATTTATTTTTCAATGTAAGTAACATCTCAATTAGCAAAAATATTTTTTGTGACGAACCTATACAGATTAGCCAGTGAAGCTGACCTGTACTGTTTCACCGGATTTGAGAGGTGGCAAAGCTCATAGGCCGATAAGCCTGAACCTTTATTTGGGCTTTATACCTTTATTTCTCTTTTTTTCGGGCTTGGAACAGGCAGCCCAATAGGTTTCGCTATTGCTCTGCTAAAACTCCTAGAGACGTTAGCCTGAGGTAAGATAAGTGTTTTTTAAAAAACAAACAAAAGAAGTGACGAACGACACAACAGGCGAACTGGTCAAGGTATATGACCACTAATCTGAAAAGGGTATAGAGAAACCAAGGGCTAATAAATCAAAAGATATTTATTTTATTTGACTACTTCTATATTTATTTCTTTTCTTTTACAACCAAATAATATACTTACATTGTATTCATATATGTATATTTAATATAACAGTAAAAGTATAGTTTGTAATAGTAGAGAAAAGATAAAATAATAAAACATTTTGCCATTAATGTGTGTCTGTCATGTACGTTGCCATTTAGCAGTCAGCGTCAAAAATACGACAAGCAAGCAGTAAATATATAGACATTGCATGCAAATCAAAGAGTAGTTTTTATTTATTTGTCTAAATTTAAACTTTGTATAAAAATATATTAGTTGTACATAAGCAGATCAAGAAATATATTATAAAACAGGGAAATTGGGAATAAATTGCCTGGGAACACTTTCATATAATTCATTCATTCATTCATTCGCAATAGCATTCAATTTCAATTGGCATTCGATTGGAATAAACGGTGTTTCGTTGCTTTTGCTAACGCAATAGTGTTTTGTATTTGTACTACATTATTTTATTATAAAGTGAAGGCTGTGAAGAAACGACTATTTTTGTTTATAATATATCCAGTTTATAAAACATCTTCCAGATAATTATTCAGGTAACAGATTAATTCAACAATTGTGTTAATAATTTTAACGTATATTCCAATGTTATAAAAAATTATCGATCTCTCGCTTTATCACAATTATCTTTTAATATATTTTTTTATATATATAGTGTAATAACTAACTTACTACCACTACCGCCATTTTATTTTACAAGTTTTACAAGTAAGCACAATTTAAGGTAAGGTGAATCTTCGACTTGCACACTCTAAATTTTTGTTTTTATATTTGTTAATATAACCTTCAAAGGTCTAGTGGTTTTTCAGAATGTCTGAGCAGCAGCGTGGCAGAGGACGTGCGCGAGGCCGAGCAGGCGACAGTAGCAACCAACCCCG